>JANZXP010000003.1:8347146-8364209 GCA_027576715.1 Erythroxylum flavicans | reverse complement strand
ATGATAACTGAAATTGACAAGGAGAGGAAGAAGTGTTCTTGCATTTTGTTTTGACTCACTCTCTCCTCTCATGCATGATAGCCGAAACTTGAATGAGAAGAGTCTCATTTTTTGGCTTCTTTCTTCTAAGAAAAATTTCCTCAAAATACTGCTTCTCCTTTCCTACCAAAGGATCTTATTAACTAAGTTGTCCAAAAAGAGCAAGTGGTAGATCGGATTGGTTGGGGATACAACAACAAGGAGAGTATACATTAACAAAGGAAAGGATACAAAAGAGTCAAAGCTATAGCAAGGATTTGGAGAGGATACAAAAGTAAAGAGACAAAGCTGTAGCATGGAGTTGGCATATTTCTACCACCTTGTTCTTATGTAAATTATTTTCCTTATACCGTATTATATATAGCTGAAACATGTTGATTTGGTTGTGTTATTTCCACTGTGTTTTGATTTCGAAAAATTTTTGAAATCTACTATTTAACCAAATCTTGCATATTTCTGTTTTCAATCTAACATTGCTATCAAATTCTACAATGTTGAAAATGCAAGAAAAGAAGAAAAAAGATTTAAATCGAATAAACCTAAGAAATAAGAACAACACAATTATTAATCCAAGCCCAATTCTTTAAACAAGAGATCTAACCATAAACACCATAACAATATACAAACAAGAATTGGAAAAAATAAGAAATGCATTATGAATTTTAGAGTACATTACACAAAGGCAATTATTTAATGTGTGGATTGGACATGTCCTTTGGAGACACCGTAGATCACTGGGTCTCGTGGATGGACAAGACGAATGGTGATTGATATACTTTTATTTATTAGTTAGCGTTTAAACAATGTGAATGCACACCAACAATCAGAAGGAAACAAGACAATATGAACACAACACTCAGAATTTTTTTATAATTATCAACTAAAATTTTAAGTTCCAATAAGGGAAGAGATGGGTGGAAAAACAAAATGAAAATAACTTTTAACAAATTAACCAAAAAAATTGCAGCTATATAATTGATTACTTCACCTATTGTTGGTATGTGCGAGGGAGTGCATGGTAGGGGCTCAACTTTACCTATTCATGGTCTCCATTGGCAAATAGTTTCATAAAAAAAATAGAGAGAAAGTTAAAATTCTTAAGTTTTTATGTTTGCGTATAGTCCTCTTATAGGTCATATTATATATCACTTCTTTTTCTCCCTAAAATAGTACAAAGTGTATAATATATGCATAAAACTATTTCTTTGATATATATATATATATTTTTAAATAATAATACTTTAATTATTATTAGTTATGAAAAAGATTGCCTATTCCTGTATAATTTATCCCGACTTAGCTCAAGTTAACCGGATTTCAAGCAATGTTTAGTTTTTAAATATTTTTAGGTTTTAGGTCAAGCTAAGACTATTTAGTCCAACCTGATACAAAGTTTAAAATTTTAAAAGAAAATGATGTTATTTTATTTTTAAAAATTAAAAATATATTTAATCGATTTTTGTTTGGCCTTAATTGTGCTCGAGCTCAAACTTGAAGCCTCAAGTAGGGCTTAAGCTCAAATACAAAAATTCAAGTCAGGCTTGGGCCTAGGTGGGTCTGAGTCTGACGTGACCTATTATCACCTTTAATTATTGTTTAAAGTTGCAACAAATGTAATTATTGCTTATATAAAATTTTATAGCAACGACATTTTAATTTTTTTTTTAAATATATGTCAAAAAATTATTATTTCCATTATCTATTAATATTATTAAAGGCCATACTTTAAAAATCATTTCATTCTATTAGTTTTAAGCAACATATTTTAAAATGTTACAAATATAATATTGGCTAAAGCAATTTTTACTGTAGTTAAACTTTTTTTTAGTTTATCTACATATTATTATAAGATCGTATATTTATGTCTCATCATTCTCACTTATAGAAAGTTCTATTTAAGATTGATGTAAATGAGAATAAAATTATCTTTTATTGTTGACATGCTTGTAAGGAGAATTCTCTGTTTTGAAATAAGGGAGATAACAATCTATATTTTAACGGTAACAAAATTAAAATGCTATTAATGAATTTATTTTTTAATGAAAATGATATCAAAGTAATAGTGGTCAAGCAAAAATCAAGATACATCTCATGAAGACAATATAGAAAATTTGGAGTTAAAATCATTTAAATGTAAAACAAAATCAACACTATGGAAGAATAAGTCCTAATAAGGTTATAAATGAATATGTAATATTTATTGTTCTAGTTAGTTATTTTGATACTTTAGTAGCATATCATGCATAATCACATCATCATTTTAACTTACTGCATTAATTTTTTCAATCATCAAGAGAAATTAAAATTTTGATTTTAAAGAAAACTGTCTTGATCTTTAGAACATTCTTTGGAAATAATTTGAGAAGTGTTTAAGTCAATTTTTTATTAAGAAAATTGATTTAGAATATTTAAAGATGCTAGAATCATGATTTTGTCGTATTGATCATCCAATATAGGTTAATGATTGATTAATATAAGTTAAAGTTGTTAAAAATGTGCATAAGCTTATGTAGCTGACATATTGGTTGACAAATATATTGTTATGGTCCATCAATGTGTATCTACATAATTGACATGGTTAATCAATGTGTTAGCTACATAATTAATATGGTCAACCAACATCTTATTAAGATGCATATTAGTTGATTAGTAGGAAGTGGTGTTTGGCTAATGTTTTAAGAACTAGTTTATTAGTCAACCAATATGCAATAGTGGTCAACTAATATACAAGAATTAGCGATTGGCAACAAACAGTTCTTAGTTTCAATAGCTAGTTTAACTCCCAAACACTATAAATATATGAATTTATCATTGGCTTAGAAATGAAAACTATTCGATTATCTTATATACATATTTCTAAGAGCTTTTCAAATATTTTGTGAGTATTCGTATCATATTTTGAAATAAGAGAGCTTTATGTTATCAAAGTGGTTAAGCAAGGTTTTTAAAGTTGTAAATTCATTTACAAATAAGATCATGCTTCATTTTGGATAAACATTATAGGAATATTTACTCTTTATTTATGAAAGAATAAGATTATTATAAGAAGATTACTTTTCACCTTGTTAAAGGAAGAGAATTAGTGGAATTCAAAAAAGTATCTTAGGGAGTGGACATAGGTAAGAGTTGATTACCAAACAATTATAAGTTGGTTTGCCTTTCTTTTTACCTATGCTCTTTAAATTATTATTTGATTGCATGCTTAATTGATATTAAGTTATTTCTTTATTTCATCATATATTAATCCTTAATCAATTATATTTGTTAAATAAAGGAATTAATTGTCTTAATTCACCTACACCTAATTTACCCTCCTTTTGGATTCCATTAAGGACCAATAAATGGTTTTAAAGTGTCTCCTAAGATAGAATTTTAACAAAAATCTAAAGTAAAGATTATAGGAATACATAGGTTAATCCTTATATAACTAAAAGGAACAAAATATTATTAGAGTCCTTTTTTTAATGAAAATGACTATCTCTGTTAAAAAAATGTGATGAAAATTTTTTTAATGGTGAGAAATGTTAAGTTGTAGAAAATAGTTTCAAATGTCGCTTTCACTATGATAAATGAACAAAAGTTTCATAAATTAAAAGAAGAATGTGATCTATAAGATAAAATATATTCTTTGAACAACGAAGACATTCATATATTATTATGCACATTAGGTAGGGATGAATTAAATACAGGTATGCATATGTGAAACTATTTAAGAAATTAGGAACACACATAAAGATAATGAAAAAAATGAAAGAAATGATAAGAAGAAGAAGAAGAAGGATATCAAAGAATCAATTTGGGATGACAAAAAACACTCCAAAATTAAACATCTGGAAGGAGAAATAACTCATATATGTTCCATGGATAAAGATGTTGATGAGATACTCTCAAACTCTAAATGTTGTGATTGTAATAGCTTTGTTAAATTATCATATAGTGAACTAGTTGAAAGCCTTAAAGTTGTAAGTATGAAAAAGAATAAGCTATCTTCCAAACTCAAATAGGCGAAAATTTTTTAGATATACGTTTGAGTGAAAATGAAAATATAAATAGCAAATTACATAAAATCAAAGTAGTTAATAGTGTGGACATTATTGAAAGTCATAACCTAAATTCATTAAAAGTTAATAATAAGATAATAACGAATGATACTAGTGCTCTCATAAACTCTTTATCTAAATTTACTAAGGAAGTGACGAATTAGAAAGCATGCTAAGAGTTTAAAAAAAATTTCAATAATAAGCATGGGATATGGTACACTTATAAGAATACATCCAACACTAATACTATATTTGTTAAGTGAAGACACATGCATAACAAAATTCTTTTTCTTAAGATAATAAATAAGCATAGTGCATCCTCATTTGCACATTCACATTTTAGGCCAAAAAGAAATCATATTGATTCTTGTATAATTTCTAATTCAGGCCCAAATTTAATTATCAACAAAATAAGTATCATTATATACTAGGCCAAATGATAGGCATAACTTTTTGACATATGTTCACACTTGTAGGCATCAAAATAACTAGAAAAAGATGTCTCATACATTACAATGTTAGATATTACTAGTATATAAGTCGTATAACATTCAAAGGATTGCATCTGTGAATAATAATTTTATACCTTATGATCATAGGTTTCTATATGATAAGGTTTTAATATTTTTAACATCGATAATATTGTAAGCGCACGGGTCATTCACGTAGTACCTAAGGTATCGACTCGTAAGAAGGAGTAATTTAATCCTAAGATCTAAGGCTTAACTTAAATTCAGAATTAATTAAAATAAACAACTAGGTAGAAAAATATTCAATCAAAAATCAATCTCAGGAATTAAATTCAGAAATTATAAATAAGAAAGCAATTTACACAATCCAGTCAAGAATCAACCTAGGAATAACCAATTGAGAGAAAGGGGTTTTTGTTCCAACCTTAGTTGAAACCTAATTAATTATGAAATTACTGAATATTAGGTCTAGATGATCTTAGGGTGGATTACTCTCTCTAAAGTTATAATCTTTAACCCTAATTAGATTAAGGAATTGTAATCTCTCAATTCCCAATTGAACCAAAACCTTAATTAGTTCTAAATTTGTCCAGTAACCTACCTAAAGCCTATGCACGATCTCTCATTTGATAAATTTACTAGTTTGATTCAATTCTTAATCTATCAAACTATCTAACTCTTGTTAGCCCAATTTGATGATTTCACTCGGTTCACCCTCTCAGTTTATTACCAAATTATTAACAACAGAAATTGAATCACAATAACTAAATAAAAACACAAACGATCAACTTTCATTAATATCAAAGACAAAATCCCGAAGGTGAGTATAGACATAACTCAACATTCAACAAATCCTATTCTCAACAATTATCTCAATTCTATACATCAATAAAACTGAAAATAAATTGGAAAATATGATTGGAATGGAATGGCAAGGTAGCAACGAAAAGAAGCCTCCTGTTCTGGGAAGTACTTCACATGTCTTTTTCTCCGTGTCTCTCTTCCTTTGATCCTTTCTCAATCTCTCGATAAGCTCTCTCTATGGTTCAGAATCTAACTGATGAAAAAAGCATTTTTCTTCTATTCTTCATGTTCCTTAAATACATTAACATCCCTAGGGTTTTTTTGGGGTCAAAATAGTTCAAAAATCCCTCAAAACTTCACTTTTTTTCTTGTTTGTGTGTCTGCACGATGCAAGCCACGATTGTGGCCCTGCCTATCATGATGGGGGCCAACATCTAACCTCTCTGTCACGATTGTGGCCCAATTTTCCACGATCGTGGCCTATGACAGAGTCTTTCAGTCACGATCGTGTTTGGTTTACAAGTCTCTGTCACGATCGTGGCCTAGTGTTTCACGATCGTGGGTCGTGGTTTCAACCCAAAAGTCTCCAAAACTTCTCTGTTCTTCACTGTTGGGCCTGAAACACTAACAAACACATCAAGGTACCTTAAAAACATAACATTAAAGCTTAAAGACTTATACTAACCTATAAAAACACTTAAACAGATAAACTAATACAATTCTAACCTAAACACTCAAATTAACACCAAATACATAATAAATTAAATCCTAAAACATGATATAGATCACAACTATCGCCTCACTTTTATAAAATAAATTCATGTAAGACATATAGCATGGTATGCCATTTTTGTTGCAACCTTGGAAATATTGATGAAATTTTCATTCTTAAACAAATAATGGAAAGTAAACCCTTGAAAGTATGGGTTGAAAAAAAGTGATTAATAAGTAAATACCTAAGTTCATTTGGGTACCTAAACACATTTATTATTGTATTTTGTATGAATTTAAAAGGAATTTTCCTAGTTTACTCTTTGACTGGGTAAGCATATAAAACATTCAATAAGAATACTCTTCTTAATAAATAATCCATACATGATATTTTTTTAATTAATCTAACCATATTGTCTATAAAAGAAGTCTTGAAGATGACGATACAAGTGTATCTGAGCATTTGAAAAAAATTATCCCTTGAAGAGAATAAGAATGATTGCCAAGAAAACTCATAAGAATAAAATACTGAACTAAGGGAGATAAGAAGGATGAGAAGATTCCAACATATTAGAAATATAAGAAGAATCATCCCTCGAATCAAATTATAATTGATCTTCAATAAGGGATAATTATTAGATCTCATTTTAGAAAGATATCATATCTTGCTTTAATTTCTCAAATTGAACGCAGGACTATAATGTAAGTCCTCAGTGATGAAAGATGAAATTTTTCTTAGAGTAGAGACTCGAACTAATTTCGAAGAAGGAAAGTATAAACTTTAGTGCCAATGTAATGACCCGTTCCTACACTTAAGGATTAATTATTAGATTGAGCCATATCATGTAAGAACATATGAAGAGCATTCCATTGACATGCATCATATTAGAATACATACATATGAATCATGATTTAGAAAACATTGCAAGATAGTATATGCACTTAATTGACATATTCCGAGGTATGGAACGAAAATGAATGTAATATGAATGTGCATTCCCAATGTTTTGCATTTTGATTTACTAATAACATGAATTGATGGATTATAAATAGTGAATTGGGAGATTATTGTTACAATTGAATAATTAATGAGGTGATATGTGCATCTAGTCTAAGAAAATTGTTAAAGAGCAAGACAAATAGATACATGGGAATATCGGTTGATTAGGCCTATGAAATGGTGACATGTGGCATTGGGAATAAATGACAAATGGCTCAGTTAAGTGGATGGTGAGTGGCATAAGTATAATTGCTACAAGTGGCCCTTTAAATTTATGACAAATGGTACTTTAGACTTGTGAAATGTGGAGCAATAGAATGGTGACATGTGTAGCTTCACAAATGGTGACATATATCGACTTACAATTGGTGACATATGTAGTGTTACAATTGGTGACATGTGTAGCCTTATAGGTAGTGACATATGGAGGCTTAAAAGAGTTACAAGTGGAGTCTAAAGTAAGAGAGATATGGACTAATAGAATAGTAACATATGGACAAATAGAAGGATAACATATGTACCAATAGAATGTTGACACATAGACCAATGGAATAGTGACACATGAATTAGTTTAACATTCTTTGAATTTTCTAGAGAAAATGAATGAAAAAGGCAATAGAAGGTCGGCCATAAGGTTAGAAGGGGGAGAAAAACGAAAATAAGAAGAGAAGGAGAGAAAAAGGAGAAGAGAAGAAGATAAGGAAAGAGGTTATCAAGGTAAGTTGAAATTTTGGTTTCAATTTCATCTTTCTCTTTTGATATGTCTTTCATATCCGTAGAGCACGAATTTGAAGAAAATAAAAGAATGAAAGTTGTAGATATAGATCTTAACTTGATTTCTGTAAAAGTGTCTTGAGAAAATAGTGACTAGGAATCAAGTTATGTCTGTTTCCCCAATACTACCTGTGATAGACCCCTATGCTAGAATATGTTAGATGGAGTGTTTCCACTGAATAGGTATCTGTATTTTAGCCATATCTTAATATGTAGATATCTAAATGGAATGATTTCTGATTTAGATTAAAGCAGAAACATACGGATACAAGTTTTATGAAGGAGTTGAATTTGAATTCTATCTTTAAGGGTTTCTAAATTTGGCTTGAAGTTGAGTGCTGAGCGTCGTCATTTTTAAGAACATTCCTTACTATTTTGGGCATAACTTGCAGAATACTAACCCAATCTGAATAAATTTGATGTCCTTAGAAACTTAAGACATATAGGAACAATGATTTAGAAGAATGTTTTGCCTAAATACCTCATTTTCTATGTCATAATGATCACAAAAAACTGACCTAAAAATTTATTATAAGAAGAACTGAAAAAAATTGCAGGAAAAATGGAAGATTCATATCTATCACAATCGTGTACTAGCACGATTGTGCACCCCTTGTTTTCTTCTTGTACTTATTATAAGCTTTTACATATTCTAGAAAGACTCGGACCTAACATAACGTGTTTTCTATGATGCATTTATACTAGAATGAAGCTTGAATTGAACTTAGTGGATGATGGATAAAGTGATTAAATATGTGATAGACATATGATTGATGATATTAGATTAATTAAGTTCTTTGATCTATGAACCTAAGTTTAAGCTTAACATACACAAATGATGAAGTTAATGTTCAAGTGATGTGATTAGGGATAAACACCTGGGATAGTTAATTGAGCATATATTGAACATGATACATATACTTGTGCATGGTTAAACAATGATATGATTAATCAACTTAGTAATATGTGGATTATGTATGTTGTATGATATAGAAGCACAAGTTAACCGACATCATCCAGACACTATCGAACCATCAAGGCAATAGCTAACCTGGAATATACTATGAGTTAACCTAGATATGCCAACTCAATTATATGTTCCTTTCTGTTTGAGTTATATATGTAGTGAGTTAACTTAGATGTATTTCATTTGTTTAATTTTTACGTATCAAACTATTGCTGGTGTGATTTTGATAATTCTGTACATTGATTATCAGAGGAGCTCATTATTCAGGACTGTATTGGAAAAGCTCATTTTATGTGAAGTTGACTGAATAAGTGATACTTAACTTTCTTGTTGAATGCTGGAACAAAGTCCAATGATAAATGTGAATGTAAATGGAATTAGTGATGCTCAACTGAATGTTGAATGCTGGACTTTGATCCGATGATTGTGATATATGATTGTATGTTACGTGAGATGATGTATTTAATGACATTGATGTACATGTTTAGATAAAGAAATTATGACCGGAGTGACCAACCTAAAATAAGCCCGGTATCTACAAGGGATATGCGTCAGTAACTGAAATAAGCCTGGTATCCACAAATGATATAGGTTAGTGCCTGAAATAAGCCCGGTATCCATAAGCGATATGGGTTAATACCTAAAACAAGCTCGGTATCCACGAGGGATATGGGACAATTAATAGGCACTCGATCACAACAAGATAAAAATGAAAGTAGAGTCTCATATGCATTGCATATACATATCTTTACATGTATCATATGAATGGTTGGGAAAAGTTATTGAATTGTGTTGACCCAATGTTCTGCAACCTTGTATACATGTTGATGAGATGAATGATTGGATTACTCTGAAATGATTAAATGAAATGTTTATATTCATAATGTGTTTGTTGAAATGCGTGTATATATATTTTAAATTGATATACACAACAAGAAGATGTGTGAAATAAGATGTGATTCTGAATAACATGATATATATGTGAATTTGGTTATTGCTTGTAGTATTTATGTCCTGATATAGGTGAGCACATTGATGGTGGTTCACTCACTGAGTTCACAAAACTCACCCAAAAATTTCAATATATTTTTTTAGGCTTAGAGGAGTTACCAGTTAGACAAATTGGAGTCTAACAACTGCATTCGAATAAGAGTTAGAGGTCAAGATCAGTTGTACCTGCATATGTATATAGTCTTTCTTTTGTATTTTAAAATTATATTCCTCAAATATTGTACAACATTTACTCGAATTGAAAAGTGTAATGGCTATATGACTGGAAATATTTTGTATTGGGCCAAGTTGATTATTTGAATATATGTTGATATGTTAATTGTTGTAACACTTGCGACTGAAAGTTTTTTTGAATAAAATAGGCCAAGAATGATTCTTTGTTTTCTAAAAGTGCGTGTGTTGCGTGAAAATTTTGTGCAATGGGTTTAACTGACCATCCTAGCATGCCACTCTCGTAGAGTATGTTCTCGAATGTCGATAGTAGGTTTGGAAATATGCCCTATGAGATTGGGGTGCTATAGCCAAGATCTAAAGATCACCAAATTATAGGAAGTAAGTGGGTTTTTATAAACAAACTAGATGAATTTGACACCATTATGAGAAATGGAGTATGTTTGGGATAAAAAGTAAAAAAAATTAGGATATACATTTCGAGAAACTTTTGTAATGGTAGCTAGATTAGAAGCTATTATATTATTACTTGCATTTGTATTTTATATAAATTTCAATTATTTCAAATAGATATTAAAAGTACATTTCTGAATGATTTTATTTAATAAAAATTTTATGATGATCAACCACATAGTTTTGAAAATCATAATGCACCTAGCTGTGTATATATATTGTCTAAAGAATTATATGACTTAGAGTAAGCTCCTATAGCTTTGTATAATATGTTAAGTCCATTCTAGTTGAAAAATAGTTTTATAAAAGGAAAAGTTGGTAAAACTCTATTCATTAGAAAAAATAAATCCCTTATTTTAAATTTATGTTGATAATATGGTCTTTCATGGTATTAATGAAAGCATGTGTGCTGATAAATTTTATAATAAAAAATTTCAATAGCACAAGTATATGGATTGTAA
The DNA here is from genome assembly GCA_027576715.1 of Erythroxylum flavicans. Taxonomy (NCBI): domain Eukaryota; kingdom Viridiplantae; phylum Streptophyta; class Magnoliopsida; order Malpighiales; family Erythroxylaceae; genus Erythroxylum; species Erythroxylum flavicans. Next base: position 8,353,308 of record JANZXP010000003.1, on the reverse strand, counting down.
TTTCTAGTATAAAAGGTTTTATTTCCTCAGGGACTAATTAGACACCTAACAACGTATATAAAACTTTGTCTAAGGTACCAAAGATTGATTTGCATTAAAATAAATAATTGAGATTAAAACAAATAATATAATGAATAAGTAAATAATTGAGTTTCCAATGAAATAAGGTTAACTAAAGTTGGACACTTAGGAATTATTCTATCCTTGTTTCTTTTTCAGTTTATCTTGATGATCCAATTATGGTCGATCCTATATATCTTGAGGTTTTGATTACCCTCTCTCAAGATCTAATCAAGTAATCCTAATTGAATATGATAATAATATAATTGTACTCTCGATTCACAAAACTACTCCTAACTATTCAATTAGATTTGAAGCAATCTTAAAGATAATTAATTTCATAATTAAGATCTCTGTTCAATTTTTAATTAATCTAATAATTGTAGCTCTATTAAGTTAAAAAATCTAATTGCACTCCTAAACATATGTAAGCATAAAAATTATCACAAACATTCATAGATGTATTGAATTCAACAAGAATAAAGTTCAACAAAATAATTTAAAATAATCCCTAATATGGAATTAGAAACTCGTAATCATGTTAAACATCATAACAATCCAAATAAACATCCAAGACAATGAAAGAAATAAATGGAAAAGAAAGAAAAATTACTTGGAGTCTTTATATGGAAATCTGGAATTCTCTGAAGCTCTCTTGATGTCTCCTCGTGATCTTCTTTTGATTTGGGGGCTGCCGCCTTTTTTGTGCTTTTCTTGTTCTTAAGTACTTTTTTAGGCTTCTAAGGTTCTTTCTAGGGTTTCCCCACTTAATTTGATACCAAAAATAGCCCCCGAACTATCAAAAGTACTAAAGTGAGTTGGAAAAATTAAATTTTGCTAGAATTTGTTCTTTGTCACGTCTATCATAATTGTGACCTGTATTATTTCATGCTTTCAATTCTTCTCTTTTCTTCAATTTCCTATTTCCATACCCTCAAAACACATCAAACACCACTTAAAAAATAAAATTAAGGTCAAGTTCTTGCTAAACCACTTAAACAATTGAAACACTTAAAAACACTAACAATAGCAAAATTCTAAGTCTATACATATGACAATCCTCTAAGAAAACACTTAAAAACACACTTAAACACCTAAAAAACATACTACAATCTTCATCTATTAGAATACTCATACTTAAAACTTTACTTTTCCTTAAGCAAAACTAAAAACACAACGAAAGAGAACTTAAAAACATATATTCACATAATCATGCATCATTTAATAATGCTACAATGAAATTAAATCTTATGGAATTAACTTAATCTCAAACATCAATCACTCAAAAAGTACCAACATACTAGCTTATTCCTTTCATGTTTAAGTGCTTTAATTTGAATATACATATTAATCAAAATATTAACATCCTAATTCACTTGTAAGCATGCATTTATTATTATTGATCAATCAGAAAGACAAACTATCACTAAGTAACCTTTTATGAAAATTCTTGCTATTTGTAAAAAATTAGTGGGTTTTACTTATTGTAACACCATTTTTAGATTTTTTTTAATGATAGCCTAGTATTGTGATGCAAAGGCAAACAATTTGTTATGAATGTCCCACGGTTACTTAACTAAGTCATATTTTTTATTTAACTTGGTTAGAGTGTCATTCTAGCCTTCTGACACAAAGCAACATTTTGTCATGAATCCATCGGTTACTCAGCTATATCACAACTCTCAACTCGCTACTAGTTCTATTTTTTACCCAATTTTCTTAAAAAGGGCCACTAGAAATTTCGATTTTAGACAAGCACAAAGATTTACACAAGCAAAATACACAATTGTGTATCTTCACCTACTAGAAACAAAATTCTTTAAATCTTCACACCTTTGTAAGGACTTACACAGTGACTACATACAATCTTGTAGGTCCTAGTTGCTTACAAGTCACTATTTCATCCAAATTCTTCTCCTTTTGGTCCAAGAAAGAAATTATCACCTATAAATGCACTTGAAGGGAATTAAATATCAAAAATACTATAAAACTATTAAATAACAAGCAAAACACATTAAATACGGGTGTTTACTTATAGTCAAATAAGCATTTATTAAACATCCCCACACTTAAGCTTTTGCTTGTCCTCAAACAAATCATAATCTAAATTATAAATCTTACAGTCATCCATCCTTCATTAACCTTAACCTATGCATCCACACTCTAAGTCATCATATCATATTAATCGAATTAACATACAGTTAGATTTAGTTTATCTTAAAACTAAACTTTATAAGCCAATATCAACGGTAATCACAACAATAATCTTTTTGAAATAACAATCACAAATCTTGGCACCCTCAACTAGATTTCAAATAACATAGTGAAGTATGTTTAATTGTGTGTGGGGCAAGATTAAATCGATGATCGAATCCCTAATGCATTCATCACTTTTCATCATTTTTAATGTTTTCTTAAATTTTTTTGTTAGTATAGTTTCATTTTAATTTTCTTATTCAAAAACCAAAACTCCTCACAACCTAAATACCAATTGGTCTCATTTCAAAAGCTTTACACACACTCTCTATGTGATTGACCTAGACTCATCACTACTATAGTTTTAGGTCTAGTTATTTTGAGTAGTGTTACGATGCTCTACATCAATTTTGGTGTCGTTGTTGGGGAGTGAGGTCTTTTAGTTTTTGTTCTTGATTTTAATTTGTGTTTTTTACATATTTGTTTATAATTATTTTTCTTTTAAGTTATTTCTTGTTTTTTCACTTTGTTTAATGTTTATGTGTTAAAAATAAAATAAAAATTACATAGAAAGAAGTAGTTTCTTTTATAACTCATATTCCCAATCCTATAACTCATATTGGAATGATTATACTAACCTTAGTTATGGATGGGATAAATAGCAAAATTACTTCTATGATTGTTTGCAAGATGCATAATAATTCTTATATATAACAGAAGCTTTTTATTATGAACCAGGTCCATCGTTGGAAGAATTACTTAATGTTATGGTTGTTAACAATATTCAAATTCATTAGGATGAAGGGTAATTTTGAGAAGGTACAAGGTGTAGCGTCTAAAATTTATAGTGGTAGCAAAACTCAGGTACATCTCTAGAAGAATTAGTTAATGTTTATGTTGCTAGCACTTTGCAATTTCTGCAGGATATGATGCAATTCTAGCACGATATAACTTCTTAAATCTAGAACTTGGCAAGTCAGGTGGGGAGTTGGCAGAAGCTATCAATTGACTAACATCACAAAGAGAAGAGACACAACTATTTCAATCTGAGATATACCCAAGGGACATTTGTGCAGAGACCTTACAAAGTGAACAGGAGCTTGAGAATCTTGAGAAGACTACTCAAGGAATTGCTTGTGAAAAGGACGTGGAGAAGGAGTTCGAATCTGAAAAGGATATATTATTTAGCTCGAAAGTAAATACTGAGTTCCTAATTTTTGTTAAAACTAACCGTTCACCTTTACTTGATAGATTGGTGAAATTGAACGAGGAGGAGAAAGCAGAAGAGATAGTCCAAGAGTGCAAGGACTCAGTAGAGATTGAGATTCTGAAGATAGGGAATAGTTGAAAATGAGAGGTCATCGACTTAGACCCTATCCTGAAAATCTTCAAGTGGAGGAAGCGTTTGTTACACCCAAAGATCATAATTTTGTTACGTAATGAGGAGAAAAAATAATCGAGCCAGTGTCAATAAACAAAGGCACTTCTTAGGAGGTAACCTAAAGGAAGTTTATTTCTTTTCATTTACATTTTTGCATTTGTTTCTTATATGCATGTGTGTTTTTAATTTTGTTTGTTTTTACTTTTTTTTAAGTTTTCAATCAAAAAGAGAGAGAATAAAATAAACAAACAAACATTTTCTCTTTTCTATTATTTCTAGGATTATATAGTCATAATTAGAGAGTGAATTGACTAAAAGAATCCATGGGAACTTTAGCATGAAATTTTGCTCTTATAATTGGTCAATATGCATTATCTTTAGAAGAGTAGTGATTAGTGGGAACTAGTGAGATTTTGAGCCTTGCTAGATTGACATATCTATATCAGTCTCACTGTCTTTTACTTATGTCTAACCTTCATGACATGTACATTTTAACTTTGCTTTGCTTTTCTATTCAAGACCATATTTTTGTCGCATGCCTTAACATGGAAATGATATAGTCATTCTTTGTTTCGTAAGCTACATTAACCAAATACCCCACCTATTTATATGATTTTCCTTTTGACAAGCCCCCATAAGCTTTATGTGCCTTTTCTTTTTGTGCTAAGCACAATACATGGTTTAAACCTAACCAAATGTCCCACCAAGCCTTCAAGCTAGTGGAGCATTTGTTGATTGTTGATAATTGTGGGTGTACAAATGTATAAGTGTTGGGTTATGCATATGTGTGGGATGGTTATAATTTTTGGGATGCTATTTTATGTCTTATCAATGAAATTCTCATGTTGATGTTTCTTCTTTCAATTTTTATATGAAAATAAAAAGAAAGAGAAAAAGAGAAAAGGGGAAAAGAGAAAAAAGAGAGAAAGAGGAAAAAGGAAAAAGAAAAAGAAAAGAAAAAATGATTTAAATAAAAGTATCAAGGAGGAAATGCAGATTTTTTACAAAGTTATGATGATTAGTCTTTACTCCTAAAGTTTTATTAAACAGGTAATTTCAGTATGATGCATATGAGGTAAATGTGGCTTTAAAGGATCACTAATTATAGTTTCAATGTATTGTCATCAATTGTATAAGTGATTCCTTTTAATTGATTATACTTCATGTGGTTTGTGGTGTGAGAGCTTGAATTTGAGCTAGGAAACATAGTTGTTGCATTCATTGTAGTTGATGCACACAATTGTGAATGAATGTTGGTTTTTACACTTGATGGTATATTGAGTGTTTTTTTTTTTGTTTCACTAACTTTGATGGATTTTACACTACACAATCCAAATACATCTCACCTTACCCTTACCCATATTATAAGATTGAAAACTCCTTTGATTCATGATTATGGATGTGAATCCTAGTGGTGGAAAAATGAAATGATTTGCAATGTTAAGGAATTTCATAATTATAAATGTTTTTTAAGTGTACCTATAGATATATCTTATTTAAACACATTTTTTCTAAGCCTACCTTTAGATTGCTTAGTTTCAAAAGGTAATGAATTTTGATTAATCATGAGTAGAAGCATTAAATGTTGAGTTCTTGCTATAGTTTTAGAATGTTGTTTATCTTTATTTATGATTATCTATTCTTAGGAAATATAGAAAATGAGTAAATGTTTTTGGATTTGTGACTTTAATTTTGATTTTTCCCCCGAGGATGGTCAAAACTAAGTGTGGGGGAAATTGATATGTACTTAATTGATTATACATTTATTGTACAACACGTACTGATTAATGCTATTAAATGCTTAAGACATTCACTTTAGCTCATATTTGGTTTTAGGTACAATTCAGAAGAGAAAGGGCTAAAGTGAGTCGAAAGCACAATATTTGAACCGTCTTTCTAAGATTCACACTTATTTTATCTTCATGGAGTAAGAAGAAGAAGGATTAAAAGAATAGGAGACAAGATGTTGGCCCTTAAATTTTATTTATTTATTTATTTATTTTGATAAATAAGCATGATTAGTTTTATTTTGGGGCTATATTATTTTATCTTGGAGTTAATTAGCATGTTAATGTGGGTAAGATAATATGATATAGGTCAAGGGAAATAAAGTTTAAGGTGGTAAGTTTGCATAAGCGGTATTTTGGGAAGATCACTTAAGCTTAAAAACCTTAAAGTTTTAAAGGAGGGGCAAAATGGACATTGTGCAAGCATTAAGACTATAAAAGGGAGAAAGAAGACTTGTCTTGTATTTGGAAGAGGAAGAAAAAACGAAATTGAAGAAAGAAGGGAGAGAAATTGTTGTTGGAGAGAAAGAAGAGGTTTAAGTTAGGTTTCAATTTTTCTTGACCTTAAAGAGGGATTTTGAGAGTGATCAAGAAGGGAAAAAGGAAGAGGAATGTTAAAGATTCCATTAGAGCTAAGAAAATCATTGTTTGGTGAAGATTGAAGGTAAGTTAATGTTTAATCTTTTGGATTTTTGGAAGAGTTTTGGTTCAAAGAGCTTAGGAAATGCATGGGTATAA
>JANZXP010000003.1:8314267-8327734 GCA_027576715.1 Erythroxylum flavicans | reverse complement strand
AAGTCACCCAAGCCCCACCCAAGTTCTTCATTAGCTCTTTAATGCTTTCAACTTTCTTCTCGCTTGCCCTCCAACTAAGCCTCTCAAAATGTAGCCATGAAATAAGTACCAATACCTGGGCCCAACATACAAACCTTTGTAATTTTGGAACACCACTTCCGAATTAGTCCCACCAAGAAACTGTAAGCCGTAAAACAACAAAAGTAGTGTTATAAACAAAATAAAGTGATAAATAATTTTCAACAAATAACAAAAGTGAAAAAAATATATACCTGACTTAAGTTTTGCTCTTTGTCTAATAAAAATTGGTGTCCCAAAATCCCTAGAAGACTCCTCATAAATCTCCATTTGTGAGCTTAGGAGATCTTGTATCTTCTCATGGGCAACTACTGTTGTAATAGTTAATAGCATTCTCCTATTAATTTCAGCTTTCTTTGTAAAACCTGGTCTGAAATAGACACTAAAATTCAAAAATGTCCTATGTGCAAACAACGGAGAGTAAAGTTGCCTTTACCATTTTTAATTAATGACTGCAAGATAAGTGTGTACAAAGAAGACCTATTTTTTATATTGGCCTTGATTGCTTCCTTTGCCCTCTCCATAGCATCATAAAAATAAATTATTATTGTATTTTCATCACTATCAGCCAAATGAAGCACCCTTACTAAAAGTTCACAAACTCAGATGACAAATTAACATTTAAACCAAAATTCGGTATCTTCAAGTATAATTTTAGAAACATTCAATCTAACATTAGACCTAGCATGCTGAAATGCAACTCACTTATCACTTTTAAACATCTATCTCAACTCTTTCTTCATCATAATAAAACACTGAAGTGATAAAAAATTTGTTGCAAATCTTTTAACAACAGGACAATACAAATTCCTACCATTAGTGAAATTCTTTCTCATTAAATCCAAGACCCATGCACGATTGTAGATAAACTTGGTCACCTTTTTTTTTGCTTTTTGCACAGTCTCATCAATAATAAGAAAATATCTAATATCTCCTATTTTTTTTAGCATTAAGTCAATGCAATTGCAATACAAGGAGTCCAAAAAAAAAGAATTTTACCCACTTTGTAATCTTCTTATAGCCACTTTATAAGCGGAATCATTGTCAGTAATGAATTAAACAATATTTTTTGGCTCTACTTCATTCACAACTTTATCAAATATTTCAAATAAAGTTTCAATATTCCTAAAAAGGCCAGATGAATTAATAGACTTCAAAAACATTGCGCCTTTTGCAGAATAATCCAAAAAATTAATAATAAGATCACGTCTCATTTTTGTCCAACTATCACATATGATTAAGCACCTATAAGTAGTTTAAGTCATTCTTCTTTCATCCAAATAACTTTTAACTTCATAAACAAAGTTATTTAAAAATTTACCTCAGTAGTCATCAATAGAAGAAGCTTTGTATCCCATATCGAAAGAGGCTATAACATCCACAATAGGCTTATAATAATAAGATTGGGAAGCATTGATGCTATACCTGAATCATATCACCATATAGCCTTTGTCATGTCTACATTGTGAGCCACTTCTATTGAATATATGGCACTAAGAATTGAAAGCTGAGCTTCAAGAATTGTTCATGGTGTAAAAAAAATTGACATATGCCTTCTTCTTTTCCTAAAATCAGGTCTAGATGCCACATTAACTTCTTGCTGGGAAGGAATACCACCACCTTCAAGATTTCCACTATCATCCTGAACAGTAGCAAAGAAATTCCATTACCAATTGCATAATTCAGTCTCTCCCTTCTCTCTTTCTCGTACTGATAGTCTTTAAGAAAAATCTTCATTTGCCACTTCACATCATCTCACCTTTTTACCAGGTTCTTTTAACCTCATCTAAATGTTTCTTTAATCTGATGATTCATCTACCTTTTAAATGCTCGTTACAAAACAAGCAAATAGTATGGTTCTTCATACTGAGGACCAATGTAACATATGCTCAAGTTGAATCATTGTATCTTCATGAAGTGGTTGAATTATCAGGAGTACTTGAACTTTCTTCCATTTATCTATAAAAATAAATGAAGACATATATCAAAATAAAGAACACATAATTTCATTATCAAATACTATCATAAAATATGTATTGTTTAACTCAAAAGTCCAAACTAACACAATTATACAATACACATATACATTTTACATAATATAACTTATTTTGTTTGATTACATCATACACAATTCGATTTCATCCAACATAATTCACCAATAAGTCAAAAACCATTAATTCAAGTATTCAACACACACAAACACATGTCTATTTTAAATAATATAACTCATTTTGTATGATTATATCATCCACAATTCAATTTTATCCAACATAATTCACCAATAAGTCATAAACCAACAATTCAAGTATTCAACATACACAATTACACAATACACATGTCCATCTTATAATCACATTATACATAATTCAATTTCATCTAACACAATTCACTAATAAGTTCAAAACTAGCATAATTACACAATACATGTATACATCTTATATAATATAACTCATTTCATATGATTACATCATTTAGCCATAAACTAAAGACATATACTTACAACTACAACATATTCAACTTCAATCATAACTCACATCTATAAGTTTACAACTTACTTTAAGTAATCTCATAATTCAACTATAAATTAATATTTTTTTACATATACAATTCAATTTATAATGTTGATAATTAGATTGTTTTCTTAACTAATATTAAATAATATTATTACTAAAATCCTAATTCCTAACTTTGATTTAATAATCTTTCATTCACCAATTTTAATCAACATTCTTAGTTTCTTACCCAAATTTTCCACTGCACTAATTTTTTTCATAAATTGACAATGTCTAAATTGTATTGAAATTGAATCAACTCACACAAACAATTCCAAATTTCAAATTCAAATTTTCCAATCCATTAATTGTCTTCATAAAATAATGACAATGTCTAAAATATATTGAAATTGAACCAACTGACACAAACAATTCCAAATTTTAAATTCAAAATTTTCAATCCATTAATTTTCTTTATAAATTGACAATGCCTAACTTACATTGAAATTGAACCAACTCACATAAACAATTCCAACTTTTAAACTCAAATTTCCCAACTCTCACAAACAATTACAAGAATTCCAACAATTCCAACCATCACAAAACATACATACACAACCAAATATAATGGAATTAATATTCAAAGCAAAAAATACATCCAAAAAATAAAAAATGCATTTAAATGATAGGTTAGTTCGGTTTAGTTTGGTTCGGGTCAATTTGGATCTGGATCTAGATCTGGATATGAAAAATTGAATTTCCATATCTGCAAATTATGTTGCACTCTACACTCCACACACACTAGGCATAGTAGTGGACTATTGGAAGCAATGGTTAGAGAGCAGTGGTGGCGTGGTACAATAAGGATAGTGGAGACAAAAGTACGTGACAATGAAGAAGAAAGGAAATAAGAGAGACATTTGAGAGGGAGAAGAGGGTCGCCACTGGAGAGGAGAACTAAGAGAGAAAGTGAGATGTCGTACCAAATGAAAAACGGTATGAAACTTATAATATTGAGCTCAATTCCCAAAAATCATGGGTTAAAGTTTTTGAAACAAAATAATGCTAAAGGGTAATATAAATGAATATTGTCTTTGATGAAATAACAATATCAATTTGATAGTTCTTGTTTGGGGGAAAGGTACGCGTTATCTTTCTGTACAACTATTATATAGCTGTAAGTATAAAACCTGTAATCGTTTCCTTCACAGGAGAACAATATGAATTAGCTATTTATATGTATCTCTCTCTCTCTGTGTAATTTCTCTATCTTTTCTCCTCTTTTTGTACTCTTCTCTCTTTTATTCTTTATTTCTCTCTTTACCAAAAATTATTCATAACAAATGGTATCAAATTAGCCGATTTAAAGGAGAACATCCGTAATGGAAGGAACAAGGGGTGCAGAGATGTGAAGGTTAGAAGACAACACGAAAAATTTGATGAAAGCACATATCAAGAACGAGAAAATGATTTTGGAATCACAAAGTAGGGTAAAAAGACACAATAAGGACATACTGGAGCTTAAGATGATGTTCACACAATTCATGCAATGACAAGGAGTGGAACTGGGAGTGACTATTCTAGTTACTCCGAAACTCATGAATCAAAGTAAACGATGTAGGTGACTCCTCATCTACTTATACGTTGCCCTCGGAGTCTACCTCTCTCATGACTAACAGAATTGTTGCCTCTGGTAGTTCCTTTGTCGTCCCCTCGATTGAATCTGCAAAGTATAAAAACATTTCATCTGGTTTTAGAGTTATACTAAAAGAGTAGGGTGTGAGCTTTATAGGTGGTTACATTGCTGGAGTTTTTTGTGCCATTGTGTCTCATACTGCTGATAATCTTGTCTCCTTCCTCAACAATTCTAAAGGAGTTACTGTTGGTGTTGCCATGAAGGAGACGGGTGATAAGAAGTTCAATTTTGTCAAAAACGAAATAAGATTATTTCTTTTTTGTCCATTCTGTAAACCTCCTTAATGCTTTCCCTATCAAACCTTGTGGACAAGGTTTTCTAAAGTAGACGAAATTGTTACCTATAAAAATTTTACAGTTATTATGCAACTGTGAGTAGTATAAAACTTGTAACTATTTCCTTCAGAGGAGAACAATATAAATTAACTATTTCTCTCTCTCTCTCTCTCTCTGTAATTTGTCCATCTTCTCTCCTCTTTCTGTACTCTTCTCTATTCTGTTATTCATTTGTCTCCTTACCAAAATTTATTCATAACACTTTCTAGAATAAATGGACTGTGCTTGAGATTTTGATACGCGTCAATTCAAGAATGATGAATTTAGGATTTTGTAATTGTGAATACTAAATAAGTTTAAAAAACAAATAGAGAACAACAAGAAATTGATTATTGCTTAAAAGTCGATTACAATTTGATACTTAATGACTAAAATTAGTTGGTTTGTTTTTGCATTTAACTATCCTCTTTCATTAGTAACGATTGAGTGTTTCAAGATAGATGATGTTACCATTAGCAGATGTGATTGGACTCTTGCTGTATCATAAACATACTTTTTAAATAGAGAAACATAAAAGGTAGAATAGCTTCTGGAGTTCTGCAGAAGTTTTAAACGATGTAAATTCTCAAAATACTAAAGAACATAAACGAAGACTTATGGTTCAATTTACCTATTATTGCACATTTTGTTGTCTATAAGGTCGAAACTTTAGATACACTAAATTATTAATTTCAAATTCTTTTTTTTGGAAGTTAAAAAGGAAATTATATTAACTAAGTAGAAACTTGTATACGATCCATGTCTAAGACCCAACATTCAGAAACTAAACTACATTATACAAAGAATACAATAAGAATTAACATGAGATTAAATTAACCAAAGTGATATGATATCATGGCTGATACTATCCTGCTCGTTGTGAGCTAAGAGAGTCTCTCTAATCAAGTTAACAATTACCTCGGCAAGTTCGGATTTATGCTACTCCTTATTCTTATAAATTTGCCTGTTTCTTTCCCTCCAAATATAATAAATAACCATCTGGAAAGAATTCTTGATTAATAGACCATCCTTGTAACCAGGTTTTGCATACCAAATGATATCTTCCAACAACTCATCCCATACAAACAAGACCCTTGGGAGACGAAGTAAAGTCAAAATTCTACTCCACACTAATTTACTATAACAACATTCAAAGAACAAATGATTTCTCGTCTCATTTACAAGTTTACATAAGACACATATGAGATCATAGGACCCAAACCACCTATCCTTAGTTCTTAATCTATTTTTTATCACCAACCATAGAAAAATGGCAGCCTTGGGACATATAACCTACTTCCACACTATATCTATCTAAGGGACTGTTTCACATGGTGCAACTAGTAGGTTATGCGCAGATTTGTTGTTGAACAATCCACTTGAATGTAAAATCCAAACCAACTTATCCTTCCTACTTTCATTCGGCCTGTCTGGTAAATAACTCTCCAATATATGAAAATGACGTTGGGTGAGAAGTCTATCCTACCCCTGCTTAATCTAAGCAATCGTAGCCTCCATAGGAATTCGGCTTTGTAGCACCTGTAAATCCTCACGCAACCATAATGGACTTAATTCTGACCAATTATCAAACTACATCCAAACATCTTCTCCATCCCTTACCCTATATTTCAAGCAAGGATATACCAGTTCCCTAAAGTCCAAACCAACATACCCTATATTTCAAGCAACCGTAGCCAGAAACTTTGAGTTTGGAGATAAAATGTCTGCACCCATTTCACCCACAAGGCTTCTTTATCTACAAATAACCTCCAAATCCTCTTAAGAAGTATAACTCGTTGCATTTGAGTAATATATATGACGCTCAAATCCCCATGCTTCTTAGGAATGATGATTTCACTCCATTTCACTTTGGCCCCTTTGTAATTCTCTCTTTTTCCCGACCATGGGAAGGACTTTAACACTCTTTCCATATCCTTTATCACTTTCTTAGGAAGAACCAAATGAGCTGCCCAATGAATATGCATACTATTCAACAAAGCATTGATAAGACTTACTATAGCAACTAAAGATAAGAATTTATTCTACCACACAAGGATTCAGCCTTTCAATATTTCTATTAAAGGAGTAAAATCTGAATACTTGGGCTTAGCAGCAGTAATAGGGATCCCCAGGTATCAAAAAGGGATTTCCTACCTTCAAAGCCTACCATAATACTTAACCATTCCGGATTTTGAATATCAGAAGACACGAACACCCCACTCTTCTGCTCATTTACCATCATCCCATACCACCCTAAAAAAATACTCACCATGTTCATCATCATCGTAATAACTTGAGGTTCAACTTTGCAAAATATGATGACATCGTCAGCATAAAGCAAATGGGACAACTTTAATTCTCGGAATTTATAGTGATATTGAAACAACCCATTACTAGCCACTAGTTTAAATACCAGTCTAGAAAATCCCTCCATTGCCAATGTGAATAGGTAAGGAGAGAGTGGATCATCTTGCCTGATTCCTCTTTTGTTGAAAAAGGCCTCATTAGGATCCCATTCACTAGCACACTCATCGACGTAGTTTGAATAAATTGCAAAATCCAATGTCGAAACATATCCAATAAACTGATAGCTTCTAAGCATAGGTTCAAGTATTCCAAACTAACCGTATCGTATGCTTTGAATAAATACAGTTTCAAAGCACAACTTTTAATAGGCTTCCCCATGTGATACTCCCCTAATAGCTCTTGCAAAATCAGTATATTGTCTCCAATGCTTCTTGATGGTAAAAAAGCCCCTTGTGCCTTATTAACCACCTTAGCCAACACCATTTTAAGTCTCCCCGCCAGTAAGGTTGCAATAATTTTATAAACCATTGAGTAACAAGAAATCGGACGGTAATCTGTTATCATCGATGGCCTCTCCATCTTAGGAACAAGACAAATAAAAGTATGGTTAATCTCCTTAAGCAAAGAACCTGAAGAAAAGAACTCCAGTATAGCCTCCTTTACGAGAGGCCCTGTAATGTCCCAAGTTGGAAAAAACCTGTTGGAAACCCAACAGGACTCAGAGTCTTATAACTATTTAACCCACACACCACCTCTTTCACTTGTTGTTCTGTATAAGGTGCAGTGAGCATCTCTTGCATTGACTGATCTGGACAATACTCTAGTACATTCCCTACCTGAAACTTACCTTACTGACTTGTTGAACCCAGCATTAAGTTGGCAAAGTACCTACGAATATGGTTAGAGAGCTCTTGCTGATCTCAAATCAGATTTCCCCCCACATCCTTTAATTCTGTGACGGTATTCATATTCCGACGTGCCAATATAGAAGCATGAAACAACTTTGAATTTACATCCCCTTTTTTAAGCCAGTTCAGTCGAGTTTTCTGTCTCATAATGGATGTCTGTAATTTCAAAGCTTTTTGGTACTTCCTCAATCTATCCTCTTCTTGAATCCTTAAACTAACATTGTGAGGATCCAAATAACATTGATGCTGAATATCTGTGACTACTTTACTCAACTCTTTCAAATCCTGAGCCTTTGCTTTACTCATTTACTTAATAGCTATCTTTGCATACTTCAATTTTTACAGTTGTTGGAAAGCTTTGAACCCAACCACCTCACAATCCCAAACCCTATGGATAATTGCCATAAAACCATCCACCTGTGTTAAACCATTAAAGAAATGAAAAGGAGCACCTACTGTTATCCCAACATTCAACCGTTGGATCAAAATGGAGGCATGATCCAAATATAGTGGGTCACCGAAAAAAGCCAATGCTCTAGGGAAGGACTGTAGTCAACTTTGATTCACCAATGCACTGTTTAGTTTCTTCCTTAAGAACAAATTTTCCTGTTGTTTGTTATCCCATGTGAACCATCTACCTGACTCCCTTAGGTCCACTAAATCAACTTGCTGAAGCATTTGAGCAAGCTCCCTCCTTATATTAGGATAAAAACTTGCACCACCCTCAACCTAATCTGAATTCAAACAACAGTTAAAATCACCCAGTACAATCTATGGAAGTTGCATTCCTGAATGGATTAACCTTAAGTCCTCCCATAATCTTGCCTTTGAAAAGCAAAATTAGATGCATAGATAATAGTATGTTCAAAATGATACCTTCTTATTAGCCAACAATGTAAGTGAATGTGTTGCTCACTCATTTGAGCAACCTGAACCTCAACTAGATCCATATTAAACCAGCACAAAATTCTGCCATTATAATGGAAATCATGGTTAGATATATACTCCCATTGTGCACCCAAAAAAGCCACATCTTTCTGAACCGACCCTTTCTTAATTTTTATTTCTAAAAGCCCCATCAAAATCAGTTTTTGCTCTGCTACCACTTCTTGGACCATCATCTTCTTTATGGGGTTATTTAGCCCCCTTGTATTCCATACTAATAACGACATTTATGGGGAACTGTTAGAACAAACATTCAGGGGATATAACCCCTTTATGCTTCTTCTTCTTATCCTTTTTTCGACCTTTGCCCTTACCAGCAATTACAACAATAGGCGGAGAGTGATCTACATCTTCAAAATCTGACTCTATTTCCTTATCTGTAGTAAAGATTGGATCTAGAGTTTCTACTGGAACAAATCAGTGGAAATGGATTCATCCTGAGTTTGAACAGAATTAGACCCATCCAGTTTACCACCTGCACACAGTGAGTCTGAACTAGTAGCAGGACTAGATTGAAGAGGCCCACTTTTAATTCCTCTAACCCCTGCATTCACAGAATTGCTTACTGGATTATCCTCAAAATTGATTGCCAAGGATGGAGCCGAATTAACCCTTTTTTCCAGAACTTTCGTGTTCTCCTCAAATGCCACTGACCTCTTCTCTGGTACCCTAATCTCCCTCCTAGATTGAGACTTTCCTTTGGGGTCCCCTGATCCAGCTTAGCATCAATTTGACCTCCCCCTACTGCCGCATTGCATTGTTCAGTGTTAGACGTACCCTCCTGTCCTATGGACGGGGACTGTTCAGACAATAGCCTCATGCAGCCTTACTTGAACCCTTCTACCTGTAGTTACCCATATCTTTTTTACTGTTGAAGGTGACCATGGATAAGAAATACCAATCTCATCCCTTACCAGCTCCCTAGATTTTCCAAGTCTTAGAATAGGTAAAGTTTCAAGTAAAGGAGCCATCTTAGGAATTTCTATACAAATTTTCGCATAACCAATCTGCTCCATTGATGTCGTTTGTGAATTCATGCAGAGGGGTTTACCCAAAACACTAGCCAAATGATTCAAACCTTCGATCGTCCAATATTCTATAGGTAAACCATAGAACTGCAACCACAAAGGGATAGCTTCAATAGCACCCCTATCCAAATCCAAGCTAGGTTTCCACTGTTGAAAAACCAGAGGTTGATTCCTAATGTGCCATGGACTCTGTTCGACAATCTCCGACAGATTAGAGTTCTCAGTAACTTGAACAGCATCAACCCATCTTCCCTAAACATTACCTTTTCATGGCCTTTTTTACCCCAATGAGCCTTAGCCCGGCGTTTACAACCGGAAAAGCTAGCCTCTTTGACCAGAAAAAACCTACTAGAGCATTTAACCAAGCCCTAGCTCCTGCTTGTAAAACCTCAATCGAAGGAGTGAAGATGCCATCTTGAACGACATTTGGGTAATACTTCAGATCCCCTTTATGATGAAGAACCTTGAACTTGTTATTCCAAGCCCCTTTGTTCCAAGCCCCCTTCACAAGTGATTGAATATTATTAGGATTCTCTCGGACTCCCAACTAGCTTGAGGGACCCTCGGAAACGCCCTTAGTACACTCACTGGAAAGAGGGGGAAGTCCTCACAAGACAGTGATTCTATCCCCTTCTCCATTTTCTCCGACGCAAACTGAAGGTGAGCCTCCGGTGATGCTGTTGCCTCCTCCACCCTTGAAAAGCCCAGGAAAATACCTCAAAGGACCTGCTTAGGTTGCTAGTTAACGAAAAGGAAAGACAGAGAATAAAAGGGTAGGAAAGTAATTTCTCAGCAGAAGTAAAAGGGAAAGTGGTTGTTCAGAGATTGATGAAAAGCTGTATTAAGGGCGACGAATTTGAATCAAACTTATTAATTTCAAATTCTTTGTTGGTGCATTTTTATTTGTCAATTACTTTATCTGATTTTGAGCTTGTTAATTGTTAAATATAAAACATGATTTAGTCAAATAAAAGTGATATCATACTACCGTTCTACAAGAGATCAGCCATCCACTCTAATAAGTTACACAATTATTGGTCATACACCATAAATAAGTCTCTAAGAATCCGCCAAAAATTTATATTTGATCACCAATTTAAGGATGATAAACAATCGACATCTTCAATGACACTCTTTGTACCTTATAGAACTCTTGTCAAAAGTTACAAATAAAAATCGGGTCATTGTCAACTCATAATAGTCATTAACATCTTATACAAATTATATACATAATGATTGAACAATTGAGCCAATTTAGATGGAAAATAAAGATGATAGAAATGTATAGAATGAGAATATTTATATATTTTTTTTATCAAAACCATTATCATGAAGTAACCTTTAAATTTTGGCAATCATTCAACAAAGTCAAGACTAAAATTAGTCCATACTTATTATGAAATGGACAATAATTGCAACATCCCGAAACTAGCCACAGTTTCATCTTTGTTTCTTTGGGAAATGCCACGCCTACGAATGAATTCTCAAATAACTCCTTGCATTTTTCTCTAAAATAAGTACAAATGTAGCATTTTATACATCGCTTAATAACCATAATGACCACCCACAAACGTATCTTAAAATAGGGAGATAATTTTATTGTGCAATTATATATTAGCACCAACCACTTCTGTGTCTTTCCATTACAACAATTTATTAAACCAGTTATAAGCCGAAACATTAAGCTCACCTTGTTTAAGACATTGGATCACTTTCTGTACTACCACATTGGACCACTTTCTGTATTACCCTATCCTCCTCCTAACTGTGAATTATCTATTGTAATCAGTTGTTTTACATTAACACATCATTAGATTATATAACTCCCTTGTATATACTTTAGACAACTAATTAATTACTGTACTATACCAGATTTTGAAGTTCAATCCTAATAATTTCAGTAACTAAGATTGTTGGAAGAGAGAAATAATCTATTGTTCTTTTAAGTAGTTCAAGCTTTTATAATCTATCTGCACAATAAATCTCCTACTTGTAAGTATTTTATAGATAAGGATTTGCTAACATAAGCAATAAAATGATCACCTATATAAGAACAACTCTCAAGCTCGTCCCATTTGGTAAGGCTAAAACTGGCGAAGACATTAATGCTTCTATGATTGCTCTAAAAGCATCTTTAGCCTTTTACTGCCATCGAAAAATATTCTTCTTCAATAAGAAGGTTTTAGTGACTTCCTTAGCTGATCATACTCCTTTATAAATCTCGTAGAATATCCAACTAGTTCTAAAAATCCTCTTATTTGTTTCCAATGATGTGAAATAAGCCAATTCAACATTACACTTTGTTAACACTCCTTTCACAGAAACAAAGTGGCCAAGGTATTCCAATTGACCTGCTTCAAAAGAATAATTTCAATTTCTTCACAAACAATTACTGCTTCTTTAGAACTTGTAATAGTTGCTGAAGATGACAAAGAAGAAAATAGACTAATACTCTATTAGATTATTCTTTGCTCTATCATATCTCTAACTAATTCATCAATAACCATTTTTTCATCCTCACCATACTTATAAGGTCTTAGGTTTATTGCCTATGTTCCCTCTTTCAACACAAAAAGAACGATCATATTTACTAATCGGAGGTAAATCTACAAGCTCAATAAATACATCATCATATTACTCTCGTTTCTCCATTGATTCACACTCCCATATCATCTATCCATTTTCGTTTACCTCCAATTCCATCTATTAGATATCATATTTATTTTATTAATTTCATTGAATTGGAGCATCGTTCTTTAATAAAAAAATTGACAAATAACATTAAATCTTTCTAACATCTTCGCAGTTTGCTTTTTCTAAGCCAAGTTACTGCACCACTTCTTAATTCTGTCACTTTACCTTCTTATTCAAACTGCAAACTACCCTTTCTATAATTGCAAACCATAAAGTTTAATGAAAATAACTACTAGATTTTGAGTTCCATGTCACTTCTTCCAATGTCAATTACTAAAGCATTAGTGTTAATGGAACACCCATTCATTAACCAACTGAAATTTCTTCACTTTTTATTATATATGATTTTCATACCTCTACCTACCATGATTAGTACTGGATTAAAATCCCCAACTGATCTCCCTTTCTTCTTAATCATGTTTTTATCAACCAAGTAATATATATCTCCTCTGTCAATTAATAAATGAATTATTTTTCCTTTAAAGATTCTCGTCACTTTCATACGGTAGAATTGAACAGTTATGATGTATATAATTATAAGTGTATATATGTAAATTATAATTTACATATATACGCTTAGGCTTTGGAATATAAAGCCTAATTTTAGAGTCGGTCTGAAGTCTAAAAATAAAAAAAAGTTTAGTCTAACCTAAATCTTAATCAATTAAGACTAAATTCATTCACTTAGGATCAAGCTAGATTTAATCTGGGCCAATTTATTTTTTATCATTCCTGATCCTCCCCCCTTTTATTCATTCCATAAACTCTTCACCTTCTTCCCCCTTATATACCATATACATATGTAATTATTTCTTTTTGCATTTATGTCCCAAAGTAAAACTTTCTTCATACCAAAAATACAAATCCTTTACCTTTTCGTTTGTCAAACTTTAGGCTACTTGTTGTTTTAGTTCCTTTCGTCTCTCCGTTTGAGTTAAATTGATAAGATGATTTAGGTAGAAGCCCTGTTGAACCGTTTATGTTTGCAATGATAATTGCATACCC
>JANZXP010000003.1:8296329-8307981 GCA_027576715.1 Erythroxylum flavicans | reverse complement strand
AATAATCATACAAAGTAAGTACAAATAATAATAACAATCATAATAATAATAAGGATAAGGATAATTTGGTCTTTTTGTTAGTTATTCCTTTGTCATTCCAAGTTTAAATTTTCAAACCAAACAATGACATAGAATTTCTTATCTATTCTATTTCTTGAACCAAACAAAGTAATACCTATTCCATTCTATTCCTGGTCTTTTCTATTCTTAAAGAATAACTATTCTATTCCTTATCTATTCTATTCTTTGAACCAAACAGCCCATTAATCTTATTACAAAATTTAATTTAATGATTATTTCTTTGCTTTATTTAGGAAAAGTGCGAAAAAGCCAAAGTTAATAGAGGAAAAATAAAAACTTCTCACAACTAAAGCTCTAAATCATTTGTTGTCGTACAAAATTAATTTGTAAATTGTTTAGAAGTTATAATTATGTCTGTAAATACAACAATATTTGTTGCGTTTCAATTCTTTTTTTTTTCATAAAACAGAACTACATAGAAAAGAGTATGATAAGATCATATTTTACAAACTTACACACTAAAAGGAAGGTGAAAGTTGGACATCTGAAGAAGCGCATAATAATTATGTAAGTACAACATTTTTTTAATTTTTAAGTTTATTTATTTATGTAGTACTAACTAATAATATTTGAATTAAATATTCATTTTGTTTTTAAATTTTAGAATAAGATGCAGAAATTGTTACAAACATCATTGTCTGACAGAAATGAGGCAAATGTAGATGAGATTTGTAAGAGCATCCTCAGTACAAGATCAAGGTACATCAAAGATCTTAGGTATGACTCTAAGCTAATTGATTCATCACCGTCACGACAGCATATACAATGCTTCAAAACAAGAAATGGTCGCTTAAGACTCAGTTACACTCTAGTGAAGAAAAGTTAAAACGTAATTAGCAAAAGTTAAACCGTACTAAAGAAAAGTTGATTAAGCTTAAAAAAATGGTCAAATAAATAGTTGGCCCTTAGGCCCAATTATATAAATAGTAGTGACAATTAGCACGAGTAATAGTTTGTATATAAGTTTTTTTGTTAATATTTGTAATTAACATTTAATAACATTTTATTTTTTTATATAAAAATGCTTCTAATTTTTAATTATTTTTATTTTCATTTAATCAATTATAAATAAAAAATCTAAATATTGCAAATAATAAGATGAATTAAAAATCTTACCATTAATTATAATTAAATGAAAATTTTTAATAGGATTGTTTAGTAAAAAAATCAAAATTCGTCACCAAAACTTTTTAACTACATTCCTCAAAAGTCAAAATGTCGGCAATAATTTTTTAAAATTATTAAAAATTAAAAATTAAATCAAAAAATTTTTAATTAAATAAAAAATGTTAAAAATTTTGGCTACGATTTTAAAATCGTTACTAAAACTTTTTAGCTACATTCAAAAAACTGTCTCGAATAACTTTCACCTACGTTCTATAAACCATCGCTAAATCTATTTTGCTACAAAATGATAAATGTCGCAAAAAATTATTACCTACAAATACAGTAACAAAGCTAATAACTTTTAGCCACGAAAAGAAAACATCCCAAAATATCTTTGGCGACAATTTATCCTATCTTTGACTATCTCCTTTCGCAACACATCTGATATCGGAGCGAAATATGGTTTGCGACGATTTTATAAAAATGTCGCTAATAATATTTTGCTACCGCGATTTTGCGACAAATATTTTTCATCGCTAAAGGTTTTGGCGATGATTTTTGAGCTTTTAGCGACAAAAATATTATTCGTCAAAAGCCCGTTCTGTTGTGACAAGATAGTGATTTTGGGTGACTGATATGGGTTTAGCTACGATATTAAATGAGTTTTCATACGTACCAAACTGACAGAACACCAACACTTGAATGGTATTGTTACCGCATGAGTGATACCTGTATACTACAGAACTTTTCATAGGCTTGATGTTCTAATGTTTACAATGAGTATTATCTCAAACCACTGAATATCGATGAACTCATCACATGACAAACGTTTCCAACGGATAGAACAAAAGCACCATACGAAAGCACCATATAAGGAGATCTCTTACAGAATATACAACCAACAGATGTCTAATCTGATGAATTGGATGTGTAACGCCACAAGATACCCCCAACCAAATTGTTAAATGCATGAGAAGCCATTGGCACGACGATGCTTGAGGACAAAAGGGCAGCATAACCGTACACAAGTCCAACAAAGGTAGCCCTACAACAAGTAGAATAAACTCATCAATATGTAGTTGAATTTCTGAAGACTATACCAGAAGATGATAAAACAAGTCGTTTGTTTATAAGCATCAAATCTGGCCATGTAAATTATCATATTTCAACTTACTGCCACAGAAATAACAGAGATGAGAGAACAAGCCTTGAAGACACAAAGAATCCAAGGAAAAAAAGAATCATTTGTTAGAAATAATGTGGGTACCAAACAGCGAAGGAGTATTTTCGACCATTCCCCAAGTGCAGTACACCAAACAATGAAGCAACCAACAAGACACTCTTCCAATCCATTCCAAATAGTGGTTGCAGTGCACCACGGAAAAGGAGTTCCTGCACAGTCCATGCTTTTTCTGAACTAGTGCATTTTGCTTGTAACTGACAAAGAAAATGATTGAAGTGCCAAGGAAAAAAGAAGATGATTGAAGTTCTACAGTCTTTTTTACCTCGCTAACCCCAGGAAAAAGTGAAACAATTACGTAATCCACAGGTTGAAGTGAAGTAAGGACCTGCATTACTTAGAAACAGGATTTCCATTAGAAGAAACAGAACGATTTCCCAGACTTTCTGGCCCAAGGACAGTTAAAAGAGCTCCATTTCGTGACTACGAAACAATGTCTGAGATTCTCATCATTCATCAAAAAACTAATAATTGTTCAATTAACAGTAAGAATCGTTAAATGCCTAAAACCATAAATGTCAATAATCCACCTCCCGGAGTTCAATGAAGCTCATTAAAGCTACCTGTTTATTAGCTGCTTCTGTAGATTCAGCAAAATCTGGCCATGTCCTTAGTAGCAAGTATCGGGATGATGATATCAGTATAACCAATGCCATAATTAACTCAAAATGCCACATTTCAATACCGACTGCAAATCAAAGAGGAAAAAGGCTTTTTTAAGAAGTGAAGAGTGTCTAAAACTGGAGCGGTCAATCTTGTTTGCCTCAAATTTCTTAAGTTATAAGCGGCCGAGTAGAAACAGAAAAAGTATAATAGAAGAAATCAAAGTCAATACTTCATCATCAACAGTTACCAGGCATCAAATACTTTATTCCGGCTATATTAATCCACTTACCAATTTCAGAACCAATCCAAATGCTATTATGGCTGAATGAGGCCTTTCATTACAGAACTTGACAACTTCTTACATAAAAACTCAAGATTATATTGATCATCTAATAAAATAATGTCTTTCAGTGTGGAATTATCTAATTCAGGATGATTCTTCACACTGAAAAGATAAAAAAAATAGTGCATCAACCAAAAGGTAGTGAGACTAAACGGTGGAATTTTGTATACATGAGACTTCCATAGAGCAGTCATGTATTGGCAACCCTTCCATCGATGCAGCGTGAGATACCTGCAAATTAAAATTTGAATGTTTAAATTGCAAATGAGTCACCTGTCAAAAAACTTTCACATTGATTCCTCGCTTCAATAAACATGAAAAAATTGACCCTACATCCTAAAATGACAAAAGAGCAACAATAATTTAACAGTAATCACTATAAGAGTGCATTAGGACATCCCGAGTTCTCAAAATAAAAGAACACCAGTATAGAAGCTAATTACAGCCATAATAAAGAATTAAATCAAACAGCAGATCAGCCATGCAAAGCATTTAATGACAGAGAAGAAAAACCCTTAAAATTGTTGTTCCAATTCCAAAACTATCATAAGGCTTCATTTCCTAACAAAAACAACTACGTGGTGAATCACAATTTCGAGTAATCCGACTGAAAGATTAAAGATTCAATCTTGTTTGCCGACCAACAGTTGATCATAAACCGTGACTCTAAACATACCTGTCGAATTATTAAACCCAAAGCAGCAATCAATCCAGAGGTAACAGTGCATGCCTTAAGGACAGCACGCCTTGAAGGGACGTTGACAGTCTGTTGGACAGTCTTAACATCATTAACCTCTGCAATCGAACTTTCTGAAAAGTCTCCATTTTCCTCTTTTAAGCTCTTTTCAGTCGCTTCCAGTGGTACAACATCCGGCGTACCCTCATGTCTTCTTAACTTTTTCGACGATTTCCTTCTTGCAAAAGCCCACATGCAGCGTTTATAATCCTGCAAAAATGGAAGCATAAAGCAAATCATTGTGCTAAAAGTTACTACCTTCAGAACCCAAGCAAACGAATTCTTCATCAAGCAACAGGATGGAAAAGGTTAGTATCTTACACTAGGTGATTTGGCAGGCAAAACGTGTTGTGAATAATAGAGGGCTGTTAGGTTCTCACCTAGTGAAAATACAGAGGAAGGCTTTATCATTAAACTCAACAACCATATTACCAGCCAATTTGGCTTCTGGGCAACGAAAGAATAAATTGGGTTCAGGCATGGCATTCAATAGAGAGGGAGAGAGACTGACTCATGAAGTTAGAGTTTGCCCACAAAAGCTGGATTGCAGAGACTTTGTGGGCTGCCGCCGTCCAACGGTTTATACTGAGCAAGTTCATATTTGTGGTCGTTTATTGACACCAACCTCCTTCGTACGGCAACGGGCTGTGAACAGAATTCTGAGTGCAGCCAACAGGGATAGCCATAGCCCTCCTTTTTGTTTATCTTTTGTTTTTCATGTTTTATTAATTTCTTGGAAACTTTTATGGTAAAATGAAGAGATCTGAAATATAGAACAAAAATAGTTATAATGTGTTAAATATTTTTAAAAGAGAAGATAAGATGGAAGGATGAATGAATTTTTCATAAGAATTTATTATGATGATTTGTTTGTCAAAAAGATGCATACTTACCATTCACCGTTATTCATGGAGTGAGTAATTAGTAGTAATTTAGTGATGAGATATCAAAAGCTCTAGCATATCTCAATGGTAAGATGCGTTCGAAAGTTTTTTGTGTCACACACATTACCTTATCATCCTATCCTTATCTGAACCTTATATTTTGGCTTGAAATCCCGATAGAACTCCAGAACTTGACCGGATTTGAACCAGCAAGACCCAACCTATTACCATTTCTAGTCCTACCTTTCGTGTCTTGTGGACTGTTAAGAGACCAGCACGCAATCGAGTGAGGTATTTGCCTATTTGAGCTTTGTTAACAGCATTTACATCATTAAAATTGAATAAGAATGCTTCAGGGAAACAACTGGTAGGGCCTGCTGTTGCTTCCAGAAAAGAATGTTAACAGCCTTTTGCAGGCAATTGCATGTAATTCAATGTTACAAAGCATTAAAACATGAAAACATTTATCCATGCTCTTGTCTAGAGAAAGAGCAAAGATACCATTCACATCTATTTCATCCTATCATTCACAGATCCTTATCTTAAGTTTTACAACGGGAGACTTAAAATGGATGCAGATTTATTTTTTCCAGGCCACAGAAAGAGGCTTGGATTCTCTGCACACTAAAATACAAATGCAGAGAATCAAATGAAGGAGAAACTGTGCATATCAACAAATAATTGGGGGAAATTCTGAAAAAAAAAACATATTTACAAAACAAGTTGTGAATGCTGACAATGAATGCTGCAAGCCTGGTCCAGGCTATGATCACAAGCTTCTTTACAAAATCGTGCCCAGTAGCCATATATGCAAGAGAAGCCAATATGCAACAAGGCCTAACCTTGCTCTAGGACGACTCATTAAAACTCGTCCGCCAGATACCCTGTACAGATCCAATTAAAACTGAGTGTCAAGTTGTTGCATGCAACATATTTACACCAAATCCCTTATACATGATTCTTCACTCCTAAAATTTAATACCCAAGTTCTTATCTCCCTCCCCCAAAATAAATGGACAAATAAAAGCTTTATAAGAAATTTAACAGTTTACCATATTCCATCCAACCGATCTGCAACAGATTTTGCTTGTTTAGGTACAAGACCCGATGTGTTGAGAGACTTGAAAACATGACCTGCCATATTGGAAAAACAACATAATTTTTAAAATGATTTTGTTAATTGCTATTTGAGAATAGGAAATAGAAAACTATAGAACCCAAACCTTTATCATCATCTTTTTCCTCCTTGTTGAGCAGACTAGCCGATTCAAGATCAACATTGAGTGCAAGATGATCAGCTGATCCTTTTCGCATAGTTCGTGGATGTGCAGCTGAGGAAACAGAAGATACTTCATTCTTTCCAAAAGTTCCCTGCATAAGCATCAAAGGGACAAAATTTTAATGGGTTTCCCATGAATATTTACATAAGAAGAACCCCTTTCACTGGATGGCGAATTTTATGAACCGAAAAGCATGGAAAGATCAAAAACAAGGATTTCTTTTACCGTCTCTTCAATTTCAGATATTTCTGACCCACTGGCCACTGAAGGTGCCGCAAAGATGCTCCTCTCCTGGACAATATCCGGCTGAGCAGATCTACTTTGAAGCAAATCTTCCAGTAAATTAACTTTGGTTGATAATCCATCTATGGCTTTCTGGCTTCCATGTAGCTTGTCACCAAGTTCCTTGGCTTGGGATTTCGAATTTTCAACTTCTAGAAGTAGAGCCATTATCTTGTTTTCCACTATTGGTAAAACTCTCTGGATGCTGATAGATGCAGACTTTTTCTCCCCTACAACTTCATTACCTTCTAATTTATCAAAAATTCCTTCCAAACCTAATGTTAGGTCTGACATTTCAGTCTTCAATTCATCAAATTCCTGTGTATATCCAATGTATTTTTCAATTTCCTCCTTCAGATGTTCAATTTCGAGAACATTTGACATCACTGTTGATTGCAATTCAGCTTTGTCATGGGATAAATTTTTTATTTGATGGTGAAACTCCGTTGCACATTCAACAATGGAAAATAGTTTCTTCATCTCGACTGAAGAATGAGCTTCCATATTCCCTTCTGACTTGGTATATGGAATTTCAATACCATTTATCTTATCAAAAAGGATCTTCATATCTGATGTCAAAATGAGACCATCTTCCAACTCTGTGGCCAAAGGCATTAAAGGTTAGTTAGTATAGACATAAATAAGTATTTAGAAAAAGAAATATATCACAATAAGGCAAACAATAAAACTTTGGTATTCTTGACACATAAACAAAACTTACCGTGTTCTTTCAGCAATAAATTATCTTGCAATGTTGAAATTTCACCATCCTTCTCTTTCAACCTTTCTTCCAATACTTTATAATCTTCTTCCATCTTTAACGTCAGCTCTTTGCAAGAATCTTGTAATGCTTCCATATTGCTCTTCAATTCTGTAATCTTATTACTATATACGTCCCTTTCCTCTACTGCATTTGCCGAAGCTTCTCTGGTGTTCCTCAATTCGTTCTGCAAGTCCTCAATTGCAGCAGCTGCCACATTACTAGTACTCTCAAACATTTTAATCAAACTTTTGACTTTTCTTGTAGTCAATGACAGCATTTCCACCATATTTAGATGGTTGCATTCATCAGAGCTTTGTTGATATTCAGTGTCAAGACCACCAACTCCACTGGCTTCCAACCTCGAACTATCTTTCAACTTTTGTAGCTCAGGAACAGAGCTCAGCTCCAATAAATTGTTCTTAACTTCAAACTGCAGTTCTCTCACAGCAGTCATACAAGCCGAGAGTAAAACTCTAATATCTTGTTCTAAAGTGGCCGTGATCCTTTCCTGTTGCTCTTTATGCCTTTCCATATGCTTCAACCCCTGATTCACTGATTCCATATGCTCACAAATCATAACAACCGAATCCTTGGTTGCCCTTAATCTTCTCAACAACACTTCAATAATCTCATCCACAAAACTAAATAAACCTTCAAATTCATCTACCAAATATTTTCTTTTCAACAGCAACGCTTCTGCAGCATTTTTAATATGCAAGGAAATATAGCCAACATCTGCAGAACTTATCTCAAAATTATCTCCCTCCATGTTTAAGATATTGCCAAGCATGTTGGGGAACACAAAAGAATCACCCTGAATGAAATGGATAAAAATCTATCTTACTAGACGCTCCTAAAGGAACGAAAAAAAAAAAAGAAAGCAAACTTTTGCTATAACATACAGACATAGAGATTACCTCCACAGCAGAGTGACCTTGCAGCATTTCTGTGTCAGCCAAATGATCACATATATCTTTAACAATAATATCCATATTTCTCAGGTTCTCAAATTCCTTCTCAAAATGATGTCTGACTAAGGGCAGTACATTATCATTTTTCACAAGATTCTGCAGATCTCGAATGTGTTGGATAAGCTCCACTGACTTCGTTTCAAAGCTGCTATTAGATGCAGCTAACTCATCCATCAGAGCTTTCAACTTGGAATTGAGCGTAAAAATCTCCTCTTCAGCAATCCTTTTTTCATCTTCAAGCACAGAAATAGAACTTGTCGCTTTTGACAAGTCATCTTCCTGTGTTCTTATGGTTGTGGAGGCTTCTGCCAGCTTATCATCCTGGGAATCAATTTTATCCCTTAGCTTTTGCAGTTCATCCTCTAAATGGGTTCTTCCAACCTGTACATGATTGTTCTGCTCAGTCAGCAAAGTAATATTAGCCTCTGCCTGAGATAATGAATCTTCAAGAGACTTGATGTTTCTATAAGCCTCTGAGAGTTTGCTAGTTTGGATAGCAGCTTCTTTTCTCACTTCCTCTAGCTCAGTCTCTGTAGTAGCTCTTCCAAGTTGAGCATCTTCCCGGTCCTTGATAAGCACAGAAATATTACTCTCTGCCACTGTCAATGCATCTTCCAATGACTTTCTATTTGCTAAAGCTTCAGTATACCTGCTGGTTTGAGCCGTAACTTCCTCCATGGCTTTTTGCAAGTCTTCTTCGCCATGTTTCATAGCAAGTTCTATCTTACTCTTTTCTTCAGCAATTTCAGATATTTTACTTTCTGCAACTGACAGTTCATCTTCCAGAGACTTAATAGTTTGTTGAGCTTCTAATAACTTAGTTGACGTAATGCTAGCTTCTTCCTTCACTTTGCCCAACTCTTGTTCAAGCAGGTTCTTAGCTTGCTTCCATTCATCTATGTTATCTGCAAGCCAGTTCACCTTTGCTACAGGCTCTTCAAAATTTAGATCAACAGGAACGACAATGCGGTCAATGGATTCAATTACTGCCTGCAACATATTATTACTTTCCAACAAAAACTGTTCAAGTTGATCCCTTCTATTTGCCACTTCAACAAGATCACTCTCCAGGCTCGGAACTTTCTCCAACTCTGTGGAGAGTCTAATTATTTGATTCTCACATTCAGCAACTTTAGATTTTTCCTCCTGCAATTGAAGCTTGAATTTCTCAATGTCTGAGTTCTTTTCCTCCAGAAGAAGCTTTATATTATCTCGATCTTGAACCAGTCCCTTGCCTTTCTTAACTGCCAAAGACAATTTCTCCCTTAGTAGAGCAGATTTATCCTCTGATCGTTCAAGATCTTTCTGCAGAGAGTTCTTATCCTTCTTCAGTCCCAGAAGATCTTGAGACACCATTCTTAACTCGTCTGACAATCTAGTAACCTCTGATCTCGCCAGTTTGTCTTCCTCCACAAGATTCTCACAAATCCTAAAGTCCAGATCTCTGACATACACAAGACTTTGCATCTTCTCAAACATTCGCTCGTGAGCGGAAGTATCAAAAGAACAGCTATTTTGTTCCTTCATCTTCCCAATACATCTACTGATCAGTGTAGCAATGTCAGAATATGTTTGATCAGTCCCTTCTTGACTATCTGCTAGTATACCGGAACCCTCTAGCAGCATTCTAATCACCTGATCCTTATCAGATGAGGCTTGATGTGCTTGTTTGAAAAGTTTTTCACGTTCAGATGCCAAGCTATCCAACTCTGCTTTAATATATTCATTTTCCTGATATTCAGCCAATAGCAAAACAGTTAAGCGTCCAACTTCAGTATGTGCAGCTTCCTTTATGCCAGAAATTTCATTTTGCAACAAATTCACTTCACCTTTTGCCTGGTTAAAGGCTTCCTTTAGCCGACATATTTGAGTTTCCAAGTCTAAGGACGAAGTAGTATCATGTAGATCAAGTGGAGGTAAGGCATCTTTTAGTCTGCGAAATTCCAGTAACTCATCAATAAGGGCATTTCTCTGATCTACAAGCCAATTCAGCTTCCCAACAATGTCCATTGATGAAAGTTCATGAGCTTCATTGATATGAGAAAAAATTTCATCCAGGCTCTCAAGAATATTGTTTCTTTGTGAAAGCACATCCTGCAGTGATGCAACCAAATTCAAATACCATTTCAATTTCTCAACGATATCTGAAGATTTTAGTTCCTAAGGAAAATTAATCTCAAAAAGTATTGCTTCGAGCTCTTGAAATGTTGCATCCTTTTGTGAAACCGTATCCTGCAGTACTGCTACGAAATTTATAAGCCATTTGAATCTTTCAACAATATCCATCGTTTGAAGTTCTTCAGGTACACTGGTCTGAGAAATCATTTCTTCAACAATTTGGAGGGTTGCATTCTTTTGGGAGAGCATTTCCTGCAAAGATACAACCAAGTTTTCATGTTTGACCAACTCCTCCTTCCAAGTCTCAGAAGCTTCAATAGCCTTTGACTTCTCTTGTAATTCAGCCCAACAATTCTCAAGCTCAGTTGTTTTCTCAGCTAGAGACTGCTTTAATGAATCCCGCTGCTGAACCAATGCCTTCCCTTTGGTCACAGCCATGCTAAGCTTTTCCTTGGTAATAGCACATCTTTTCTTTTCCTGCTCAAGTTCCGCATTTGCTGTCTCAACCATTGCTCTTTCCTTCTGCACTTCTTCCATAAAATTTCTATTATCACTTTCTAAATGGCTTAGTTTCTCCATCATCTCTATTTCCTTCTTTTTGAGCTCCGCCAGTTCATTACGAGCCATAGCAAACACCATCCAAGGACCAAACTCCTCTTGTACCCCTTCCTTCAACCCTCCTTCAGACAAACACTGCCTAAGTTGATCAAGTTCTTGAAACATCCAGCTATACTGCTCCACCAACACAGAAATGCTTCTTTCAACATGGGTAATTTTTCCCATTACAGAATTATCAACCAATTCTCCTAGATTCACCACTGCCCCAAGCGAACCCAGGATTCTGTCAGCAACAGCATCTACATTCTGGTCAAGTTGAACTCTCCCATTGAGATCCCCATTCTGTTCCCTGAGCTCTCTTATCTCACTCTCACTCCTCAACTTCTCTTCCCAAACAGCTTTGACCAACTGCGAGCATTCACCAATCAATTCCCTTATTGATGAACCGGCCACCATCTCTTCCCCTTCTCCACCTCCATTATCA
Source organism: Erythroxylum flavicans (assembly GCA_027576715.1). Lineage (NCBI taxonomy): Eukaryota > Viridiplantae > Streptophyta > Magnoliopsida > Malpighiales > Erythroxylaceae > Erythroxylum > Erythroxylum flavicans. The sequence continues at coordinate 8,296,528 of JANZXP010000003.1, read as the reverse complement.
TTCAACCCCTTAAGCAGGCGATGGAGATTAGCAACTTCTCTCAAAGTCACCTCTCTTTCCTCCTACATCAAAACAAAAAGCATAAGTTTTCACAAGCAGAAACAATTCCTCAAACATTCACCAACCATTAAAAAAAAAAGAAAAACAGCATAGGAAAAAAAATTATTTGACCTTAAACTCCCACACAACACTCTCTTTC
>JANZXP010000003.1:8220816-8279590 GCA_027576715.1 Erythroxylum flavicans | reverse complement strand
ATCTCTCACCAACAAAGTTGGTTCCTCCAAGAAATCAAACCCACAAAATAAAACCAGACCAGGGAGTTCTCGTCTCTCTCTACCTCTAAAACTCTTTTTCTGAGGGTACGCAGACAATCACTGTCTCTATGTTTTTGTGCAGAGAGACGCACCCAAACTGGTGAGAGAAAAAGAGCAAGCGTACAAGAAACAAACGTTGGCTTCTGTGATGAGGTGGATACGTGTGGGCGGTTTGATCTTTTGTATATATAAAAAAAGCGAAAAGAAACTAATCCGTTCTTATCCTTTTCTCTCCACCATTCAACATTACATCATTGTTCCTATCTGGTGTTTTCTCTGCTTGCTTGTTCTGTATTTTATGTAATTTTCTATTATACATAATCTATAATTCCGTATCTTGTTTATGGGTTACATTAACATTGGAATATCTTTCTTATTTATTAACATACTTATCATGAGATTACAATAATAATAATAACAATATTCCAGTAAAATTTGACTAAAAATAAAATTTAGAGAGGTTTAGTATACACAAATTTACCTCTAATTAATAAAGATGTTGTTTTTATTTATTATTTTGTATTATTTCTTCCTTTTTAAAAATAATTAATCCTTTAAAATATATTACTCCCAAACTGTTACAAAAGGGAAGAAGACTTTCACCAAAATGGTTATAACACATTTCAGAACCACCTCATCGTTGATTCAAAGAGTACATGTAAGTTCCTAACCAAATTACATGTGTGTGTTCTTATAGTGATATAAGCTGGCAAACTAATTTTGGGTAAAAACAGCTGAAGCTTATGATTAAGTTGGACCAGAAAAAAATTAGTGAATGTGGTGTAATGATAATTAAAGTCGGGCGTGTGAATTTGGTGACAGGTAGTTGTCTGAAACCGCCAATAATAAGGCAACATCCACATTTAATGTATAATTGTCTGCGGTGGCAATATTATAATATGCTTTTAGTTACTTCACCTTTTCTTCTAATCCTAGACGTGTTAATTAATGCAAAACTTGATGGAAACTTGGGGCATGGGAAAGTATAATATTAAAGAGTTAGCATTCTGATTAGATTACATGCCACTAGAACTAGGATACCATTACAAAATTATTTTAATTTGAATCGGGTTTAATACTAATCTTTCTTTAATCTAGGAACAACTAATAAGGTTATTTATTTATAACTGAAAAGTCATGTATTTGAATAACATAAATAGTTTTTTTAAAATACAAAGAGAAAATTGCGTATAATTGATGACTTCTTCCGATCTTCACAAAATAGAAAGCCTTATGCATTGCCAATTTAAATTTCACATAACCCCTCTAAAATGAGTTTATATATGTTTGATCTTCAACTAGCATTTGAGTGTAAAAAAAATAGTCCTTTAGGATTTCCATGAGCAATTTCAATCATTCACTAGGTCAAGGCAACTCTTGGAAGGAAGACTTGGGAGGGAACTAAATGAGCTTGGACCACGAGGCTACCAAACCCCCATAAACTGGACCATTTGGTAAGGGAACCAAACTAGAAGGCAATTAATAAGATTATTGAGAGAAGGTAAGTGTGGACTTGTGCTTAAAAGTCTTAAGATGGATGCCTTCAATCTTTTGATTATCCTACACTCATCGCTTATTTTATTATCTTCCATTTCTTGATGCTTGATGTCTGTTTAAGATTGTTACTTAAATGTGACATATAAACAACATTGCCTAATGCCTACCTAATATTCGATTTCACCAACGATTGATCTTACTTTGTCTTGTTGACCTCTAGCTTAGAACGTTGTATTAAATCCAGTCTTAAACGTTGTGTGTCAAGGGTCAAGACTCAAGACATTTTATTTTTGGTTCAAACGTAAATGCTTTCTGTTGATTGGTTGAACCGGTCTAGACAATTGCAAACTTAACCTACCAATATAATAACAACACTTAGAATAAATCTTACCGGTATATAAAATTTAGAAAGCTTCAATAATATATAGCTTTATTCTTAACTAATAAAAAGGTTATTTCTAATCAGCCGACATAAAATACTTCACAAATATAAAATGTAGAATCCTAATATCTTATATGAAATGAAAGATTTTTAGAGTAAATATTTGAACTTTATGGTGAAAAAAAAAGGAGGAAACCAGGCTCCAACATCAAGCCGTAAACTTTACAATTTCGGATAGACATATTATTCTTAGGCTAAACCATCGAACCATGTACCGATACTAAAAAGGAGAATGGAGTTATCTGGCAGATGGGACTAAGCAACCATTTGATACGTCAGGACTCCCAATCTCAAGAAAGCTTGTTAACAACGTCTTCCTAGAAGATTGTGCCTTGCAGCCGCTAGTGCCAGAAGCTAGTTTTTGGGAGTCATCATCAGTTTCTTTTTCTATCTTAGCAGCTTCCTGTATTGCCAATATGACTTCCTGCATTCTTGGTCTTGAAACTGAACGTTGTTCCACACATTGGATAGCAACCTCTGCGACCCTCCAGATCGATTCTATTTTGGCATTTCCTATCAGATATGGATCTACAACGCTTGTTACATCTCCTTTTCGAATCAGTGACCTTGCCTGGAACATAGTAACGTAGAATGGTTAAGCTTTTGAAAACGAACGAACGCTGTCAAAAAATGAACTTACCCAGTGAACAATGTTCAGTTCTGAACCAAAATCTTCTGTTGAGACTGGTTTTTTACCAGATATCAGTTCCAGGAGGACTACTCCAAAACTATAGACGTCACTCTTCTCAGTAAGTTGCTGATTGGCGTAGTACCTGATAAAGGACTTGCATAAAGCATTTATGTGGAGGAACATAAAGCAATTAACTCAAAAGTTATGGCTTACTCAGGGTCCAAGTAACCAACTGTGCCTCTTGCCACACTCGAAATATGGGTTAAATCGTCTTCAGCTTGCCTAGAAAGTCCGAAATCTGATACTTTTGCTCTCATGTTGATGTCTAGGAGAATATTACTTGTCTTCACATCCCTGTGTATGATGCTGGGGTTGCAACCAGTGTGTAGATACTCGAGGCCTACAATTATCTAAATTTATGCTTACTTATAAACTTATTATATCCAATCACTTTAAAGAAGAAAAAGAAAGTAAGCATGAAACCTTTTGCTGCATCTTCAGCGACTCGTAGACGAGCTAGCCAGTCTAGTTTCTTCTGGTTGACAGAACCTGCAAAATTTTTTACCCTACTCATACCTATAGCGAAGCACAAGACAGGGTCTGAAAAAGACCAAACAGATAGGCGCATACCATGTATATGATCTCTCAGAGTTCCATTGTGCATATACTCGTAAACCAGGATCCGCTGATGTTCTTCTTCACAATATCCAATTAAGGGAACCAAGTTTCTGTGATGAATCCTTGACAAGAGCGAGACCTGAACATATGTTGATGCGGTTAATAAGCAACTCAATTCCAAGTCTAAGATAGTCCTTGTGAGCTTGGAATGTGAATTTAGTGAATCTCTTGTAATTCAATCCTATAAGATAATAAAAATCCCAAATGTTTCTCAAATTGTGTGGCTGAAGATGGATAGTACCTCCGTTACAAACTGCTGGGTCAGATGGCTAGAGCTATCAGCCATAATTTTAACTGCTACTTCTTTCCCATCTTTCATTTGGCCATAGTAGACCGTACCAAAACTTCCTTTCCCAATTTTCTTGGAAAAGAATTTTGTTGCTTCTTCAAGCTCAGAAAGTGAGATATGGTAAGAAATACCTTCATCTGTCAAATGCCAACCTCTTGAAACAGAATAAGCCGTCGAGGGCTTTGTGCTAGCACGTAGAGAATGACCTGGTATGACACGAGAAAGATCAAGGAAACAGAAAACTTCTGAAAAATAACACGAGGAATAACTGAACTAAAACACACCTTGCTCCTCAGTTTTCTGAGGGGACATATTTCTTCGACGATGATGGAGTAGCAAACTTCCTAACATGAGAACTAACAGTACTGCCAGTAGACCAATTGAAATCCCAAGTACCAATTCAAAATGCTCCCTTTTTCTTGACCCTTTATGTAGCCCAGGGTTGGCTTCGTAGCTGCCAAGGAAATGAAGCAGCTGTTTTTGTTAATTTTCCATACCACCAGGCATCAGGTATCCTGATTTCATCTAAGAATATAGGTCAACTTTTCATCTTTTTACAAGGGATGAAGGTATTTTAACCACATTACAAGATGACTACCCTAGTCCTCACTTGATGTGTACTTTTCCATTTAGCAATCCTGGAGGTATTTTTCCACTAAACGAGTTATTCTGCAAGTCCCTGCAATTTCAGAATTCACAGTTACTGAAAATATGGTGAGAAATGAAAATCGCATAAGCTTAGAGCAAATCAAGGGAACTTTCATAATCTGTATTAACTAAATTCCTGTAAAGTGTCATACTTTAATATCTATCAAGAAGAATAATACAGAAAGTCCAGGATACTACTCACAGTTCTTGTAAATTTGGAAGACTAGTCAAGTAGTCGGGCAATGAACCATTCAGTTTGTTATTCTCCAGATGCCTGCAGAGTATATAAAGAAACAGGCAATGGGCTATTTTGAAATTGTTTCCAGATCACAGCAACACCAAACATAGGTGCATCCAACTTCATAGGGAAAGGTACAGTTTTACAAGTAAAGCTTACATAATTTTCAGATTAACAAGATTGCTCATATCAGGAAGGTGCCCCGTGAGGAAGTTACCGTCCAACCACCTATAGAACCAAAAGGAATTGAGACAATGATCACTATGACAAATATAGCTTATGAAAGAATACTTACAGCTCTGTAAGCTGCTCCATGTTATTAATCTCAGGAGGTATCTGCCCCTTCAGATTCTTTCCTGAAAGTGCACTGTTAAGCAGTTCAAATAAGTCCACTTCTACAGAAAATTTGGAAGATAAAAGTGGCTTGATTATATAGATTTTGTGGAAAGAAAATAGTATCTCCCTCTACACCTATTCAATTGTTGAGTGGAAGGATCATACCATTCCTATGAATTCAAAACTAGACCTGTAGAAGACAAAACCAAGCCTGACATTCTTTTTATCATCTTGGACAACGCTTCTATGGATTTTAAACTGAAGGAGCTTAGCTTAAAACTGAGATGAACTTGCATCTATTATTAACTTAGCAAGAAGAAGTTACATTTTTGTGATTCTTGGTGGGGTAGTTGAGGCACAAGTCACCCAATCCCAACGAGCTGGCACACAAGGATCACCTCCTTCGTTTGTCCAATCAGTTTCAGCAGACATGTTGCGAAGGGCATTGAGAACAGAAACTAAGAATTGAAAATTCTGTTATTAATGCTATTTCGGACAGGTCAAGAACATCGTTTTAAGCATATACACGCAATCGTCTATCATAACTTTCTGCGCAGAAAGCGAAAAGCAGTGAATAAATTCACTTACCATCTTGGGCATCACTCTTTGATGCAATCTTCAGATACTTGCTGATCTCGATTGCATTCAAGAGAGGTCCTCGAGTTGAATCTCGGGTCTTTACAAAGGAGAATGACAGAACAAAATCCAGTGTCACGTTCATGTAGCTTGGTTCATAAAGCGTGTAGCTCCCATTCGCATTCTCTGCTATATTTACCACTGCATTGCTATAGTCCGGTACATTAGGTAGACTCAACTTGAATTTTCGAGTCTCATTTGCTTCCAGGTCTTCTATTTCCGCAAAATATGCATAAGCTCTGGCGTTGGCTGGGAAATCCTCCAGGTTCAATCTATAGCTCAGTACTCCTTCAGTACCGACAACAGCTGTTTGCATCACTTTAACAGGAGGATATTCTCTAGTCCTAACGTCAATGTTTTTCGATGTGTTGATCCTAATCGTTCCAGGTGCCACACCCACCAGGTAATTCTGCCTTTTGTCCAAATCAGATTCCCAGATTCTGTCATAGGGATCATCTGGATACCTGAAAGATTCAAAATGCCAATTTTACATCTCAAATGTCCATCATATTGCACAAGAAGCAGGTTAAGGACACAAAAGACTAACGATGAATGAAGTGTTCCTCAATCAACATACCTCACAACATCCTTGCTTGAAGCACCAAAATTTACTCTAGCAGCTACCTCTAAGAAGAAGTTGTCCTCAAAATCAGTGGCATACATGGAAAGGTTGAGGGGTCGCAGCTCTAAAGTGGATATGAAGGGAGAACCAGTTGTGGCACAACAAATGCACACATCAGCAGAACTTGAAGGAGCTCTTATTATTATTTCCTTCACATAGACTCTTGAAGCATCCAATATAGTCACGGTCGACCACTTAGTTGCATCTATATAGAGATCAAATTTGGGGTATGCATCTTCATCTCCTAAGTCTCCATACAGGAAAGTTGCACGAACGAGATACCGCCTTCTCTCTTTGGTGTTTATTTTATAACAGTACTTCTTGTTTTCTACAGGGAAGTCTCTGCGTGTTTGATACTGCATCCAGTTTCTAGTTGGATTTTGCACTATTGCTGGTTTTCCATTGTTCATGATACCATTGTCTGAAATCCATGCCAGTCCAGTGTTCGGATCAGTGTAGTTGCCTGATCCTCCACAATCTATACTGATGAACTCTGCATATTTACATTGATTAAAGTTTATTTTCAGTTTATGTAATTGGTGTTGATATTCCAGGAAAGTAGAAAATTACTGCAATATCATATGGTAGAACAGAATGCTTCATCTTGACAATAACCAAATTGTTTCTTCACTGTCAGTTCTTTAGAAAATTACTGTGCTTGAGGAAACTCTATGAACTAAAATTCATAAACTTCAGGTTGGAATGCAAACACTTATTGATGTTTCTGATGCATCAAACTGAAAGAAGAAACTTTGGAGGAAGCTATCTGCAGATTCAAGAACTACATACCTGTAACTTGGCAGTTGCACACGATAGAAGAGACAGAGAACAAATACAGAACAAAATAAAAGGCCATTGACGAACAGGAAGACAAAGCAACCCTTTTGCTCATTTATGAGTTTTTGATTTAACTGATTGAAATGAGAACCCTATGTTATGTTCAGCATCTATCCCAGCTTTCCTCCACTACTAAACTTATTCACCTTTTTGGATTGATGAGTTTGTGACAATATTCACTCACACTTGTATCTTTTTCTCTGCAATTTGTCTTCAATTTGGAATCTGCTTTTCCCAACAAATAAAGGCTTCAGCTTCTGCTTTACTAGCTTTCAAAAAGAGTGTGACATAAGTTGAAACTAAAAGGTGGAGATTGTACAACAAAATCCACAGGAAAAAAAAATCTTCCATTGGAGTTGCATGCTTGTTTTTATTGTCCATGACCAAAACTATAAACTCAGTACTGGAATTTGTCTCAAATGGATATCTCACTTGTTAAGAAAGTTTTTAATTTTCTAATAAATCATTGTTTTCTCAAAGAAAAAAAGAAACTCATTATTTGATTCAATTTTTATTTTAATATTTGTAAGAAGTTACCTGATTTTACATGATTATACTTTTTGAAAATAAGGTGATTCAAGTTACTAGAATGTCATATGGTGACAACAAGAGGAGCATTAGACATGCAAAGGGACGCCTCTAAAGAAGAGAAAAGGGGAAAAGAGGATATGAATAGCTTTGATTATCTGCATAGCTTTAACCTACTTTAGCTTTAGAGTGACACAAAATCTGCTTTTTTTGGTCTGTAGGACCAACTTGGCTGTCAGAGGTTGAAATAGTATGCAACTGAGGCTCTTCCCAATCACAGTTGCTGAAGATATTTGAGGTCCCCACCTCACATCTGTGTACTTGAAGCAAATGCTAAAGTCCAGAACATTAAAGCATCTTACTCTTGACACTAATGGACTTGGTCTCTCAACCCATGCTACATTCCAAAGTGATTAGCGTGGTCTGAAGTCTGAACTCCATGAGGTTGGTCATTGAAAAATAGACTCCCTCAAATTCATAATTGTTGGGAGTTTTGATTTATCACCAAATCACAGGAGTCACCTAATTAAACTGAAAGTTTTGATGTTTATTAATAATAACTTGATATAGGGGTAAACAAATCACACTTTAAATTCAAAAAATTAAGATTCAAATTTAAAAAACAATAAATAATAAATCACAAATTACTAGTAGATTCAAATAGTTTCATAAGAAAAAGGTGATTGAAAGTTAAATGGTTTAATAAAAAAGAAAAATACTAAATATTAATAAACTATTATCATCATCATCATCATCATCATTAATATTATTATTATTATTATCGTAATTAACACTGGCATATTTTTATCTTAATTAATAAAAAAAATGTTTTCAATAAATTCAGGTGCAATGTGCCATAAATATTGTATTGATACAAAATAAGCTCATCTGTCATGCAATATCCCATTTTGGCCCCCAAGCTAGATCTTTCTGGGCAAGCTTCATTGTCAATCAAGAATCTATCTTCTATCCTGTTCTTTTGCAGTCAATAATTAGGCCCTACATAACGTGGTCCAATTTAAAAGAAAAAGAGAAAAACCAATATGAGATTAACCATTTACATTTCTAAAATGTAAAACCAATGCAATTTTTACATAATATTTTTATAATAATAAAATTCTAAATCTTTATGCACCTTGTGTAATGGTTTGAGCTTTTAATCTGATCCATACTCTTGAAATGTAGCAAGTCAACATGAACATGGAGAACATTCAATAGTACGGTACTTTGCATTTATTATCTGCAAAACCTCAGTATCCTTCTATAGTGACCCAAAAAGTTCTACGAGATAGATGTAACAGATTCTCCGTCTGAGTTACAATATTTGGATCCTGTTCAATTAAATCTCGTTCACATTATTAAATATAGTTTATATAAATATATAGATGAGATTTAATAGAATAAAATTAAAATATTGAAATTAAAATAAAAGATTTCACGGGAGACTACCCACCAATGTAGCCACACTACCCTCTGAGAGAACAAACATTACATGGAGAATCTACCACCACAAAAATAATTATAAAAAAAAGCCTGACAAAGGTATAATAGTCAATGCTCTTGGAGATTTTAAAAGAGGTAATTTAATTCTCTAATTACATTTTTATTCACTTAGCAGGTTACATTAATATACTAATACAATAATGCCTCTTTTGAAAATGAGAGTTATCTAAACCATGGTTAAATACCCTAAACAAGTTGACCTAATTATTAAACTAGTATTTTTTTAAAGTAGGAGGTCAAATTAAAATTTAATAATGAACAAGATACATCATAATCATACGAACAGTGAATTAAAAAAAATATGAAATTAATCAATAATAATTAAATAAAAAAGTTTATTGATACCGAATCTGAGAAGAATTAGTAGTACGCAGTCCTATCTCTAAATAATAGAAATTTTGTTTTTATCTCTATAAATATATATAACCAATTAATGTGTTGTAATTTTTACTATTTCATTGCGCATATGATACACAAAATTCATTTATTACGAACATAAGTAATATATATTTCTATTCTAATTCTATGAATATATATTTCTATTCTAATTCTAATTCTATGAATATACATCATACTCATACGGCCAATGAATTAGAAAAAATACGAAATCAATCAACAATAATTTAGTAAAAAAGTTTATTGATATTGATCCTGAAAAAATTTAGTAGTACGCAATCCTATCTCTAATTAGTAAAAATTTCTATGAATATATATAACTAATTAATATGTTGTAATTTCTGCTATTTTATTGCGCATATGATACACAAAATTCATTTATTATGAACATAAGTAACAATTCTTTTACCCTTTTGAATATGAGTAAGATTTCTGCCCCCGTAACCTAAACTCATCACAATTATACTTGGTTATCAAAATAAGGAATTGGGTCTTCTTTTTTTCCTTTTAAAAAACATATCTCAAAGTAATAATGAAGAGTGAAGAATCTATGGCCTGTTCAAATTTGGGTTCTTCGTTGGGTCAAAAAATGTGTTAAGTGGATAAAGAATTGTTGAGGCAGTTCAGGAACAAAAGTCAGACCGGAAAATAATAATACCTGCACAGCACAAGTAGGTGATTAGAAAATAATGAAGGCAATATTAGGAAAGCAAACAAGCATTGGAGATTAGATGGGCAAGATATTCCTTCCTTTTCTTAAAGTGTGTGAAAGGTTTGAACACTAAGCAAAGCCAAAGCCAAAGCCCAAGCCACCTCTCTTGCTCCTTCTCTTTTTCTAAAGGACCCATCTTTGTGTTTCTGGTCTCCAACATTCTTCAACATAACCAAACCACTCCACCAAAAGCAAGCCTTTATCATAAATTCCTCTGCTTTTTATCTCTCCCTCTCTCCCTCTCCCTCTCTCTTTCTGAAGTTGCATCTTTTTTACTTCCTTTGCTGTTGTCTTTATTTTTTTTTTCCTTTCAGGAAGAGAGCTGAGCTAATGTATCAAAAACAGCCCACCAGGTCTTCATCTTTCAGGGAATCTCTGAAAGCCCTTGAAGCTGATGTACAGCATGCCAATAGTTTGTAAGTGGTTTTATTCTGTGTAATGAGTCCAATTATTTTCCCTTTTATTCTTTATTTCCCATGAACTTAAAATTCTGTGGAACCCATATTTATTTTTGCTATTTAATTTATGGGTAAATTGATAACTCTGTTTTTCCCCCTTGTTTATTTACTGGGCTTGAGTTGTTGGTCCTATTAATTTGTGTTAGACTGTGGAGAATTATATAAACTAAGAAGAAAAGTGGTAAATGTATGTTCTTTTCGTTTCTCGGTTGCGGAACCATGTTTTAGTTAGGTGGAATTTGTAATGAGAATGGATAAAGTTGGTAACTTGTAGCCTGAAGTTGGTTTCTGGTGAAAGCAGGCGTGCTCAACGGTTGAATTTCCAGTGGATTTTTAGGTAGAAATGCAATTATTGCATGGATTATGTAAAATTAGTTGTGCTTTGATAATTTTTGCCACTGTTGTTACTCGAACTTATTATATTGATGGGCGGGCTGTGGTTGGTTTTTTCAGAGCAGGTGCTCTCCCAGGAGACGCTAGTGGAAACCATGTGCAAATGAGATTGTCCTATAGTCCCTTCGCTCCATTCATCCTGTTTTTTGTTGAATGGATGGATTATAGTTGCACAGATGCTCTCCCAAGTTACTTAGGCCTTCTCCACATACTTGTATATAAGGTAAATTGAACCCTTCTTTTCGTTTTGTGACCGAATAGAAGGCTGAGTTTTAAGGTTTTAGTCTCATAGATTCGTTGAGGAATTTTCTTTTTTTCTAATTTTATCTGGAAACTGAAATGAAACTTGTTCAAACTGTTTAGGCTTATGTTGATGGAATGCCAATGTTATCTTCAAAAGAAAGAAAGGCCTCTCTACGGGAGTTTTATGGTTTGTTTCCCTGAGGAATTGTTGTCAAGGATTTGGTTTCCTTCTTTTCTACTTCCATTGATTCCAATTTTCATGCAGCCGTTATATACCCTTCACTTAGGCAGCTTGAAACTGAGCTCGTTGAATTCGAAGATAACCAGATAAACCAAAAAAGTGATGTTTTGAATCAAATGAGGGTGGAAAATAGGAGGAAGCTTGTTGATAATGATACTGAGCGAGATGAGGAGTGTGGGATTTGCTTGGAAAATGGGGCAAAAATGGTACTGCCAAACTGTGGCCACTCCTTGTGCATGAGCTGCTTCCATGACTGGTACTCTTTGTTCCCATTTCTATTTTTTCTTTTGGTGATTGTATTGAGACCTTTTGATGAAAATTGATGGCTGACACATATTTCTGGCGCAATTAATTTCATCTGAAAAGGAATGTGAGATCTAAGTCCTGCCCATTTTGCCGAGGCAGCCTAAGGAGAGTGAGGTCAGGAGATTTATGGGTCCTTATTAGCACTGATGATATAGTTGATGCAGTAACTGTTGCGAAGGAAAACCTGAGACACTTCTACCTTTACCTCGAGAATTTGCCTCTTGTAGTGCATGAGACTCATGCCTTGTTGTTTGATTATATGATCTGAAGAGAAGCTATACTGAAACATCCGAGCTGTCAGCCACTTCTTGTAAATAAGTACGGGGAAAATTGATAATCCACTATGGCTGGTTAAAGAGATGTTTACGTGTAGCTGTATATAATTCACCAGATGATAATCCTGATGAACTTGCAGCAGTACAGTCCCAAAGTTTTATCTCATCCCTAATGATCACGAGAAAAGGAATCACATGCACCTGGAGTTATACCGCGATCTTTACAGATGTACATATACTTGCAGAAAACTATGCTTTGCATTCAACTCAGATTTTTGGAACCTGAGTGTTGGAATGTCAATGGCTGGAGATCTGCTCATGATTTGATTTCTGCTTCTTGTTGTATATGTTTTACAACAAAATATAATGCTTCAAGTGCGTGATTAATCACCATTTCTTCCTACTGAGTTGGCTTCTTTAAATTGCTCGAGTCTCATTCTTCTCCTCTATTTGCGATTCTGCTAAGGATAGGAATTCTCATGGCTGGTTTGCAGCGTAGGTATTAGTAAACTTGAAGTGCCAGTTTTTCTATTGTCCTATCAACATGACCAGTTATTGTGATTCCAGGAAAGCACTCGCGTGAAAATACAGCCTAGATTAGGACATTAATTTAGGAAATAACCTCAAAAAGGTATTATCCTGGTGATTCTAGTTATCGAGTTTATTGCTTTGAAGATATGATATGATTGGCATTTACCTTACAAAGGTTAGAGTAAAGGCTTATAATCCTCCAAACCGCAAGCAAAGGAGTTTTGGACAGGTTTTCTTGGGTCATTCTTGGTTTTCAATACTACTACGTGACTTCTCCTGCCTACAAGCCTGCGAGAGATGACAAATGGAGCCTAGCGGAAAATAGATAACAAGGACGAAGAGTTTCTAGATTCTAGAAGCAAACGAGAGAACTTTATTCGTGAGGTTAAAATAGAACCAGTGGACAATCAAGCCTTGCTTGCCTGACTAGTCATTAACTGCCATGGAAGCCCAAGAAAAGTGCAAAATGTAGCCCCAGCTTGTAGGTGGTGATGTGATGTACATTAGTTAGCTTTCCAAATGGCCACAGTGTCTAGTACTGGTAGTGTTGTATGACAAGAACGACAACAAAAATCACTGGTCTTTTCAAGCTCCTGCTAGACAATACCGCATTAACTGGTTGGCTATACTTTTCCCAATGAGAAAATTCTGATCGCATTGTACAGCATCTTTTTGCCAGTAAGAAGAAATAGTATGAAAAACTAACTCGTGGTATAACAAAAAAAGATAACCCCTTAAAGCTATAAGAATAAGCAGGTAAAGAACAAGCACCTGAGGCATCATAGGAGAGCATTAAAGAAGGCTTTGCAGTCTATACTTTAAATTAAACTATTAAAAAGCAAACCCTCCACTCAAGAGAAGTTGCATGGAGTTCATCCTCACCCGTTTGCCTATTTAAACAATTCTTCACTAGTGGGCATTTCCTTTTAGAGCCATTAAGTTGATATTTTTTCTTAGAAAACCCTTTTTCTACCCCACACTTAAAAGGTATACCTTTAAGCAACATCACATTATTAACTAAAATTTTAATGAGGATCACGATTACTTGGCTTCATTGATGCTACACAATCTATTGTAAGCTTTTAGTGATCGTATAAAAACTTTCCTCTTGTTGATCGCTGAACTTGATGAATCAACCTGTGGTGCTAAAACCCAAAAAGAGTTTCTTGTGTTTCCAAGAAGATGCTTTCTTATCGGTACCAAAATCTGGAGCAGCTGGCAGTATTGTGGCCTCAACTCTTTTCTTTTTCAGGATGGTCATAATGGGCTCAATCATTAGCTTAATTGGAAGTGCATGTGGTCGATTATCCTTTATCCCACTCGCTAATGCCTTGTTTCTTCTTTTTTAGCTTGTGGTTTGCTTATATTCCAAATTAATATGATATCATTCGATTAACATCTTCCATTTGGAGAGAAGCCATTACCACAAAAGCAATGAATGGTATGCCGAAAACTGTAATCAAGATTTACATTTCATTTAAAGAGTGTTTTCAGGCTTTAACAAGGCGTGGGAAACATGGTCCAGAATAAACTTAATAGTACAGAACTTATTCAATGTTCCATTCGATCTGCCAAGAATGTTTCGTCACTCGAAAAATGGAATTCTGACACTGAAGCTTTTATTATTCGAATACTTATTCCCAGGGAGAATTCTTAGCCTATATTTATCTGAGAGTTTTATAATTAAATAAAACGGAATTTAAAACTATTACATCATTTCGAAAGAAATTTTATAATGGAATAGAATAAAATAGGATGAAAGAAAAAGATTTCATATTACATCTCATTTTATCGTAAACAATAAAAATGAAAATCTTCAATTTGAAAAATTTAGGATAAAATATAAAATGATACGTTATATTATATTATAAACTCTTTATTTAAATAATATTTCACTATATTATATTATAAACTATTTTATTTATTCCAAATAACATTTTTTTAATATTACATCTATTTACATTTTATTTCATCATAAACTATTTCATTTTATTTTATTCCATTCAATTCTATTAAAAACTTTACGTTTAATTATATATAACCATAGGGTGCACTTGTCCTTGTATCAGCTTCATATCATTGGACTATAAAATAAAATAGGAACTAATAAGCAGAGCCTTACTTTCCATCTTTCTCAAGTACGTACAAGGGAATGATTATAGTTAAAGGAATTATTGAGAATCTAAGGTCTCCATCTTTCCACTATCAACAAATAAGAGTAATGTACATGCGCCAGTCACAATAAATAAGATAAAGAAAGTTGGGATGATCTTAAAAAAAAAAAAAAGATAAAGAAAGCTGGGAAGATTGGTGATCAACACTTTGCTTTACTAGCTTGAACACATGCCATTTGTGCATAATTTGATGCAATGAAAATAAAAGAAGGCAAAAGGAAGGATGAGAATAAGTATACTTAATATCTTTATCTTGTAAAAAAGGTTTGGTTAAGATCTTAGCAGGTAAGAGCCAACGGTTTCATGCCAACTCCTCGTTCTGCGAGAGATGGTTCAGGTGCATGCATATAGCAAGAATTCGCTCCTGCTATATAGGAAATTTAAGTTCCACTGGTAAATGAGTTTATCAAATTGCAGATTAAAGTATATGACAAGGAATCTTGAAATTCTTCAACATGAAGGTTTAGTAAACTGATGTTTTTTACTCACTTTCTGGGTGTTAATTTTCTGCTTCTCTATGTTACTTTGGCGGCTCGTTGTCCAATTAAGGGGGCACATCACAAATGGCCAAAACTTTTTTACCCAGGAGCATAAAGGAGAAAGAAACACTTAGAAAGCTTCTACTTTCTACCATATCTTGTCTCCCTGGTTCTTGATCGCAGTTTATAATTTTTGCCCGAATTCATACTTAGCAATACTCAAAGTATCAAAAGGTACATATACATGGGTGGCATATGGAGTGTTGTGGGGTAAAAGCAGAGGCAGGTGACCAAGAGGGTCAAAAATAGAAACCAACATCGATCAAGTGCGGTCAAGTTTGTCCTATTTTAGTCTTAAGTTGGTCCTGTGAGTTGGAAGTGGACAAAAAACGGCGTCCTAGTTGTTGTTGGACTTGGGATCCAACTGGGGAGTTCCCGGATAACCTGAGAGGGTTGAAAAATGACCATTTTCCTGTAACGTTGCCAGATAAAGAGAACAGTCCAAAGAGATACCCTTTTCCTGATAATGTGCTGTCTACTAGTAAACATGATTCTATCTGCAATTTGATAAAGTGACAATATCCCATTCCCATATGGTCTTGTTCCCTTGTGTTTTTAACCTGCGGTGAGTGATAGCCCGAAAGGACCACCGGTTTGCCCGGGTTAAAGGGTGAAGAAAGCTACGGTGAACATTAGCTAACCGGTGTCAAGATTCGTTCTTTGCTTTGTTTTTGTTCAAACACAATCCAAAACAATAAACAATTGAACAAAAACCATTTCTTTTTCTGCCCTTTCCTTTTAAAGATCCTCATTAGCTACTTCTCTTAACAGGTAAGAGTAAGACCCTCTGCGCTTCTCTTCGCTTTCTCTCACTTGCCAACAGATACTGTGTCCTTGTCTTGTCTCTTGAGTTTGATTCGGTGCTTACCATGATGGAAAATGGTTTCTCTTCTCCTCGAAGCGAGGCGTTTCCCGCCGGTCTCCGTGTTCTTGTCGTCGATGATGACCCCACGTGGTTGAAAATCCTTGAAAAGATGCTCAAGAAATGCTCTTATGAAGGTTCATTTTCTTCCACTACTATTCTATGTTTCTTGCAGCTCATTACTACTGGGTTAAAGTTGCTTCCTTTCGCTATAACACTTGGTTTTTGATTTAGTTTTTCCTTGGTTTCTCCAGTCTGTCTTGTATTATATTCACTTTTAGTTTGTAAATTTTGGATTTTTAAGTATTGGTTCTTAAGATGGCTTTACTGCCTAGTAAATATATTTATATGGTTTCTACTTTATATTGTTTGCTTCCGATTTGATTACCTTAACGCCGTCGGAGCAAGTGCATAAAAAATTTCAAACTTTGTTCCATGAGTACATGGGCACAACGGAACTGTAGGAAATGATGCTCAGTTATATGGTGCCATATATCGTTCTTGTTGCTGACTGGTCTGAAATAATTTTTGGGATTTTTCTTCTAAGTTAGTCAACAGAATACTATTTATTTTTCAGGAACTGTAAATGGGTTTAATTCAGGATGGAATTCTAACTTTGAAGGTCCTCGTGTTGAGTTAAGAAAGCTTAATTTGCATTTCTCTGTTACTGTGACTCTTTAGTCTTTTGTAGGTTAGTTGTATGTGTTATATAATTTACGTCTCGTAAGGGAGGCATGGGTTAATTATAGTAGAGACTTGGATCTGGGAATCGTTGTCTAGAGGCCTGTCATGACGTGAATTTGTGGATTAGTGTCTCCATATTCAGTCACCTGCCATCCAAACTTCTCCCGTAAGAGTTCCAGCTTACAAGGTTCAAGATGAGAAACTGATTTCTCCCTTGATTCACTCTTTGTAGGTATCTCCCTTTCTATTTGTGGCCAGCTTTAAACAGAAGATGCTACATGCAATTTGTACCTAGCTTTATAAAAGCCCATCCAAATTTCTTCACCAACCGGCTAAATTGACTTCTATACAGAACCAAGTTTCATATAGATCTTTAATACTTTAGGCTTGAAAAGATGGTGCATTTAGATCATGGGATTCTAATTGTGGTTCTAATTAGAATTGCAGTTCTATTGTCCATGTTTGCAGAAAATTGTAAGGAATTTTAGAGGAATTGAGTTCTTTGAATTTGTATCCCTACTGTAGGAATTGAAATTTCTGGAAAACTAACTATATTTATTCCTTTAACATATAAGAAAAAAAGCATTGAACTTCTAATTCTAAACTACAAGCAGATGCCAGAGTTAGAGCTTGTCCTAACTCCTAACTCCAAGTCAAAGCCAACCAAACTTGTATAAATATGATTTTGCTAATTGGTGTATCCTACACACTTTGCAACTATATATTCAGGTTTACAATTTCATCTTTTTCGACCTTGAGTTTCTGACATTTCTCTTTGGGACATATGGGTTTTGTGCTTTCCAGTGACCACTTGTGGTCTAGCAAGAGATGCTCTGAACTTGCTTCGAGAGAGGAAAGATGGTTATGACATCGTAATCAGTGATGTGAACATGCCTGACATGGATGGTTTCAAACTTCTAGAGCATGTTGGACTGGAGATGGATCTTCCTGTCATTAGTTAGTTCTTTTTCCTTATTCCTTGATAACTATTTGAATACCTCCTCCACCTACCACCCTGGCTTAAAGAAAAGAATATCTTGTTTGTCTTTCTATCTTCCTCTTGGCGTAAACCTTGCTTCTAACTCCATTGATTTATGGCTCTATACAGTGATGTCAGTTGATGGAGAAACAAGTAGGGTAATGAAAGGCGTTCAGCATGGGGCATGTGACTATCTTCTCAAGCCTATACGAATGAAAGAACTACGGAATATATGGCAACATGTATTCAGAAAGAAGATACATGAAGTAAGAGATATTGAGAGTCTTGAAGGTATAGAAACTATTCAAATGAGTAGAAATTTGTCCGATCTGTCCGATGACGGGCAATTGCTATGTGGAGATGATGTGGTTTCATTGAGGAAAAGAAAAGATGTTGAAAAAAAGCATGATGATAAAGAGGTTGCAGAAAATTCTTCTGCTAAGAAAGCTAGAGTTGTTTGGTCAGTTGACCTCCATCAGAAATTTGTCAGAGCTGTAAATCAGATAGGATTTGACAGTAAGTATCACTTGGTCTCTTAACATATGTTTATCACTAATGTGGCTCCCAATGAAATAGCCCACATAATTATCATGCTTCTACAGAGTCGTGATATGTAATGTCTCTTTGGCAGAGGTTGGTCCAAAGAAAATTTTGGACTTGATGAATGTTCCACGGTTGACAAGAGAAAATGTTGCTAGCCACTTGCAGGTATCTGTTGAGAAGCATGAGTCAAGACAATATGGACTGCCCATGTTCTCATATCTAATTAAGTTTTCTTTATTCTTAATGAGAAATGTGTTCACACTGAACAGTTTTTCCCCTTTGCAGAAATATCGACTCTATTTAAGCAGATTGCAGAAGGAGAACGACATAAAATCCTCAGGTGGTGTGATAAAGCATTTGGAGTCACCTATAAGAGATGCTGCTGGAAGTATTGGCATTCAGAACATGATAAACATGCAGCAAAATGATGTTCCAAAGAACACATATGGATTTTTGGGCCACGCCAAAATTGTCCAGAATGTGGATCCTAGAGGCAGTGAATTTGACCGAAAGGGAATTGGCTCGATTCCCACATCAGAAAGCAAACATACTCCAATTATTGATGTCACTGAGCTTTGTAAGCCCCGGAGTTCACAAAAGGAATTTGGTCATTCTCTAAAGCCTTGGGAACCAGGAGTAAATTTAGCAGCCTGTGATCGCACGTTCATGTCACGGTGTTCATGGTGTGCAATTCCAGAGATTCAGCTGAAACACGAACGTAACCCAACTTGTCTAGATGATGGATTAAAAGAACTACCAATACCTGGTCAGCGGCCGCAAATGAAAGCTGATTTTATACAGCAAGCTCTTCCAGTTGGTTCTGGGATTTGTACAAAGGAAAGAGATGTAAGTGGCACCGAGACAACTAAGCCTTTATATGAACATAGGAGTAATTTCAGCCATGTGAGCAAATTAGGTTTTGCAGTTAATTCCAGCCCTCTTCAAGCCAAGGCGTGCATTGAAAGTAATCAAGCTATAGAGTCCATTTCCGCTAACCCACCAAGTGGTAAGAAATCTGATTTCAATCTAGGCTGCATGACAAAATTGGAACCCGTTCCAAAAGATATCAAGTGGGGGGCATCTCTCACAAGTTTGGATAATGAGTACAAGAGAAATGTCAACCTAGTAAGTTCTTCAGACACTGGTATCAAATCCAGGCAATCGCAAACCTCTGCCTACATGCCAAATTACACGGACAATGAGCCAATTTCCTCACAAGCACCAAGTATGAAGAACCAGGGTTTCAACCTGAATTGTTTTGCAGACTTGGAATCTTCCCAAAGATGTGTAGATTGGGGAGCACCCCTTTTTGGAGCCTCAAGTGATGATTTGCAAGTTGCCAGGATTCAAGATGATTGTTATGCTATGAATCTGGGACTCCAGAACATTGACTTTTCTGAGTACCGTGATCCAGCTCTCACTGGGGAAGTTCCAATCCACTTGTATGATGCACTGAAATTTGACTACGTTAATTCTTCAGACCCAACAGAATATTGTGTGACAGATCAAAGTTTATTTATAGCATGACTTTGCTTGTCTCCGTGCATATTCAGTAGAGACAGGCATTGGCAGTTTCTTTTGGATGATCAATGATAGCTTCTCGACTCTATGGAATGAGAATCCATTCTGATCAATTTGGTCTGTGGATGTATAATCTTTTGCTTCTAGTTTCTACACCATGGGACTAATGCACTATTACTGTTGCATATTTATGTTTCTGTTTCTGTTACTGTTTTGTTATCAGTAACAGATTGAGCATGTGATGTCCCTTACAGATTTGACACTATGATTATAGTTGCATGATCATCTTTTATCTCTTTTTTCCTCAACACTCAGTTGTCAAGCATCATAAAAGAATACCCAGGTTGACATCTTTTGGCCTTAACCTTTGAAATTCACAATCTTGATTGTTCAAATAATGATGAACTTACATTCAGCATACCTTTCTTTGCGCGCTAGGTCTAGAAGACAATAACTAGGATTTAGCATCAATATAATAATTTTGTAAGTACATCCATGAAGAGACATGAAGGACCAGAGCTGCTTTCCAGGGCAGCTCTCGCGAAAACTCTTCGACTCCCAGCTTCATCACAGGTTTTATTCTCCTCTATAATGTGTAATTACAAAAGTTAATCTCCACAGCACAATCACTATAAAATTGGTCCATTCCTGTAATAGTAATAACCCGTGTCTCGAGGCTTTGCCTGAAATAACATCCTTTTATAAGTAGCTCAACGTTCAATATTTGGAGAAGCATTCTCATGTGCTTTCTTCTTTGAGATCAAAGTGACAGAACGAGCCATAGTCTGGCTAGATTTTGTAGGAAGATCTGATTTTTCGGCATTGGCAGCAGGTCTCCGAAGAAGACGAAAGCCTTTTTCTTGGACCACATCGGAAGCTGGCTTCCTTCCAAATTTTGGTGATCGAGGTCTTGGTAATGGCAGCTGCAAGAATGTCAAAATGTAATCAACATTTTCATTCAACAAGCAGCCTATGGAAGCCTGGAATAGTACCACTACCATCAACTTTACAGAACTATAAGAAATAGTCAAGTGCTAAGATATCGGCTTCTTACTAGGCGAGTTCCATGTTTAGGGAACTCAATTCTTGTGAATTTCAATATTTATCAGAACCCTCTTTAAATTGCTGAAGGACTTTTTAGAATTGTCATGCATAATGCCAGTGCCATACCTTTTTATTTCGAGTACTTGGGGATTGTAACCCGGATTGCAAATTGTCACTTGGTTTTGATTTGAAGTCGGTTCTGGGTTTCCTCTTCTCAACATCATTCTCTGCTTTCTCCTGCACAGTGACAATAAAAAAGATCTTATTCCACATAGACTCATCAAACAAGTAACAAAAACACGATTTTTGCTGTTAGTGACACAATGTTCTCAAGTGTTATATCAGTATGTCGATTTCATGCAAACTCTTTGCTCCTATCTGATTACTTCTGATACTATCAAGAGAAGGTATGGGACCTCTACGATTTTCAGCATTCTAAGGCATCGCCTCATCATATCATTACGATTATTGTATAAGAATCAAACTTCAATCTTACTTGGGGGTGCATTTGCTCTGCTTCCCTTGCATTGTTCTTCTCTTCCAGCTTTTTAAAGAACTAGCATACGAAAACAACGCATTAAGATCATCCTATGTTTATACAGAAGGAACGATTTAAAGAATTACAGAGCCCATCTTGCCTCTTTACGTCTAGCTGCTCTTTCTTCACATCTCAAGTTGAAAGGGGAAAGTGTAAGTGGAGTTTTGCTTCCACTTGTTTTGCTGCCACTTCCACTAGGTGATTTGATGCGGCTGCAATATAAGCAAGTAGTTTTAAGGAAAAGAAACATCTGAAATATGGATTTTAAGCTTCTCCAACCAAAACTACTTTGTACTTTATATATCTAAACGTGTGTGTATGTGTGTAAATGATTACATAATCATGTTTTCAAAATCTCAGTACAATGTATAACATAAATTTTAACCAACAAGGAAATCATAACCAAGTTCTTACTCTCCACCAAGGGCCTGCAAGATGGTGCTTGCTAGAGTAGCTGCCGAAACTGATTTATTGAGTAGTGACTTCTTTCTGCAAGATGGTTCATATATGTAAGGTGATGCATAATCTGAGATAGCCTTAACCACCTATAATTGTAGCAAAAAAAGTACCTTCTGTCTTCTGATGGCCAAACTGCTGAAGGAATAATCTTTGATACCTCAGAAACAGATGTCTGCTATTGTGCAAGTTAGTACATAAATTGATAATTTTCAGGCGATAGTAACTGATCCAGGAGACTGTTTTTGTGTTCTGCGCGCATGTGTGTATGTGACAGACAGATTTAATGCAGTTACCTTAGTTGAATTTTGTTGAGTACTTTTACTTTCTCTTGACATTCTGAGAGAACTTTTTCTGTTTTGTCCTGAACTTGAACCAAAATTGATGGACATATGAACAGATGTTGGAGTCGCACCCTTTTTGTGAAACAAATCTCCAGCGGACTTCTTACTGCTTTGAGACACAATTTCTCCAACTCTTGGCTGCAGAGAACTGACGTGGCTGGTGGACGGCTTTGGCAACTTGGATGCTTTACTATGGTTGGATGACTTCCCTGAAGAATTCATTCGTCTCTTATTTGTTGGCACCGCTGCCAGATTCTCCTTCTCAGCAGTTTTCTGAATAGAAGGGTAATAAAAAAGATTTTTAACAAAATATTTGAGCAAAATATGCTTACATCAAGATCTTACCTTTTCAGGCAATTTGTATTCTGATGTCGGCGTGATCTTGTCACTGTTTTGAGCTATCTCAAGCTGGTTTATTTTCTTTACTTCAGTAGGACTTGCTACTACACCATTTTGTTCTACACACTTTTCACTTCTTTCGATCTGCTCATTTTCTGCATTGACCCTTTGACTATTTGGACAATTTGCTTCAATGAGACTTGTATCTTGCTGTTCATTACAACTGGTTGCTTTAGCAGATTCATTATCTGAAGCAGAATCGTTGTGGCCTATGGTTGTTGGCTCTGCTTCACATACATTATTAGCCACAACATTTGGTTGCTCTAGCAAGGTTGAAGCTTTCATGGCAGCCCTCATTTTGTAATGGGCTTCAAAATAAGCTTTCATCTGAGCAACAGATCCTGGCTTGGAAAACTGCTCAACTTCTTCTAAATAGCGGTTGTGAGAGAAAGTCGACCATTTCTCCCAAGCCAAAGATTCTGACATAAATCTCCCAAATGAGATTGATTCAGTTAAAGCTCGAAGTGGATCACCCTGTGATTTAAAGGTATTGGCTTAGAGACTTCATTAATTTTGAATAATATCAGAATCTAAACAAGAAACTAATGACAATTCGTTCCATACTTGGATACGAGTTGATCGTCCATATAAGAATTAAAAATAAACACGACTGAAATATGAAATTGAAAGCTTGTATGTAATCGTGCTTTAGACAGAAAAATTACCAATTAAAACCTGATCAAATTGATCCTCACTGTAGTGTTGGAACAATTAACTAGCAAGATAAGCTAAGCACTTCTTTTAACAAATTATGAAGCAAGAGATGGAATTTTCCAAAATGAAGATCATTTTCCAAGAAACTATGCTTAAGGGAAACATTAGAACCTGCAAATCACAAGAAGACCCAAAGAGTCATCTATTTATATTATCGATTCTTGGGAGAAACTGAAGCTAAATGGAGGTCAGCGCGCTACAAGAGCAGTGGGCATAATCAAGAACTGAAAAGTTATGAAAAGAACCCAAGCTTTTGTTTTTAGAGATTGTCCGAGTAGCTTAAAAAGCCATAAAGGTGAAACCACCGAAGTTGGAAGCTCGAGGAAGAGAGCGTCAAATACCTATCAATTGAAGATCGAAAGATCAGAACAGGAGGCAAGAAAGTGTCATGTACTGACCTCTTTGGCTTCACGAGACGCGCTTGATGGATGAGAGAAAGATCTCCGAAGACAAGCTGGTTCGCCCATTTTTGAGTGCTTTATACAGGAAAAAACAGCGAATGTCCAAAAGATCGTCTCTTTAGAACCCTTTTCTCTTCAGTTGATGTTCTTTGGTTGAAAATAGAAGTAGCAGCAACATCTTACGTTAGTATATGTTCATCACAACATCTGGGAACTGGGATACTCTTATGAAGAACCACTTAAAAGATTCAGTGACCCTTTTCACTCTCAAGCATGAATCTCTGGCTCCTGCCTCAATCGGACCATTCCATGTCCAGGCAAGAGACACAGAGAATCTGAACTAGGATATTTGCGGGAAAATGGAGGAACTTTTATGTGCAGACGTTTTTCTTTGCCTTTGAAAAGCAGCTTTTGTTGCTCTTCTTAACTTGTGTATTGCTTTTGTACTCCCGGAACGTTTCTCTTCTTGCAAGATCCAATCTTTTTCATGAGCAGTTTCTCTCCACGTTGTGGGTAGGGCCGCTTAATTAAGGTTCAAAGACTCTAACGTCTAGTTCCTTTTCTTTCCTTTCTTTGATTTGCTTTGATTTTGATAATGAATATACATGTCAAGCAGGCGAGACACAATCTCTTACAACTTTTATTACATTAGCTTAATCAGTTTGGTCCCCACAAATTTGAATTTCGACCAATGAGATAGTGAATAGGACAGACAAATATAGTCTTGTAATAGCGATTTTGTAACGGCTACTGTCCCCAATAATTGATGACACTTGCATGAGTCAACGCTGTGCAATGTGTACTGGTATCGAATCAGTCTTTGGTAGTGGCTGATACCGGCTAGTATCGGCCACTTGCATTTGTCAAAGCTGGCCTTATACACAAAGTTTTTGATAATGTCCGAAAAATGGTACAATATTTATTGGTATGGTATCCTTGGAATTTGCTAGTACCGGTCAGTACCAACTAGTACTCTTACTCAAAAAATTGAGTTGAGACTAGGATGAAAATGTAAAATAGGAAAAATGGGTGATTGAAAATTTAAAAAAAATTAAATACTAGGATGAAAATGTAAAATAGGAAAAATTGGGCGATTGAAACTTAAAAAAAAAACTTAGGGTTTCCTTTTAGAAGAAGCTTCACTCTTCAGTCCTCAAGGTGTCACTTAGGCCTTAGCTCATCTCCTCTTCTCGTCTACTGTTGCGCACCATTGCCTGGAGCTCTATCGTGTGTTCTCCCTCTCACATTGCCATCTTACGGTGTCGTCGCTCTCCTCTCCAGTAGTCTAACTTGTTGTGCCGGTGCCTCTTAATTCATATTTGTTTAGTCATTCTTTTAATTATTGATTTTATTCGAATATTCAGTATATTTGGTTTCTTCTATGAGAGTTTATGAAGAGATTTAATTTAAACTTAAATTTTGATAGAGTTTTAGAATTCTTTGAGATATTTTTTAATATTTATTTCTTTTGCACTTTTTAAAAGTTGACAGTTCTTGAGGTTGAGGTCTCTCATAAAATAGAAGAATTTGACATTAAAAGTTAATTATTATATGATACTTTATTTCACTTAAATTAAGATAATTAGTGATAATTTTGCATGGATACTTATTATTTGTCGATGAGTACTAACATATATACATTAAAAGAGAGTTATATGTTGGTTATTTGTATCCACACTCTTGGTTGTATGTTGTATTTTACAACGATGTCATGGATAGCTGTGTGATACACGTTTGGGATATGATAATTTGATTATTTACTTAATGACTTATGTTTATTTATTGCTTTACGATTAAGAGATGCATGTGTTATTTGTTAATTTTATTATACCTATTCAATTACATTTATTTTTATAGATAAATGGAGTAAAGTTTAAGTACTCTTGATAATTTAGTCGCTTTAAGTTTAGAAAGATTTGATGATTCAACTTGATCTCATGTTAGATTAGTTCCTGGAATGAAGAACTATATCATTTGTTTGTATTGCAATAAATATTTAAAAGGTGAGGAATCACCAAATTAAAAAAGCATTTGGTTGATATCAAAGGTGATGTAGAGCCTTGTAAGAAAGTGAGTCATAATATAAAATGACAAATGGAGACTTTGTTTAAAGAGTGTCAATATGATAAAGATAGAAGGTAAAGACTGAATTATGAAATTGATAGTGAAAGTTTCTTTTGCGGTGATTAGCGTGATAGTGGGGATGTTGAAAGTTGTTCCTATATAACAAGAAAGGAATTTTGCACCTAATTTGAGGAAAAGAAGAAATCAAGTGTCTAACTTTTTTGCTTCACAAATCACTTTTAAGCTTCGCCTTCAATTTGTAGTGCTTTACAATCTAAAGAAGTGGCTCATAATGTAAACATGATAGTGGCTAGATGGAGGTGGTATGATTCAGGTATATCATTCGATACTGTGCAGTCTTATTATTACCAACCTATAGTGGATGTTATTCCCTCTTACTGTCCAGGATATAAAGCTCCTTCAATTGATAGTTATAAAGGTAAACTTCTGAGCAACTTTGTTTATGAAATAAATAGTTATTTGGATGAAAGAGGATTGTTTTTTATGTCCATTGATGCATCTGGCTTTCTAAAAATGTTGATACTTTGTTTCATATATTTAATGAAGTTGTGAATGGAGTTGAGCCAAAAAATATTGTTTAATTTATTACAGACAATGATTATGCTTACAAAACTGTTGTAAGAAGATTACAAAGCAGATATAATTCTTTTTATTAGACTCCTTGTGTTGTATATTGCATTGATCTGATGTTTAAAAAATATAAGAGATATCAGATATTTTTCTATCATTGATGTGATTGTTTAGAAAGCAAAGAAAATGACCAAGTTCATTTATAATTGTTCATAGGTCCTGAATTTAATGAGAAGAGTTTTACCGATAGTAGGAATTTATATTGTTATGCTATTATAAGATTTGCAACTAATTTCTTATCACTTCAATATTTTATTATGATGAAAAAAGACAAATGTTTACAAGTGATAAGTGAGTTGCATCTCAACATGTTAGGTATAATATTGGATTGGAAGTTTTAAGAATTATACTTAAAGATCATGAACTTTAGTTCCAATATCAATTTATCATTTGAGTTTGTGAGTTTTTGGTGAGAGTATTTTGTTTGGTTGATAATGATGAGAAGACAACAATGAGTTATTTTTATGATGCATAGAGGTCGAAGGAAGAAATCAAAGGCCAATCTTGAAAATAGGCCTTCTTTATACATAGTTTATCTTGCAGTCATCAATGAGAGATAGAAAAGGTAACTTTACTCTCCATTGTTTACAATTATGATATTTTTGAATCCTAGTGTATATTTTAGACTAAGTTTTATAAAGAAACATGGAGTTAATAGGAAAATTCTATTAATTATTACAATAATTATTGCTCATGAAATGATGCAAGATCTCTTAAGCTTATAAATAAATGTTTATAAGGAAACTTCTGTTGATTTTGGAATGCCCTTTGCTATTTGTCAAAGAGATAACCTTAATCTAACTATATATTTCACTTGTGTTACTTGTTAAAAATTAATCATTATTTTAGTTTGTTTATAATGTTACTTTCATTGTCTTATAATTACTTGGTGGAACCAATTTGGAAATGATGTTCCTAAATTGTAAAGGATTGCAATTTGAATCAATCTGTAAGTGAAATAGGGTGTGAAAGGAATTAGAGTATATTTGAATTCATCTATTACAAGATAAGAAATTAGGGATGACAAATATGGCCCAGCTCATGGCCTGATATGAAGGCAAAAAAGACGTTGTTTTGTTAAATTTCTTTTAAAAAATATGAGGTCAATCCCTGGCTCAGCTCAACTCATTGTCATCTCTAAAAAAATATATTGAAACATAAAAGAATGAATATCTTGGTTTTTGTTCAATATAATTTAAAGCTTTGAGAAAAGTATATTATTATCATTATTAAATTGATTATAATTTTTTAATAGTTTAATTTTATTTGTTCTCTAAAATTTTTAATAGAACAAGTAGTTCTGTAAATTTAATTTTCCTTCATCATATCGATCTTTTAGTAGATTGAATTTTTGAAGAACCAAATTTGATAGATAAGAATAACTTGAAAGATAATCTTGGATAAGAGAGTATTGACATGTCATTTGATGCAAAAAATTGAATGATGGTGATGATGAGACTCCTCTCAATGATAGTAATTTTGTAACAAATAAGAATTGAGATCAAAACAATTTGAGCAAATATTCGATTGAATGAAGTTTCAAGTTTCCATTTCTTCTCTTTTTAAAAGTTAACATATGTTTGATGCATATGTTAAATTCTATCTATGTAATATAAATATAAATTTTTTTAACTGTAGATGTTTTATTTTAGGTTTCACTTTTGATCGATTGTGTTATTCGGTACAAACTTTTGTTGTAATACTTATAGAGGCATAAAACTTTATTATTATTTGTATTTAATATTTTGATATAATTATTCTTTATTTATATGATGAAATTGTAACATTTTAAATATTTTGTATTATTTTTAATTTTATATTTATACGGGAATTAAACATTTTAAATATTCCAATGGTTGTGTTGAGACCTGCACCTGTGTAGCTAAAGACAATAAATGGCTCGTCGGCCTTAGTGGATGACCAAATAACTTATAATGTTAGGGTGTCCTATGGACCTAAAAAAACGTGTGATGCTGGGCTGTTTTATTTTGACTCAATTGGTAAGATGAGGGCCTTTTTCAGTGGGCGAGCCCATTAGATTCCAAAGTCCTTTCTTAAACAACTTCTCATTCCCCATCAAAGAATTTCCCTATATTCATGTGTGATATTCTTTGCTCGCAAAGCAGCATACTGAAAAAGAAAAAGAAAACAAAAAATAATGATATCTCTAATTATAACTCATCTGGGATGTAAAATATATCCCTTTTCACAACATACCGAAAAAGATAAAGAAAACCAAAAATAATGATATCTCTAATTATAACCCATCTGGGATGTAAATATATCCCTTTTCATCATTTTCATAGTATATGAGACAAATGAGGATTAAGTCATTTGTGTGTAGGTTATAGGGTTAAGTCATTTGTTTTGACTCCTTGTAACTCTAATATTTCAGTCATACATTTTAATTAGTCCAATGTTAGAAGTTACTGTTATCTTATTTTATTGGTTCACCAAAATCTCGCAACTATTTAACTACTGAACACTTTCAAAAGTAACAATTTAATATAAAAACACAAAGTTGGCAAATTTTTGAAAAACATGTATGATTTCATTTGCCTCATAAATATTTAGGTTGACCAAAAAGAATGAGAATATATTACAGTTTTTAGGTAAACCCATACTCAAGATGATTATTCCAGGGAGAGGAGAGATGGTTGCTTCATGGGAAAAGACAAGAATCTTTGAACTTCTAACAATCAGGCAGTACATAGGAAGGGAAGTGGTCAGAGTTGCAAAGCTGCGATTAAGGAACGGAGCACCCTAGTTCACCAAGAGAATAAATTTCCTTTGAGTTCAGATTTTGCAGTCCAGAAATAGAAACATTAGAGAAAACCATTAACCATTTATGTATTCATAGAATGTGAAAGACATCATATTGGTTTGCAAACAGTACTCATAAATTTGGATCGTCTCCTCTGTTATTAGAGGAAAATTGAGAAAAGGATTGGCCATAGCTTTATGTTTGCAGTTGGTAGAGATAAGTGAATGTATCAAGAACAAGTTGCATCTTTAGAACGCCAGCCATTTTAGATTTCAAAGATCTTCAATTGATAGGTGACTAAGGAAAATGTCAGAGCCAGACAATTTAAGACCGACCTTTGGTATTTGTAGTTGTATTCAGCTAACAATTTTAGAGACCTGAAAGGGAAAAGCACGGTTACATATAAGCTCTTAAAAGGATTTTTGACATTTGAAGATCTATTTATTTCCCTTTACATTAGGACATTCAAGATCAAACATTACAGAATAAGAAAAGAAGCTAAAAGAAAAGCAAAACCTACTTTGGACACAACCAAATTGCACTCTCACTCCGTTCGATCAAAACTCATTGAACCTTTATATCAAGTACGTCGCCTATGG
Source organism: Erythroxylum flavicans (assembly GCA_027576715.1). Classification (NCBI taxonomy): domain Eukaryota; kingdom Viridiplantae; phylum Streptophyta; class Magnoliopsida; order Malpighiales; family Erythroxylaceae; genus Erythroxylum; species Erythroxylum flavicans. Next base: position 8,249,814 of record JANZXP010000003.1, on the reverse strand, counting down.
AACTAGCTTTCGGAAGTGTTATATACAAGACACCATCTTTCACCTCGGCTTTAATCTTCTCAAACTGAATATTTTCAGGCAAAGCAATTCTGCTGCTGTATCTTCCATAGCTCTTAGCAGACCAGTCCTCACCATCTTCCTCCCCATTCTCTCCACCATCAACCTTGTTCTTTGGCATCTTCTCCGCCCTCACAACGAGCATCTTCTCCTCAACCCATATCTTTACATCTTCTTTGGTCATTCCAGGCATGTCAAACCTCATCTTGTATTCATTTTCTCCTTCCTTTATTTCCCACGGAGTCCTTCCTCTACTATATCCACTTCCCTCAACAGATGAGGGAGAAGGCCATCCACCAGAGTAGACAAATGGATCCTCCATCAGTCTCTCCATTGCCTCCATCATTTGCTGCACTGTTCTGGCTGTTGGAAATCTGTCCCACAACCCTGACAATGAAGCAAAACCCATAATTCATCAGCAAAAGTACTTAACCATCACAAAAAATTTCACGTATTGTAACCCTGAAATCCAGACGTAAAATAGATTCACAAGCAGATTGCAGATAATTTACCTACTGGAGCAACTGGGGCAATTCTTTTCTTGGTCTGGGGCTGTTGATGATGCTTGGCGGCTCTCTCCAGAGGATCAAGATTATCTTTGCCTTCTGCTCTAATGGGCTTAATGCCCTTTCGATTCTTGTTAGTGAAACCAAATTTTACTCCTTTAGGTCCAAAGAAGTAACCCCCACCAACTTTTCCTGGTGTTGCAGGAATAAAGTGGCTCAAATCAGACAACGCCAGCGACATCTTGATCTTTTCTTCTTTCGGGCGACCCAGATGCTTGAAGATTGTTAATAGACAAAACAGAAGGCTAACGTTCGAAACTTTACAAAGATGTTCGGCGGATTGGAAGACGTAATCGATGATACTTAAAGGGATCCTCAGACATTTCTAGACAGAAGCTAAGGTTTTGCGGTATGGGGCCTGCTAGATTTCTGGAAATCTCCAGAAGTGTTTTGCTGCCATCAGAAAGTGACGTTTGATTCTTTCCTACGTTAATGGACCATGTACTGGATAAGCCCCATATATAACCCATTTGTTCTGGTTGTCGATGTTGATCCAATTGAGCTCTAGATGAAATAGGCTTGGTGGTATTAGTCATGGAGGACTTTGCCGCACTCCATGTTGAATTAATGGTTGAAAAATTTTGAAGATAACCTATGTTTTGGACCTTCATAGTTATAGTTTTGACAATTGTATTGTTTATTTGTAATATACATAGTTTTAAATTATGGTTTGTAGATTATATTTTGGTCATGTAATTACGAATAATGTAAGAATAATTACAATAAATTACTTTAGTTGTAAGTTTCATACAATTGTAATCTTCAATTAACAATATTTATAAAATAAAGTTAAAATCTTAATTATTCATTATTTTTTTACTTAAATATAATCATCTTAACATTATAATTATTAAGATATGAATAAAGAATGACAAATGCCAAACAAATGAAATGACAAATGCCAAACATATGAACTATTTACTAAATTGTTAAGTGATAAATTTTACTTCCATTCTAAGTTAAATATTTGAATCCAAAAAATGCCTATCTTCTTCTTTCTTTTCTTTTCTTATGTTTAATCTTATTTACAGATATTGAGAGCATTGCTTGTTAAGTTTTGAATACCATTAAAAGTTAGTTTTGAACACCATTAAAAGTTTATACTTCTAATCTCAAAGGCTTAACAAATAGTTGAATAAATACGCTGTATATATCAAATTGATGATATTTAAACAATGATTAGAAGAAAGCAAGGGAAAACAATTTCTTTAAGCCATGTTGTAATTAAACAATACTAACAATTATTTCATTCTTTGTCAATTAAGAGGATTGAAGTTTCCATTCCACATTTTCTAATGTATCACTTGTTGTCCGTAAAGCTACGAAATATTTCTTCAAAGTGTTAAAAATAGTTACATTAAGGCCAAACCTTAGTGTACAAAATTCTCTACTTTGCGAGGATCGGGAAAAAGTCATTAATTGTACACAACTTTCTCTTTGCATTTTATAAAGCGAATGTTTCTGTGACAATTATAAATTGTCTCTTATGTGTCAAACTCAACTAAGACTGAATTTAAATAACCACATCATTGAAAAACAAATAGCAGTAAAAAGGGTAGCTTTTGCTACTTATTTACTTGAAATGTGAAAAATGAACAAAGGGTAAGTTGAGGAGTAAATGATAAAGAATGAAGAAGTAAGCTAACACTTTTCTAACTTGCTCACTTTAGAAAAGAACAATATCAAGGTAATGATGATACTATAGCAAAGCTTAAATTGAGGCTAGATTTCAACATTCAATTTTATTGTGACTTTGAAACTTAATTTAGCAATTAAATTATTATCAAAAAAATTTTAAACATTTTATGTGCATTTCAATGAGACTTTTTATTAAACATTTGATGGGCATATCAACAAGACATTCATTAAACACCTTATAAGCATATTTTTGTCGAACATCATCTAGACACGATGATTCCTTAAGATGTAAAGTAATAGAAATCGACACATGATAAAATAGAGACTTTAATTTTGGACACTTGGTTGATTTTTTAGACAACTTAGCTTGGATTATTTTCTTATCTATGGTTTCTTTATAATACTTAGAGGTTGTAATAATTCAAGTAAAAAGTGTAATTTAAATATCAAAATTTTCATTATAATACAACTTTAATCCTAACGTTTCACAGCGTTTAAGTTCAATCTTAGTGTTTTAAAATATTCAAAATAGACTCTCTCAATAGATGAAAATTTAACATAGTTAAGTTTCTGTCAGTTAAATATCACGTCATCATTGACATGACATTTTTTATATGATTTTTAAAATCTATAAGTGGATTCTACTATCATGTGTAAGTCATATTATGCTATGTGAGACGTACCGATAGATTTAAAAAACAAATTATGTATATTTATTAAAATAAATAAATAAAGGCCTACTAACAAAATTTTAAAAATATAAAAAGTCTCACACCAACAATGATGTGATACTTAATTGTTGGAAATTTAGTCCTATTAAAATTTTCAGCCATTGAGGATCTATTTTGAATGTTTTCAAAATGTAAGGATTAAAGTTGAATGTTTTGAAACGTTAGCGATTAAGTTATAATCTGATGAAAACCTTAAGGATGAAATTGTGAATAAATTGAATGTTTTGAATAAATACGCTGCATATATCAAATTGATGATATTTAAACAATGATTATAAGAAAGCAAGGGAAAACAATTTCTTTAAGCCATGTTGTAACTAAACAACACTAACAATTATGTCATTCTTTGTCAATTAAGAGGTTTGAAGATTTCATTCCACATTTCTAATGTATCACTTGCTATTCATAAAGCTGCGAAATATTTCTTCAAAGTGTTCAAAAGAGTTACATTAAGGGCAAACCTTAGTGCACAAGTTTCTCTGCTTTGCGAGGATCGGGAGAAAGTCATTAATTGTACATAACCTTCTCTATGCATTTTATAAATAGAATGTTTCTGTGACAATAATAAATTGTCTCTTATGTGTTGAAGTCAACTAAGACCGAATTTAAATAACCAAGTCATTGAAAAACAAATAGTAGTAAAAAGGGTAGCTTTTGCAACTTATTTACTTGAAATGTGAAAAATGAACAAAGGGTAAGTTGAGAAGTAAATGATGAAGAATGAAGAAGAAAGCTAAAACTTTTATAACTTGCTCAATTTAGAAAAAAACAATATCAAGGCAATGATGATAGTATCGCAAAGCTTAAATTGAGGCTAGATTTTAACATTCAATTTTATTGTGACTTTGAAACTTAATTTAGCAATTAAATTATTATTAGAAAATTTTTAAACATTTTATGTGTATTTCAGTGAGGCTTTTTATTAAACACTTAACGGGTGTATTAACAAGATATTCATTAAACACCTTCTAAGCATATTTTTGTTGAACATCCTCTAGACACAATGATTCTTTAAGATGTAAAGTAATAGAAATCGACACATATGATAAAAATTGAGACTTTATTTCTGGACACTTGGTTGATTTTTTAGAAAACTTAGCTTGGATTATTTTCTTATCTGTGGTTTCTTTATAATACTTAGATGTTGTAATAATTCAAGTAAAAAGTGTAATTTAAATCTCACAATTTTCCTTAGAATACATCTTTAATCCTAATGTTTCAAAGCATTTAAGTTCAATCTTAGTGTTTTAAAATGTTCAAAGTAATCTCTCTCAACAGATGAAAATTTAATAGAGTTAAGTTTCTGTCAGTTAAATATCACATCATCATTGCCATGACACTTTTTTATATGATTTTTAAAATCTATTAGTGGATTCTATTATCATGTGTAATTCATATTATGCTATGTGAGACATACCAATAGATTTAAAAAACAAATTATTTATATTTATTAAAATAAATAAATAAAGTTCCACTATACCCTTAGTAGAGTCCACAAACAAATTTTTAAAAATATAAAAAGTCCACACCAACGATGATGTGATACTTAACTAATGGAAATTTAGTCCTATTAAAATTTTCAGCCATTGAGGATCTATTTTTGAATGTTTTGAAAATGTAAGGATTAAAGTTGAATGTTTTGAAATGTTAGAGTTTAAGTTATAATTTGATGAAAACCTTAAGGATGAAATTGTGATCTTGGCCTAACAATTTAACTTCATTTTACCTTTCAATTTTGTCTTGTTGGCACATCAAGCATGTGCAGTAGTTAACATCAATGTCCCACTCAATATGAAGTCATATATAGGACTGTGTTAGTAATATCATCATTCATTCTCTTTTCAGGTGTTCTGCCTAATTATACATCTTATGACTCCCTTATAAGTTCCCTACGAAGTCCACCATTTCTAAGAACATTCATTTTGCCACCTTTGCCTATAAGTAACCCATCATCAAGCTAGTAACATTTAGTAATATTACTATACACTTCATTCATTAAACGACAATAAGTTTATGCTAATTGGTTACACTTTCTTGATTTGTGCTTCCAAAGGATGTTCTATTAGGCTAAGAACTCTTGATTTCTTAGTTGAAAGTTTCTTTTTCCTTAAAAAGTATATTTCTGGCATTATCAATTTATACCATAAACTTTGGTCCCAATAAGGATATATGTTACACCCTTTGATCGATAGGATGATAAAATCAAGAAAAGCAAAGGATATATTCCTCCAAAAATATATTTCCATATAAAGAAAAGCAAAGGGTATACTCCCCCAAAAATATATTTCCACCAAAATGTAGATATATCAATCCTTTGTATTGAAAAAGAAATTCTATATCAATGGTTACGTTAAACTTATTAAATGTTATGGCCATGATGCTTAACTTTCCAACCAGCCTTCCACACTTATCAACACATTGTAAGCTATTCCAACAATATCCCTTGCTTTTATATTTATCATTTTCAATTGGTTTGTATTCTTGCCCAACTTTAATATAAATTTGTAAACTTGTCTGTTTAAAATGAATATATGTATGACATTTATATCAAGCATCACAATAATATTTATGCTATTTACAACAAGGAAGCATGAACAACACTTACCCCACCTAAAAGCATGTTAAGTAACTGGAGAAGATTCACTTGTGTAACTACTTTACCCTTTGTTTCATATTCAACCACCATAGTACTTAGCTTCTTTTGCTTTAGACATTTTGTAAAGTGTTGTCTATTATAGATGAAATGACCAATATTTTTATTGTTGTTCTGCTTATCATAGGAAGCCATATTCCTATTGACTTTGCCATTTTCTTTTTCATTGTTTAATTATTTTTCCTTATATTTAGTCTTATAGTGCTATTTTCTTACTTGTCTTTATGTTTAGACTAATTTAAGGCCTATACTACCTCTTTATCTTTGTTTAGACATAAATTGACCAACTGCTTAGTTATTACAACTGCACATAACACACTATAAACACATTGTAGGCATAATTTAATATGTCACTAAGCTAATAATTTGGAAAAAAAGTTAAACATGTTCTTTGGACATGTTACAAATGTCCAATAAAATGAGTTGATATAAAGGAATGTTACAAAAATCCCATCCTATCATAAATTTTATAATGATCGAAAACCAACCTATATTGTATTATAAGGGATTGTTCTTTTAGTTTATAAACTAACACTTCCCAAATATCAATTTGACACTTTCCATTGTTTATATCATCATTTAATCAGACACTCCTCTAAAGATTGGCATCTCCTACCAAATACAAGCTAATTAGTATATGACATGCTCAAAGAAAATTTTCTAGTGCCTTAGCGTCATAAGCACCATCAAATTGATTCATATTAAAAGCATTCAGATGGGACTAGTTTTTTCCACCTCTTAGAGCACTGTTATTTCATAATAGAGTTAAGGCATCTTTTAGCACCCTAACTCTTTTGTTTGCCTTACCAAAATGTCTTCTGACTACCTTTAGGCATTGACAATAGCATTGTCAATCTAATCCATATGTTCAATAATTTATATAGTATCATCTTTTGAAATGGGACCAAAGACATGCTTTAAATGAGTAAGTCTTTCTTGAATTGTGATTGATTTGATTTTCTGTGCTTATAAGAATTATAAGTTTTAATCGCAAGTGCATGGTGTAGAGATATCTAGCATTGGTAAGTTCGGGTCGATCCCATGAGAACTGTAAGTACTAATATTAACCTTTTTTCTATTATCTAATCTTCGAATCAAGATGTAAATTTAATTGAAAATTAAATCAAACAAACTAAACTAAAGTTGACACATTAAGGAACTAAGATAAAGAAAATATTACAATTAGATGATATTAAATAAATAATACTTAGGTGATGAATCCTGCTAAGATATTCTAAATACTAACCTTTTATCATTCAATTAAATTATTCATCATTAAACCGTAAAAATTTCTATCTTATATTAATACTTTTCTTAAGACTATTAACAACTAACCCTCAGTTGATTAACTAAAATCTCTTTTTAGTTAAAACCCAGAAGATTGCATTATTGATTCGTGAATTTCACAATTAGGTTTGATCTTAATCTAGAGGATTTATGTCGACTTATCTCTAGGTTTACACGCAACTCCTTCTAATTATGATAGATCTATTCACACGAAAGGATTTCTCAATCTCAATCATATGAAAATTAAACTAAACAAACTAAACTCAAGTTGAGACAATAATGAACTAAGATAAAGAAAATACTATGATTATTTGATATTGAATAAATAATACCTAGGCGATGAATCCCCTTAAGATATCTTAAACACTAACCTTTTATCATGCAATTAAATTATTCATTATTGGATTATGAAAATTCCTATCTTATGTTAATATCTCTCTCGAGACTATTAACAACTAACCCTCAGTTGATTAACTGAAATCTCTTTGTAGTTTAAATCCCTAAGGCTGTATTATTGATTCGTGAATTTCAATATTAGGTTTGATCTTAATGTGGAGGATTTATGTCGACCTATCTCTAAGTTTGCATGCAACTCCTTCCAATTATGGTAGATTTATTCACACGGAAGGATTTCTTAATCTCAAGCATACGAAATCAAATATTGGACTAATATTTTGGATATGTTAGTTCAAGAATATAACTTATAATTGAATTGTGATAAAATAATCAATAAAACTACATTGAATAAAAGATTTTATCATATGATCATCACAACTTAGGGTTAATCACACCTAGGCATTAAACAATTCAGTTCTTAAACATAGAAAACAAATCCAATATCATATATTCCCAAAAAATAAAAATAAAAGAATTCATATTCCATATCCCCCTTTTGTCTTTAATGAAATATTTTTGCTATTTGGATTGAAAGATGCTCTTTATCTGATTTAGTCTTCGTGTTTTCTTTGTCCTTTGTTCATAACTACCTCTTCTTTGGTGTCTATTATAACTAAAAATGCTTCTATCTTTGTAGCCTTCAATAATATCCTTTTATAGCAAAAACTAGGATTTTTGGGATATATATGGTCACTTAAATCGTCGTATAGATGACCATGTATCTCCAAAAACACATCAATTTGAAACTTTGCACAGCATCGTGACTTACACAGGCAATATATGCAGTCATGTATGTCAACACATATAGGCGTGTATCTTCATACAGGTAAAAATAATGTGTTCAAAGCTTCACATGTTTAAAGTGACTTACACAGTCACTGTACACGACCATGTATCTCTATAATTGCTTCAAATCTCTATTTTATGTTATGATTTTGCCCGAATTCTTCTTCTTTTGGTCTATGAAGGCCATTATCACCTACAAACACACTTTAAGTGAAATAAGTACTAAAAATATTATAAAATATTAAATAATAAGCAAAACACAATAAATATGGGTATATGAATATAATCAACTAATCATTTATCAAATTGCCTCCAAATTCTACTCACCAGCCATTTTACATAAAAAAATCACACTTACTTTAATCCTAATTGTTATAAGGATTAATTTGAGGTTAAGGTGCATTAATTTTTAATCATAATCACAACTAAGATCCCAAATAAAAAATTTGGCGTTAATCTGTCAATCACCTTATATGTGTCTTTATGAAACATCTTATGTGCATTTGATAACTTAGTAAATTTAGGGACAAATGCTTATATGAGACAACAAATAACAAAAGAGAATCTTCTATTAATGTAGGAAGACAAAAATTACATTTATATGAGGGCTTAATGTAGAATAGAGTTTGATGTATTTTTACATAATATATGTGCGAGCGAGCGCACGCGTGCACACATACAGTAGTCAATGTCTATGAGAGTTACATGCATTTATAACTTAAACTATTATGAGGTATATATTATTCCTAAAAAGATTACACAAATAATTGTGATTATTGTGTCTGATCCAAGCAAGGTGACAGTAGGGCACCACTCGACATAACTATGATAATCGACATAATAATTAATTAATAACTATCACTGTAATTGTCACTGTATAAGTCTACCTTGGAGTTATAGTGATTATGGTCTCTCTATAATTTGTATACAATATTTTTACTTATTAAATAAGGATGTGAATAATTTGTAAAGGAAAATGATTGATACCTTCACTAAGTTATCTAGTTTCTTTGATAGAACATGTCACCACCATACTTAATTTTTATTAGCAAGTAAGTACCAAGAAATCATCTTGTTGCCAAGTTCAATTGAATACATAAACGGGCTTCACATATTCCATGTAACTAAACATATTCCATCTAACTAAGTAGTCATAAAAAATTCTTCTTTTTCCAAAACTACCATAAGGAATTGATCCAATTGAGCCATTCTTTTACTACATTGTTCCATATTTCTGGCCACCATTTGTCACCAAAATTTGCTTGAATTAGTGCTCTAATAATACTTGTCACACGATCCAAATTAAGGCTACATTTCAATACTTAATTATACTATTTTCATAACTTAATTCATTAACTGAGTCCTAAAAATTTTTTCCAAACATTTTGTGTATGTTCTACAGAAAGGCTTTTTGTCAAAAATCTAGTGTGTGTTTTAATAAGTCCTTTTGAGCACCTTCTGGGTGTACTTTCATCGAACACCTTCTAAGCATCACAATTCTTATTTTCTTTGGAACAAAAACTAATAGAACTCGACATATATAAAAAAAAAGTTAGACTTTTATTTATGTAAGGAAGATAATGTCATTTATAGTAAGGGTTTACACAATCTATATTATGCCTTGCACACTTTTCTCAATTTTATATGAAATATAGGGAAAATTACAAAGATTGATTTCCAATTGTACCAAGACATCTCTAAACACATATATAAATTACACAATTGTTTATGTTTATCAAAACAACATAATTGTTGGAAAGGCAATTTGACACTTTGACCATAAATTGATATAACTAAAAAAATTGCCAAATAACTATCATTACTTAAGTTTAGCATGGAGCTAAGTGATAGGTTTATATTTTACACTTTATTTGGGATTAGATTACTTGGTATTTGGAATTTATATAGCATGTTTTATACGAATTTTATTGATGTTTTTCTATATTTAGTTCATTGTCATAAAGTGATAACTTTTAAGAGAAACCACAGAGTTTAGTATAACTTTCTCCATAGTTTTCCAATCGAGGAAATATTAAATTCAATTAAAAGATAATTAAAAGGATAATAACTTTATAAATAACATTAGATGTCAATTCAAGTTTGAAGATTTAAAAAGTGGAAAAGTTGATGGAAAAAGGGCATAATAGGCACTGAATTTTCTAAGGAGATAGACACTTATCTTTTACCAAGTTCAGAGAACTTGAGAAGTAGAATAAGACCGACACTATTTTATATAAGAAGTTATAGAACAAAAATGGCACCAGTTACAACTTGGTATTAGAAACTATTTACACACTACTTTGGGATGCATAAAAATTTTAGAATCAAATTAGCATTAGTGTGGAGTTTGTTCAATGTTGGCTCTCATATACAATTTACAAGGACATGTTAATTCTCAAGTCCAAGCATTCTAGGACTCTATTTATGCAATTTTAACTATAAATAGTCTTTTTTTTGAAATTTTAAATAAATATATATTAATAGGGAGTGTATGGAGATTGTAAATCATTTCAACTGGGGAAAACTCTTACAAAAATAAAGAGAATTAGAATACAATCCTCTTAACTAAGAATACCAGATTGTTATTTATGTAAAAAACTAGAAGGACTTTTTAATATTCAATTGACCATGTTCTTTATCGTTAGGATCTCCTTGAGAAGCGGAAGTATCTCAATGTTGTCTCTTTCAATGTAGTTAACTTGTTTTTTAATCTTCGATTATTTCTTTCTTTCCATATCTCTTGCATACAAGTACCTAGTGCATTCACATATACCTCAAAAGTGGCCTTGGGAATCCCAGAATGATCCAACATCCATTGGATTATTTTAGACGAGGAAGTTGTTAGAAGTTACCGCTGACATAGCTTTTTAACCTCATTCCAAATACTAGAAGCAAATTGACACTCAAAGAATAAGTGATCCTTGGTTTCATCCATTTCCATGCATTAGGAACACATTTTGTTTAATGATAGAAAGTTTAATCTATCCATTGTGTTCAATCTATTTTTCATGATCAGCCATAGCAAGAATGAGATTTTAGGTAATAGGAATTTATTCCAAACAACTTTAAACCAAGGCACTTTAGGAATTTGAATTCGCATTAGATCCTTATATACCTTATTGGATAGGTTAGAAATTGGCTTGTTTTTATAATAATACCTATCAAGATTAGAATTATTTGGAGAATAATCTGATTTGAAGCCCTATATGTCTTGATGTAGTGTCCAATTATTATAAACTATCATCATAGAGACTTTATCCATTAAAGTGCCTTGAATCCTAGTTGCATAAGCTTCAAGATAGTAGATTAATTGTCTATGACCTATCCAATTGTCATGCCACGCAAAGGCTCTTTCCTTATTTCCCACCTTACAAAAAATTTCAGGTTTCACTTGATCTCTTAGCTAAAGAAGTTAGCTAAGAAACCAAGAATGAGAAGAATTTTTATGCCATGCTTATGCTTTTGCCTTTCAAAAAATAACTATGTAACCATTTCACCCAAAGAGTGTCTTTGCTTTCCAAGATCCACTATAGTCTTTTCAAAATCAAGGCAGGTTAGTAGCCTTGATGTCATTAACTCCTAGTCCCCCTTATTGTTTAGAGGTGCATATATCTTTTCATTTGACTTTAGCTAACAGTTATACTCCACCTAAGAGATGCTATAGGAATTTTCTGAGCATTTTTTCTAACAAATTGAGTAGTCTTTTTAATAGAAAAATGCAAGAGCTCCATTAGATATGCAAAAAAGAAAGAACGTAATTGAGCTTGCCTGTATATGAGAGAAATTTTTTCACCCAAGAGGAGAGTCTTTTTTAGACCTTTTCAATAAGAGGAAAGCATTCATTGAAGTTCAACCTTCTTGTTAAAATAGGCAGTCCTAGGTACACCATAGGGGGAAGTTTTTTTTTCATACCAGTGATTTTAGTAATGATAGTTTCCATTTGTGATGTTGCAGTAGAAATCATAAAGTGGCTCTTAGTAAGATTGAACTCCAGTCCTGACAATCTTTTAAATTGCTAGAGGGAGCCCATTAGGATTTTGATAAAATATGCATAAGCTTTGGAAAATAATAGCAGAACATTTGGAAAGCACAAATTGATTAAGGACACTTTCTTGCATTTGGAGTGAAATCTGAATTTGGGGTTCATATTGACATTGTGTTTAATAAGAAGGGTAATAACTTCTATGCATAAGATAAAGAGGTAGGAAAATAAAGGATTTCCCTGCTGTAATCCTTTAGCACCTTTAAAGATCATGAATGAGCTTGCATTCACCAAGACATAATAGGAAGCAGTAGGGAAGCATTCTTTAATCCAATGTATAAACTGTTTAAGAAAACCAAAAGTTTGCAGTCCATACAACTTAAAATCGTAGTTTATACTATCAAAGGCCTTATTATCAATGAAGGTTGCTTGATTGTCACCAATCTAACAATATATTATCACCAATCTATCTATTTTCAATAAAGGCTACTTGACTGTCACAGAAAAAGAATTTAACTGCATACTTATTCTTGTAGCTAGGATTTTGAAAATAACCTTATAGAGAAAATTAGTGCATGATATTGATCTGTAATCACTGAAAGTAGTTGGATTATAAACTTTGGGAACCAAATAGAGAAAGGTTTTGTTGAGTTCCTTCAGTAGTTTGCCTTTTGAGAAGAAATCACGTACAACATCTTTAAAAACCTTACTAATTACATCCTAGGATTTATTAAAGAAGTCGCCATTCAATTAATTAAGTTCTGGGCCTTTCATCCCATCTATCATGAAAACTGCATCCACTATTTCCTTGTCTTTAACTGGTTTAATCAGACTTGTTGCTATCCCTTCAGAGAAATTTTTGGAGATGAAACTTCTTAAGAAAGGGATTGAGGACTTAGAAGGATTAACAATTCCTAGAAGTACGGAATAAAATTTGAAAGTTTTATAGAGGAGTGGATCTTAATCTTACAAAAATATATCCTCATTGGATAATATGGGACATATATTATTTCTATTTCTTCTTGTTAGCATAGAATTGAAGAAAAATTTAGTGCATCTATTACAATCATTAAGCCAACCAATCCTAACCCTCTGTTTGCTCAGGGAAGACTAATTATGCACAACATGTAGATAGCTATCCAAAAGCAAATTTTCTTTTATTAAAAGTGTCTCATCAACTAGAGAAACAACTAGAAAGTTCTGAATTTTGGTTAATTCCATCTTACTATAATCCATATGATCCTTAATATTGGAGCCTCTGGAGTTATTTAATAGTTTAAACTCCTTGATAAATTTGAGCTTCTGTAAGTAGCAATATTGTTTGGATATAGTGAGATTCTTCTCAATCCATTTACTGGAGGCTTCCAAGAAACCCCTTTGATGTGCTGGAAAGTTATTAAAACTAAAGCGGAAATTTCTAGTAGTTTTAGTAAGAAAACCAAACAGCCTTATTGGAGTATGATCTGAGAACAATGGATCCATAAAGTTAGCAATGCTTTCAAGAAAATTTGCTAGCAAACTGGAGTTAATTAGGGCCATATCCGTTTTTTCTTATGAATGAATATGATCCTTGCTTATTTCTCTAAATGTAGTAGTATCCTTCTGCTTTTAAATCTGTTACCCTTAATGAGCTACACATTCTTTGAAATCTTTTGAGAAATTTCTTAAAAAACAATTAAATTGAGCTTTAGTTCTATATAATGTGGAATTAAAATCACCATATGTTATCCAAGGCCCTATATAACAGGTTCCCAGATTCTTAAGATTACTCCACAACTCATTTCTTTGGAAAGCAAAGTTACGAGAATATACAATAGAAGAGTTTATCACAACTTGCTCTTTAATAAAGATAAATTTAAATGCATCACTTTATCAATAGTTCCCAAAATATCTACCTTCACTCCAGTTGAATTGTAGCATATAATAATCCTACCCAGTATGTGGTGAGAGTGATCTGTAACCAAATTCCATTAAGTTCCCAAAACATTTAACCTTTTAGGTTCTCCACCTTTATTTTTGTTTTTGTGAGTCTTAATAAAAAAGCCTTTTTTTAAGACAAAATCCTCAAAACAAGTTATTTTAAAGGTATTTTAATCTTCTTACGTTCCATATTAAAATGGACATTGAATTTTGTTTACATTTAAAGCTAGAAACCTTGTTCCTTTGTGACCTCCTTCCTCTAACAAATTTTTTAAAAGGCTCATTTGCATTTTGTCGTTTGGACAAGCTTGAGATCCCATTCTCATTTATCATAATTATATCACATTTTGTTTATGGAGTAGCAATATCACCATCCTTACCAACATTTGCAAAAGAATTAGAGTTTAAACCTTTAATAGAAATTTCAGTAGGTGTACTTGTGATGATTTCTCTATTGATTTGTTCTTTTTCTTTATCAAGGATGACTAAGTCTTCCAGTCCCATTAATCCATTGTAGTTACCTCTGTTGGATTTTCTACCTGTAGATTTTCATACTTTCCTTTGGGACTTGATGGGAGGTTTTAGTGATAGGAAATAGCCACATTATCTTCAAAGAGCACATTATTGGCCCCCAATCGCATTACAGGTATTTTGTCAAGTGGCTCCCTAGATAACTTAATGCTTACATGAACATAAGCACAACTAATTCTCCTCTTTTTAGCTATTTTTTTATTTAAACAAAATGATTTTTCAATGAAACTAGCTAAGGAACTCAATCCTTGATTAGTCTAATACTCTAAGGGAATATTGTAAAAGTTAATCCAAAGAGGGATGCTTTGAAATTTCATATCCTCAAGCTTCAAATGTGGATGCCAAACTTAGAGAAATAGAAGTTATTGTTCAACATGTCAGGGACCTTCCTCTAGAATTTTATGAGCCATTGAGCTTGAGAAGGTAAACAAAACGAGGTTATCTTTAGGTAAGAGGACTTAAACCAAACCTCTATTTTTCCATAATATGTAAGCCTATCTTTGAATAACTAGAAAGGGGGCGGGGTCTATGCTTAAAGAAAAAGCCTACCAAAGTGGAGTCTTAGTTGCAAGCACCATCCTTCAAGACTTCAATGTCAGGGCAAACAACTAGCTTGCCATCATGCTCCTTGGGAGGGTTAAAAAGGAGTGATGAAGTATGCTAGTCCCTTTAAACTTGTTTCAAAGTTTTCTTAGGGGAGGAAATCTACTTATCTTGAAGGATAGGAATGGAGGAAGAAGAGGGAGTGTTAACACCAGGGAAAGGTTTGGTAGAGGTAAGGGGGACGAAGGCAAAGGTGAAAAATCACCTGAGTCATCTTGATTGTCAAGCTGTATGATAGGAGAAAGGGAGCAGTGAAGCTAACAATGGAAAAAAAATAGCTTTTCTAGGAGGGAAGGGAATTAAGGTAACTAAAAATAGAAAAGGGAAGAGGTTGGAATTAAAAGAGCAGCTAAGAAGAAAAAAATTCCCCTGAAAAATGTCATCTAAGAATAATGACGGTAGGAAAAAGTTTGAGAACTATAGAATGAAGAAGGAGATGGAGATGAGAAAGGAACAAGGTGGAGTCAGCAATTAGGGGAGGTTTGAGGATGAAGAATGTCTGATGTTTAGGACATTAAAGTGGAGAGGGAAAGTGAAGAAGCAGAAGGGCAGAGAAAAAGTAGTGAGAATCAAGAGCTTCTCTCACTACGTATATAAGATAGCATCCCTTTCTCAAATCTTACATTCTTATAAATAATCTTATTAGCTTTAATCTAAGGAACTTGTGGGAAGGTGTTTGACATCCACCTAGCTTTTGCTTTGGTAGTTTTATTCTTTCTTAGCATTAAAGGAAGAATTGGAACAAGATTAGAGGAGTCAGTGATAACTTTTCTATTTCTTTTGTCAATTCTTTCCTTTATTTACTTGTATTTATATTTTTATTATATATAGTGGCTAAAGTTAAGATTATGGATCTAACTTGTAATGGATATTTCAATAATCAACGCATGGTTTGGTTATTTTTTACTGAATTTATTTTCTTTGTTCTTAATTTTATACTTTATGACTAACTATTATAGATTCAATTATTTGAATTGTATGTAAGATCAAGAGGTGAAATATTTGTTTTGTTAATTCCTTTTTGCTAGTTTATTTACATTTTTTGTTGAATTAATTGTCTCTTTTGCTTTATTTGGTTTATTTATTTAGCTAAGATTAGTAGATATAGTGATATAGTTTTTATAAGATTGATAATCTGTATTTACTCCAATTTTAGTTACCTACTACAATCGACTTTGTATACTTATAGATTTAATAGATCGTTGAGGTAATTCTAAACTTTATAGAATTAGTATGTTTCATTGTTAACATTATTTTAATGTGCTTGAATATCACCAAACAATTTAGGGGTTGTCTTTTTATTGAAATGGGCGTGATACACTTTGTAATAGTCTGAAGACTTGACTAATTTTCTGGATAGCTTAACTTGCATCATTTTTTTAGAATTGCACAATTATTGTGTTCTACATCTTTCAAAAGACATGAAATCAAAATAAAAAAAGGCATATTGGCAACATGCACATTTATAAACATAAAATTTGATAAAAGAGAAATAAAGGGAACATATCTTTCAACTTACATATTTGAAAGAAAGATGACTCAAAGATATAGAAAAGAAAAGATAGAGTAAAAGATATAAACCTCCTGTATGATTAAGATTCTTTCGAAAATTCTCCAATCTTTAGAATTCTCAAAAAATTCCTAGTATTTTTAAATTTTTTTAGAAAATTTCTTTTGTTAAACTTTGGTCATAATAACGATAAAGCACATATATTATGAACATCATTCATGGACTAATCAAATGTCATTGACATGGCAATTTAACCCAGTTCTTAACCCCGATTCTAATAAATTAAATATGACTAAGCTAATAATTTAGGATAATTATAATTAGTTTAGATCATGTTTAATGACTTCAATTTGAGTTTAAAAGTTGAGTTGGATCATCATATAAGTAACACTTGATTGATCCATATATGATATTCATGTTACATGTGATTTTTCGTTACTTTTAGCTGAAATTTAAGAGAAATAATTTTTTAAAAATTTAAAATTACAAAGAATTTTTTCAAAAAATTTGAAATTAAACAACTTTTCTTAAATTTCTTAAATTACATGGGGCCTCCATATCTTTTACCCAAAAAGATATATTTGCAGTTTAGACATTCTAAAGGTCCTAGAAAAAGAAAAAGAAAACCTTAATGTTTGAAAACATAAAAGGAAAATGTTAGAAACAAATGTTTTTTTTCAAAACATCAGATCTAGTGGGTCAATTGTACCCTTTAGTTTGTAAAAAAAAAACATATACTTTGCCTGATTTAGAGATTTATAGTTGTGTAAAATCATAAATGGATAAAATGGGAGCATATGAAAGATATGTGTTATACCTCATTTGTGTATGCACTTGGCTTAATGCCACTCGCAACAGCTAAACTAATGTAGCAAAGGTGTACATATACTTGCTCATTTATGTTTTAGCCATTTGTTGACTTGAAACAAATTGCTACCATTGAAGGGACATTGGCAATGCAGGAGCATTAGGACCTCTTGTCCCTCAGGTTGCTGCTTTGATTAATCTTCAATACTTGTAAGCCTATATTTCATTTTCATCTTTATAATTGCTTGTCCACTCGATTTAAAGACTATAACCTTTGCTAACTCTAAGTATAAACTTGTTTCAAAAGACTTGGATAGAACTAAATAAGCTTAAAAGTTTATAGTCTAAACTCAATGGCCAACTCATCCTATTGTCACGACGTGAATGAGCAAGTGACCGATATGTGAAATCCTAAAACTGAACTCATTAGATCATATGTAAGCATGCTATTAGTGACAAAATTAAATTCAAAATCTTGAAACAATAAATAATAGCACAAGCACAATTAAGTACAAACACAATAAAGTATAATAATTAGCATGCATCAGAAGAAAAAATTTCAACATACTAGACCATGTCATTGCAGTTGCTAGAGTACAAGTAAAAGTAAAAACTAATAAAAAGCATAAATAGAGGTATATATACTGCAGCCCATGCTCCTCCAAGTCACTATTGTGAAGTTGGTGGTAACTAACCTGAAAAATAGAGTTGAAGGGATTTAGACCTCACTGAGTAAGTCCATATAGTCCTACGACACCCAATGGTATGCTCATACAATATACAATTTGTGTTAATATAAATGCACAACCACAAAATAAATTATAGAGAAGTAATTTATGAAGGCTCCTAGTTTCTAAGGTAAATCATTACAATACTACATCTTGAATAGCCGTAGGGAGCTAAATATCAACGATGGTCCAACCACACACTTATACTTGTATAGCCATAAAGCTATCTTAGTCTAAAGGGGTTGCGGGGAGCCAAACATCACCAAAAAAACTAATCCATACTTAATACGTCCAAATTCACAATTACATCAATAATAAACATATCAAACAAAGACTTGATCGAGAGCTAAATATCAACTAGGATCGGTCGATATTATATATTAATATCATATCATAATCATCTCTCATAATCAAACCAGTGCATATTTGATCCTAATACATACCCATTATGTGACACGTCCTACAGATTTTTTCTCATCTATAATCATAATCAAACACATCAACAAACAGTCCATATATCAATCACATAATTTCATAAACAATCATGTAGGACCATCATAAATGCATGCAATATGTCATAGGTAACCAAACCCATAAGCATATATTTAGATATCATGGTAATGTTCGTATAGTAATCACAATAATGACTACACAAATTACACACACACACACATACTTGGAAATACTTATATATAAAAATAAATATGTATATAAAATATCCCCACGTATAAGGATAGGGGCATCTATCCTAGCTTAACATATCATTGTTCATATCAGTATTGAGCCATATTCAACAGTTGGTATAAATCAGTATCATTTGACAAACATGAACATACCTAATTAATATACTTGTTTGTCCAAATCTTATAATATAAGTCATATTCCTGATGTACCTCTAAAATAGGAAGGAAAATATGTTAATCAGTGTCATTTACAAGTTGTTGGGCTTAATTAACAACCTAAGACTCATTAGGTTTGCTAAAATGTCTAATTATGCGATTCGGCCCTTGATCCTATTATCAGTAAACTTTTTGTGATTTTTAGTTCACAAATTGATATTTCTTTAGGAAAAATGATCCGCACAATTTATAGAATTTTTTAAAACTTTTTTTTAGAAGTTGTCAAAAGGTCATCATAATAGCATCTCCGATGATTAGAATATTCTTCCAGTTATTGAAATATTCCTTCGTTGACCATAGGAAGAAAACAAATGTCTGTCCATAACTTAGACCAAATTGTGAAGTTGTTATATCTCTTATTAAAATGTTGTTATCAATTTGACAAACTTACAGTTGGTCATCTTCTGTTAGTAATGTTTTGGAAAATGTCTTGATAAGAACTTATCCTGTTTGTAATTCAAAAGGTAAAGACTTCCTTGAAGAATAATCATCATGCATATCATAGGGCCAATAATCAATGGAGAACACTATCGATAAGATTATGCATGCATCATGAAATGATTCCATCATTGACTTTATAAATTTGTTGTTGAAAGGTAAAATAGTTAGGACTTAGGATTTTGTTTTTCTATTTGCTGTGACAACATTTATGCAAGATCAAAAATTCCTCCAAATTAAGTAGAAGAAGTCAAATATGCAAAATCCAATACTTTCAAAAAAAGACTACCCTTATTATCTATTATTTATGTTATTGTTAATATTCTACGTGTAGCAATAGCCCTAATTGGACTTTGGAAAAACGGGCTCGAACTTTAACTTGATGGGCTTCAAATTTGCTCAAAAAAATTGAAATCCCTATAAGGGATAAACCCTTAAGTTTAGATCAGTTTTAAGCGATTTTATTGTTCCTAAAGTTAAAAGAATGTATTAGGCCTAATCTCGAGTTCAAGTCTAAATCCAGTTAAATAAAACTTTTTCTTTTTATTTTGAACTGGGGTTAGGTGGGATCTGAACCTTTTTATGAAGCCTACTGATTACTGAGTGACTGAATATCATTAATATCGTATATGCCATTTTTTGCCAATGCTGTTCCATCTTTTTCCAAGCAACTAAGGAGTAGTGAAGCGGCTTCAGTTTGATGATATGTTTTTGCAGCTCGACAGCACAAATTCAGTTTGGATCATACCGGTGGTTTCTTGATGGCCACATTTCTGTTTAGCTATGTTTTTTCTAAACAAATTTCACTAATTCCCTGCATAAATTAGTTTTAGAAATATGTCATGGCAACATTACAAGATGGGATCATTCATTTACTAGTGCAATTGTACAGATCTCTCTGGAAGTATATTGGTTACACATGGTAGCAGTATCCGATGAGTTCCACAACGAATGCAAAACAAAGCAAGAAAAACCAGGCTTACTGGGGTTTGTCAAAAGGGAATAAATCTTCCAGGTTGTTGAAGCCATCCCATGAGAATAAGGAATTTACATGATCAACCCAATGTTGATGGGAATATGTTGTCATGATAGGTTCGTTAGTTCTTGAAGAAAACGAATCAGACTGTTCGTTCTGAAGGGTCAAAGTGGATCCTCCACCCATCTCCTCACTAGATGTTTTGTTCGTCAGCACTGAGGTCCCTGAACAAAATGGCTTGTCTTCTACCTGATTAAAGACTCGGCCATTTCTCTCCGGCGTATCTTCCAATGATTCAGCGAGTTTTACTTCACGTTTGTCCACTTGCTCGATTGGCCTGTGGCTCTGGGGGTCTATTCCAAGAAGCTGTATTTTCTTCTTGATTCTTGTGTTCCAGTGGTTTTTTATTTCATTATCAGTTCGGCCTGGTAGATGTGCAGCAATCTTGGACCACCTACAGAAATGATTTTATGTGCTTAAGAAAACATGAAGAACTTGTAATATGATGTCAGAACTTAGTCAAAGGGAAATTGCAAAGCAAGGTTTCAGGATATGAGAGACACTGGTTTGGAACTTATCAACACCGTACGTCCACATACTGCACTTTTATATCACATATACAACGAAATACGATAGCTAGAGATGCGTGGTAGGACCTGTTACCAAAACGCGAATGAAGCTCGATTATCAACTTTTCTTCTTCCTCTGATAAGGCCCCTCTCTTGAGGTCAGGCCTCAAATAGTTCATCCATCTTAACCTGCAACTCTTTCCACACCTCAACAAACCTACACAGACACACACAAGCTTCAGCCACAACATTCTTAGATTCTACTTCTATCGAATTGGATATTCAGTTTCTTAACACACCTGCAAGTTTTGGAACTTGTCGCCAGCATTGAATCCCGTTATTCAGAATGAAATTCATAAGCTTTTGATCTTCTTCAATGTTCCATGGTCCTCTCTTCAACCCAGCAGCCTTCTCACAACAGGGTTGCCTTCCCATTTCTGCAGAAAGGTTTTACTCTGAATCTTACGGGAACATTAACACCAAGGAAAGAACGACGCAAGAAAACTCTTGATTACAAAAAGGAAATGTAGAATTTGCAGCCCTTCTTATGCTATAAAGTCAAGCTAAGATTCTGCCAGTTCATTCACCAGTTAAAGAAATGGTTTTATTCGGGGGAACCAATTATTGGTTAAGCCATTGTCAATATAACAGAACTTGTATAATGATTTCCATTAGAACAAGCTTAATTACAGTGCAGAAAGTTGTTGGTGTCCAATAAAATGGAACAGCTAAATCAAAAACTGACGTGAGTCATTGTCATCGTTGACAACTTTTTAATTGGCACGCAAAAGCTTAACCAATTGTATATCAGATAGAGAAACACATAATAATACAGGAAAGATTCCCTTGTCAGCTTTTTGTTTGCCCACCTTCAACTGTAGGGTGCAAGTGCAACTATTTCTTCATCCACAATTCAGACCATGCCTTCCACTCTGCAAATATTTTAAGCAAATTAAAGAAATGTCCTCGAACCCAACATTGTCAACTTTTCAGTTAACAGTGAAGTCTATATCATTGGGGGACCTTTTCATCGCCAATATGTCTGTCCTGTAGAAAAATATTCAGAAAACCTAAGTTTTAATAAGAAAATAGGTTTGAATTAATCTTTTCTTAACTATTTTCACTGAAGTTTCGATCTTTTTGGCTCTAGGTGGTAACTGGTAACAGAATTAACACAAACTAATCATCAACTTTGACTTGGTAATCTGTAGTATGCAATTTCAAATGCTTTCTTCCTTACGCAAGGCGGAATATCTTGAGAATATGATGTGTTAACAAATTGATCAAACAATTATAATGCTGTTCGTTCTTTAAAAATTTGGTTTCCGTCCAATAATTTCATAAATTCTCTTTGTTGATGATAATTTTGACCACTAAATTAACTCAAGAGATCGCCACCATTGTTGATACTTTAATTTGTTTGCAATTACACAGCTGAATCAACTTAGCAAGAAGTAAACTTTATTGTTTGAAATTATCAATGAGTTGTAGCTCAAATAATTCTGCCAAGAATTCAAATTGAGTCGATTGATATAAAAAATAAAAATCCTGTATGTTCTGCATTTGGATAAACGAGTAAACCCTATATAAGATGAAGGGATCATTTCAGGTTTTGACATAATCTTGTTTTCATAATTCTAGAGAATGGTGTTGGAACCAATTGATCTCTGCTACTCGAGAATTTTGCTCACAAAAAGAAAGTTTCAGCCTTTGCTTTGGCATCTACAACTAATAAGAACGACAACTTCAGGAGGCTTACTACTAAGTGAGACACTGCAATTTGTGACAATCTATCTGGTGGGTGAACCACAAAAAGATGAAGTCTACTGGTTAGTGGCTTTTGCAGTCTTTTAAGAATCACTGTTCCAAACTATACTTTGACTGATAGTATCCAAGATGGAATGATCTTTCAGAAAGACAAATCCCATGTAACCAACACATGGGATTTTCCAGATACTAAACAACATGACATATTTCATACAGGATGAAAACATTAGATGTATAATGATGAGTGTTCTGGTAAAGGGCACAGATGTTCATGTTTTTAAGGCTTAAACCTATGAACAAAAATATGCAGTTGAGTTGCTGCATTCATGTTTTTAAGGCTTAAACCTATGAACAAGAATATGCAGTTGAGCTGCTGCATACACCATCAGGCATCTCACCAAAGCAGCTTGATATGCTGCGTTAAGTTCTTCATTTTCATTGCACGGTCATTTTAACTGTCAAGAATGTGACCTCTTTTTGTTTTCAACCTTTAACTCTGGCATAAGAGAGAGGGGAAAAGGAGTTAATGGTAAGCCTCCCTGGAATACAATATTATTCACATGATTTATGGAGGAACTGTTGAAAAGTGAAAGTTGATTGTCCAAAGACATGCAACTATAGGAAGAAGCAAAGTAGAAATTAGTTGAGGCACTCACTTGGTCTTCTCTTTTGGAGCTTCCTCTGTTTCCTCAGTTGCAGTTGCATTAAGAGATGTAAGCTTTCCAAATGACTCCTTTGCGTCCCCAAAGAAATCTTTTACTTTATCAAGCACAGTTTTAAGCTGATCTTGGGCGGGAAGCTGACAGTTATCATTCACATAATTAAGGAATGTTTAAAGTTGTCGTTACCAATAGATCAAGAATGAAAACTGTACTTCATTTGAGGCTTACCTCGATGACATCTGAGGTAGCAAGGGCAGCTCTCAGATTACCATTTTCCTGCAACACTCAGGTAAAATATGAGGCAGTGACACAAAAGATTATTTATGTTTTGTGTTGATTAAACAGAATTATTCAATATAGGGACAATTATAAAATCTGCTTAAATTTTCAAAGATTTCATAAGAAAGGCTATTAGGAATTTACAACAAGCTTGTAACCATATCTGAATTCAGTTGCTGACCGCAAGGCACGATGTTGCTTAAATGCTGTTTTCTGTATCTCTTTCTCATCCTGTTGGAATGCAGATAATCAAAAAGTACTATTAAGAAGAATGATCCAGGTAACAGCAAGTGAAAAGTAAGAATTCGAACTAACATTCTTACTTTTACCGCAAATAAGATCGTTAAAATAGTATTGTATATGAATGACGGTATAAAGTGGAAAGTCGAAAGTGTGAGATACATTCATAATTACTTGTGGTTAAGGATCAGATTGCCCTAGGAATCTGAGTAAGTTGTGCTTACTCTGTATATAACCGCTGCTAGATTTCTAGCGAGTGTATCTTTGTAAATATACTTCCCCAAAAAGTTATCTTTCGCAGCAACCATGATCTTGGCAGTAGTACCACCTGTTATAAGACTAAGAGGGTACCAAAGATAAACCTGGCAACCAAAAAGACGGGTATGTTACCATTTACACTTCTAGGCAGGGAAGTCTCAATACTACTAACCAAATTTAAAGAAAGTTTATAGTGAACCTGATGGACCAAATGGTCCATCAACCAATTCAAACATAAGATCCCGAAGAAACAATCTACAATCCGTCAAAGATCACGTTAAGAACAGCCAAATCCTGTAGGCTAATGGCTAGTATGAAAATGAACTTCCAGAGGAGTTGAGCTAGTGGTTATTGATTCAGCAAGCTAATGCTCGAAATCCATAGAAAGTTCAAAAACTACATAACATCTGAAACCATTTTCCGTTCATTATTTCAGAATAAAAATCCAATCGTGGAAACCCACACTCTACACACCAATCCTTCTAAAATTGACGAAGTTAACCATTAGAAACAGAGACGAAGAGAGATAGAACTAACGTTTGCCATGCGAATGAAGATAACGAATCTGGGGTTGCCATCGTCTTCAATCTTAGGCAAAGATGGCATTTGAGGAGGCCTCTGAAACTGACGAGCCGCCATTCCTCTCCTTCCCTTGGCTTTAACCACCAGCAAAGACTGTCCCTTTTGCCTCAATTGAGATTTCTGTGCAATTCTGGTAGAGAAAAACGAATCTTTTACAAGCACATCTTCATTGGTTCTTGAGCAACTCGACAAAGGTAGCCTAACCACAGTGTTCAGAGACATGGTGACTTCCATTATCCAGTTTGTCCCAGTTTGGCCTTTCAAATGTTGCTAACAGGGGCGAATCTTATCCACGTAGAGATCGCAAGGGCAACATAGTAACTCTAGGGTGGTATCCTAGAAAGATTTTGTGCCATACACGTGGCGCATACCCAGCTCGTTATCATCGAAATCACAGATATCCACTGAGCTTGGAGGCCTCAAATCACAATCCCCAGGCCAAACCCAAACGTACATTAGAGATGGCTCTTGGCCTCATTGGTCTCCCTGGAGCGGTACGTTTCAATTGTGGCAGCGCGGTCATAAAACGTGTTAGATGGGTACTCTCAAACCTGCAGAATGCAGCCTAAGCATGTCACAACCACATCCGAACGCCAGGCTGAATAAACGTTTTATGAGCTTGATCCAATAGGAAATGTTGGTTAGGCTAGGCCAAGTGGTACTCAAGCTATAAGCACCTCTAAACTCCATGGCTCTCGTGAACATAACAGATGTGAGCTCCTCCTATGAACTCAGTTAAATCTGATAACAAGGTTACTACTTTCTAAAACTTAAACATAGTCGTGACATGTTCGAGTAAGGAGCCTAGCCAGTTTGGTGAAAACGTCACACACTTTGCGTATGAGTTATGCACAAACTCATTTACTAGATAAAAGTGCACCATACAAACTCTAGAGAGATTAGAATTACTCCAACTCTAAGTTGGATTCATAAGTGACAATTAGCAGTTGACGGCTATTAATTGACAGTTACGTCGATTGATGATAACAATCCCTCTGAACAGTCACCTTGTTTGAACCTAACACAATAGAAACATATGTCTATCTAAATCTTTATAAGAACAAAGCATAACTCCCAAGAATTTGAAATGCAAATTGTCTTTCTTCTATAACCATTGCATATCTTATTTATATATATTTTTATGAAGTGTGCAGGAGAGTACATAAGAACTCACAATGACTGTATTTCATTTTTAACATGAATAAGACATAATCTTTTATTATTCATTACCTTATTTATGTTTCAGTCCCTAAGTATTGCCAAGTACAAAACACAAAAGATGTTTGACAAAAAGACGCTTATTAGATATTTGATATATTAACGTTGAGAACTTAAGTTAGAACTTAGTCACCGTTATAATGGGAACTTAGTGCATAACTTAGCCTCAAAATAACCCCTATAGGAACTGATATAAGAGAAAGGTCTGAAAGCCATTTATATTTGAGGTACAGAATGGTTAGTGGACAGAATTTGGAGGCAATTTGGGAAAGACTTGCTTGCTTAGAGTATGACTTGATTCCTATTTTGGAAGATGAAATAATACAGGTTGTTGCACATCTATATCAAATTAATGTGTTGTAGCGAGGATTTAGAGGTAGTTAATGACATTTAGAGTGAAGAAAATAAAATAGTTGGGATACCGGATGATGTCTTGGCTCTAACGAGGGACAATAATATTTTAGTGGGGTGAGACAAAATGGTATCGTTTAAAGGCATCGGATTTAAAGCCTTTCGATGGCTCTTGTGATCCCAAGGCACTAGAAAACTTAATTTGGAACAGGTAGAAGTACTTTAATATTGTCAGGGTCCCTAAAGTAGATAAAGTAATGCTTGCCAGTATGTTTTCAGTGGGAGATGCCAAATTGTGATGAGGAGTCCAAATTGATGATGATCTGAATGTTGGAAGCCAGAGAATTGGTACTTGGGAAATGTTACTTCGTGAGTTGAAATAACAATTTTTTCTTTGCAATACATCAGGGGCTACTTGTGAGTCATTAAAATATTATAACAGGAGGGTAATTTTCATAATTATGTCAATGCATTTGATTTATTGATGTTAGAAATCTAGAACATGTCTAAAGAAGATAAACTCTTCAACTTTCTAGCTAGATTGTAAATATAAACACATATTGAGTTATATTGGTAAGGTGTCTTGGATTTGCTAAAGTGTGATTGTAATGACTGATCGGTTGGTAATTTCCATTCAAATAAGGATAAAGAGGCAATAAGGACCTTAAACCAATCCAAGTACAAGGATAAGTAGAAGAATTGCAATGACAAGCCTAAATATAAGGGGAAATAATTGCATAATGATAAAGGAAAATATAAAATGAACGAGAGGGCTTCTTCTAATGGTAGAAGAACAACAAAATCATTGATTTCTTCATATGTAATAGATCTCACTTTGCATTTGAATGTTCAAAACGAGAGAAGCTCAATGCTATAATGGCTGAAGATGAAACTAAGGGTGACGTAGCAACGGTGAACCTTCAATAATTACTGAACACTCTATCAAGTGAGGAAAGCCAGCTCATGCTTCTTTATTGCACTTAACAATTTGAATAAATAGCGCAAATGTTGCAGCAAGGGTTAATACGAGTATCACTCACATATTTATTGCAAACATGGTAATTGCCAAATTTAGATTGAAGGTAACCAAGAGCATAAATAGATTGAAAATAATTGATGCAAATGCTAAGAATTAATGATAATAGAATAGCTTACAATATTACCTTAAAAAAAAGAATAGCTTACAATATGCCTATAAGTGTGAAAAGCTGAGTTAGAAAGATTAATATGACAGTCATGCCGTTGGATGACTTTAACGTAATCCTTTGCATATAGTTTCTACACCAACAAAAAGTAGTGGTGTATCCAGGTTTAAGTGGAATTAGGTTTACGTAGGAAAAAGATGATGTCATCCTATTGGCAAAAGAAGCAATAGCAATAGCAATCCCAAGTCTCATGTTATCTCAATAATGGCAATAGAGAAAGGTTTAAAATATGATAAAAATGAATACCTTATTATCATAATTGAAATAGAGGAAAATGTTGTTATTAAATTCACAAATAAGATCGTCCTTCTGTTGGAAACTTACCAATATGTAATGCCAAAAGCGTAGCTTAAATAATTACCACTAAAGATAGCCATTAATATCAAAATTTAGTTGGAACATAGTGTTATTCCCATTATAATTGAAAGATTTAAGAAAATAGTTGGGTAAATTATTAGAAGTAGGGTATGTGTAACCCTCAAAAACTCTTTATGTTGCTCCTGTTTTTTTTCCAAAATAAGGTTGATGACAGTTTTTGAATGTGTGACTATTACAGGGCATTAAACAAGGTAACTATTAGAAACAAATATCATATTTCACTGGTGAAAGATTTGATGATAAACTAAGCAAGGTTTCAATTTTTACAAAGATGGATCTTTGATTAATGTAACATCCCATCACCGATGGGAAGTGTAAAATAGTAAATTGGAACGGGTTATGAGTGTGTAAACTCATCTCGGCACGAGCATGCATGTTATGGCCTCTATATATATATGAATGGCAATTTTTGTATATGCACATGACGGTACATGCATTCATGACATTTTCCGGCATATGTGTTTATAATTGTGTTTATTGTGAAAAATATGATATTGTGCTTGAAAATTTAATTGGAGTGAATTTTTGTGCGTTTTACATTTTTAGGGAATTTTAGAAATTTTCTGGAAATTTTTCGGAATACTTTTCCGGACCGGAAAAATTGCCAAGTGGCGGACTGAATGGATTTTCGGTACTAGAAATGACTGTCCATTGGCACTGGAAGATTAGATACATGATTTTAGGAATTATGAACTTTGAGCCATTGAAATTTGGAGTAGAAATTGATTTAAAATTGGAAAAAAAAAACTTAAGAGTGTTTAAGAAGAAGACAAGTGGCAAGTGACACATGTCACTTGCCTACTTAGTCTTATGTTAAATGGGTATTTAACCCACCAAATTATGGTAGCTTTCACGATATTGCTTTTTTTGAAGACAAAAGCACCTATTCTTCTTCTTCCTCCTACGTAGCTTCCATTCTTCCCTTCTTTTTCTTTGGTTTTCTCCCTCTTTTTAGCTAGAATTGCTACTCATCTTTACTAC
>JANZXP010000003.1:8187145-8220716 GCA_027576715.1 Erythroxylum flavicans | reverse complement strand
TATGGTTTCAAAAGATAGTGATTTTTATATTGATGCATAATTATTATGATGCCATGTGAAGTATTGTAGTGATTTTTTGTAGCTCACCCTTATCGTAGGATATGTATCGGAATAACCTACGGGCATCCCGGTGTATACCCTGCGGTAAGGGGGCGCTACAATTAAGGTACTAGCAAGTTAGAATTATGGAAGGTGAAGAGCCAAAGTGCATATATAAAACACTTAGTATAGCACTTACATATTTTTGTTCATGACTTTTGGCTTGATCAAGGCCCCTGTCACATTCTTTAATTTGATGAATGGTGTATTACATGAGTTTCTAGATGAATTTGTGGTAGTGTATCTTGATGACATTATATTGTATAGCAATTTTATAAAAGAATATGTAGTTCACTTACAATAAGTGTTAAAATGCTTAAAAAAAGTACCAATTACATGTCAAGATAGAAAATTGTGAATTTATGAGGCTAGAAATCAAATTTTTAGGGTACATGGTGAGTAAAAATGAATGGATGGATGATAAGAAGGTGCAGGCTATTATGGAGTGGTAAGCTCCTACCATGGTATTGGAATTATGGTCATTCCTTAGACTTGCAAAATATTATCAAAACTTCACTCAAATATATCATTAGAAGGTTGTTCCTCTCACTGATTTACTGAAAAAAAAAGAGGAAATGGTGATGGTCAGATAATTATGTAGATGCCTTTGAGAAGTTAAAACAATTTATTGCATATAACATATTCTAAGGTTGCTTTAACTTGGAATTACAATTTGAAGTGCATATTGATGCATTAAACAAAGTTATTGAGGTTGTATTAGTTCAAGAGGGATCTCCAGTAGCATTTGAAAGAAGAAAATTAAACAAAGTAGAACAAAGATATTGTACCCATAAGAAGAAAATAGTTATAGTGGTACACTGCTTAAGGGTATGGTGTGTCTACCTATTGAGACCAAAAATTGTGGCCTAAATTAATAGTGTAGCAACTATCTTTTTCAAGGTGAAGAAGAAATTATCAGCTAAATAAGAAAAATGGCAAGATTTTTTGGCTCAATATGAATTCATTTAGGAGCATAAACTAGAGAAGTGTAACCAAGTAATAGATACCTTTAGTAGGAGAGAGGTGTTGTTTCATACTGCAATTTATCCTAGATTGAAGTTGATTTGATGGATTAAATTTGGCAAAGTGGTAAGATTAGTGCTAACTATTATCATTTGATGTAAGAATTGCATAATGACATTACCAAATGATATTGTCCTAATGATGATTTAATTGCTGACAAAGGAGGGCATACTATATGTTTTTAAGATCAATGGAATTTATAGGGAACTTATGAGGAATCACATAATACACATTGGATAGTGTGCCAACCAAAAATAGGAAGACAAAAGTAAATTAGATTGTTGCACCTACCTATTCAAGAAAAATTATAGATGTTAGTGTCTCTAGACTTTGAATGTTATGTTCATTGTTATTCTAGCAGCTTGCTTAGCAAAAACTTCTGTTAAGTTATTCAACCAAAATATGGTAAAATACTTTAGCTTTTAGAAATATTATGAGTGATTAGAACACTCAATTCACTAGGAGATTGTAGACTTCATTGTTTAATATGATGGAGTCAAACTGAAGTTTTTCATTACTAATTAGCCCTAAAAGTTAGTAATCTAAAAGGATTAATATTTTTATAGAGGATTAACTAAGGCATTATTTGAGTGTTAGCCAGTGTAGTTAGTTGGAGTTATTGGATAGTGCATAATTTGCCTATAGCCTGCAATAATTTTCCTCCAAAGAAAAAAGTCTCTTTAAGTTAGTAACAGACCAACCACCCCACACTTTGTTAGAGGTGACAAAACAGTAGATAGAAAGTAAGTATCATGTATCATATAAAGTCTTGGACCGATCTAGTCATACCTAATCTAAAAAATGATTATATATATACTAAAAATATATCTCTTTAAAATCCTATAGCCCTAACCACCATAGTCTTCTCTTCTTCTTTATCAATATTTTCATATTCCTAAATCCTCTCTTCTTCTTTAATCTTTGTCACTATCGCCAAGTCCTTTCTTCTTCTTTATCACTATTGTGTCACTAGCTCCTCTCTCTCATATGCTTTTCTTTTCTCTCTTCTTTACCCATCAGGTTATATTGTTATTTACTGTAAACTATTTACAAATAAATTATGCAAATAATTGTACTAGTTACAATGTTTCCTTCATTAAAAATCAACTTTAAGCTTCCTTCTTAAAAACTTAGCAGAAGTATTCTTATGTTAAGGCATTGTTAAAAAGCTTCTTATGAGACTTGTTCGTTGCTTTTAGTATTTCTACTTGTTCCTATCACCAAATTAGTAACTTTGAGTTTGTTGATTAAATGTCTACCATCATTGTGTTTTTAGAATGTATAAACTTCCCATTAGTCAATCATTTAGCTTATAATGTTGTTGATAAGTGAAAGGTTAGAGAGAAAGAGATCAATGTGTCAAAAAATCAGGACAGGACCCAATCTTAACCATAGTGAAATAATTACGAAAATTGTTTGTATTTTGATTTTCTAAAAACCAAGATTACTTTAATTCTATAAAATAATTTCCAATTAAATCACAATAAAGTATGAATTTTAATTGGTACCTTATTCTAAAGCTTAATCTTTTTCTTATTGTATCCCTTGTATCATTTCTAAAACTGGCTCATCTTAACCATTATAGCCACACAAGTGTCCAGTCTCTAACGGTATTCACGAAACAGGTTAAGAGTATTCTGTAACTCTTATAGAGAGTTAAGCAAGAAATGCTGGCTCCATTATAGCTTAAACCTATTTATAATAAGTTTTAGATTTTTAGTAATTTAATTGAATTTAGAATTTTAGTAATTTAATTGAAATTAAATTCTAATTTCAATTAAACTTTAAATAAAACAAAAATAATTCTAATTAAATATCATTCATGCCCAAATAAAATTCAACATCTCATATTGATCTTTATTTATTAAATATCTCATATTTAATAATAAAGTTTCTTAAACTTTACAGTCAAGTCTAAGTTTATTAAAATATCTTTGCTCTCTTTAACTCGTTCTTTATGTGAGACCTATTATGTTCCTAAATATGTTGGCAATGATTATCAATTGTAACTATAACTCATAATTAGAATGAGATAAATTAAATCTCCTTTTAATTATGTGTAATTCTCCAATTAAACAATTTATAATCATAT
Source organism: Erythroxylum flavicans (assembly GCA_027576715.1). Classification (NCBI taxonomy): domain Eukaryota; kingdom Viridiplantae; phylum Streptophyta; class Magnoliopsida; order Malpighiales; family Erythroxylaceae; genus Erythroxylum; species Erythroxylum flavicans. The sequence continues at coordinate 8,217,502 of JANZXP010000003.1, read as the reverse complement.
ATCAAGATTGATGTCTAGCAACACATCATGACAAATATTTAGGAATGTCAAAAATAGTTTTGACTAACCTTTCTGTGTATGATTTTTTTGTATAATTTAATCCTTTTATCATACAATATTTCTTTTAGACATAGTACATAAGATTAATGTATAATCTATTTTGAATCTAATCATATTAGTTCTCCGTCATTAGCTATCGATTGAATTAATGACATTTATAAACTATTTGCAAAGTGTCACTCAACCTTGGCCAAGGATTTCCCAAATCATTACCAATCGAAAACAATAGAACATTTTCCCTAATTACTTTAAGGAGATGAATCTTATCATGATCACTTAACTACCTCTATGTAGTTCATATTACATCCAATGACTACTAACTGAGCTACCTATGATTAGAATATGTTATAAGTAGTATCAAAACATAACAATTCCTATACAAGATAACTTTATAAACCTCAAGTCAAAAGATCACTTATACAATCATCACAATGAGAATTTCTATAGACATACAAGTAATCTTTCAAATAGATTTCTCATATGGGGTCAGTTTAGTAAACTTGTTCTCTAACAAGTACTCACATGTTTGTTAAGTATTTCCATGTTTTAATCTATAAAATTGACTACTTCCTTTATAAGGAAAAAACATAGCGTGTGCTAGTCTTTTTATGTTTTACTAATGTCCAACCTTAATAAAACAATTACTAGAAACAATTTAAGGATAATATATAAATGTAATATGAATCTCATAATTATAATCTCATCATAATTTCATTTGTAATGTATAATTATATTATGGACTTTATCATATACATCTAAACATATACAAGATAAAAATGTGTTTAAAATATTTTGTCACCAAAGTACAACCAACTGATTGGCTGTAGGGCATATACCAACAATCTCCCACTTGCACTAAGCCAATCACTTAAGTATCTTATAGTACAATTGTCATATGGTATCTTATACCATATCACTATATGACAATTGTACTACTATTGGGATAATGACTTATTGAGAGATTTTTACAAGATTCTTTATATTGAGCGCTTGCTTAAATCTTACAACTTTCATCTTAGTTGTCATCATAATTAAGAAAATTTCCCTAAGTATATCCTTGAATCTTTGATAAGATCTTAACTCCTTTTACATGTCTAATGGCTCTAATGTTTCATAATATATTGCTGTCTTGAACAACACGAGGAACTATATCAAGTTCACTAAGGAACTTATTGATCCAATTAATCATTTCCATTAATAAAAAATGTGTTACGGCTTAATTAGTTGCCATAGCTACATTGGAACATGTCCAATATTAAAATGATATTGTTCAAAGTAAAGTAAACCTTAATTAGGATTTACTTCTAAAGTAAATATCCATATAACTTTGAACTCAAATATCAACTCATATATAGAATAATGGATATCTTTAATATTTCAAAAGTATCAAACATTTCAAATACCAAACATCTTTTAATACATTATCTATATACTTGAACTTGGAATAAGTAAACAACTTCCAATTTATCTTTATAGTTCTAATTTCTAGAATTAAATTGTTACCTTTTCATATCCAACAAAATCCATTATTCGACAATTATATTTTCAACAATTAAAAGATTAGAATTATTGTTCTTTATGAGCAATATGTCTCTCTATACTCCCATTGAAGAGGACAACTATATTCTCATATAAATGTTCATTGAAAAAATCAATATGTTTGTAAGATTATATCCAACCTATTGGATATCTCATAACCTTTTCTTATCCAATTTAGTTCTAAATTTAATAGACCATATATGCTTGATCCAAGCTTTACATCTTTAAATCATTAACTTTGACTCTTTCAAAGACTTAGCATTTCATATCTAATATGAAATCTTACTAATTTATTTAATTAGAACTTATAAAGGTAAGTCATTGTATTAGGTATAGTTATAGAAGAAATAATATTGCATCATACAATATCTCATCTTTTGTTTTTCTCCTTACGTGAATCCATCCTCTTATGAAATTTTTGTTATAAAGGTATTTACTAGAGAATCTTATTCCCTATAAATAACCAAAAATTTAAAACTCACCATAACGATCTCATCGAAATGCTTCAACATTCTTAATGTTTAATTTCTACTTAGATTTAAAAATTTTGAATTTTTCAAAATTTTAAATCATTATTTCATTTAATACATATGACTATATCACATAAAGTCCTTATTAACCTAATGAAATGTAAGGATTATCTTTTTATGAATTATTATTCCATCTAATACATCACACGTATAAGATTTAAGAATTTAATACATCATCATTCTTTCACCAAAGGTTGATTTAGTTATTCTTCAACTTGATAAATTTCATAAGTTTCATACGATTCATAAACAAAAGGAAAAGTGTATATCCTTGTATGTAACTTTATGATTCTCGTTATGTTGATTTAACCAACATCGCATAAAAGAATAGTCTTGGTTATTTAACCTTTTATTCTTTCCATTTATGTTAAGCATAAGTCTCATTTAATCCAACACATACAAAATATTTGTATAAATTTGGATCAACTACTTTTACTCAACAATCTATTTCTTATCAGCATTAAACACTATAATAATGTTGAATCTAAATTCAATATTAAATACTTATAAGCATGAATTAGAAATATATATGATCTCTATTATATCTCATATAGGCAAGAAAAGTCATGCAATCATTTCTTCTTATGACAACTATTATCATACTATAACAAATGCCTTTAATTGTAGTACACAATTATGCTTTTAGTAGGCTAAATTAAGTGAAACAATTTTATCAAGGCATTATAACTTTCAGCTCTACTTCATGCAACCTCTTGTATTTTGCTATCATGGTGTTGACACATATCTTACATATTCTTGTTTAACTTTATGAGATATTAATCAACTCAAAATGTCAATAAATATTTGTCATCTATATGATTTGACATATCTTTAAAACTTTGTCACCGAATTCTCAATAGAGATTATAGTAAAATTATATAATTGACATATAATTTTTCTATCTAACTTTGAGAACTCTTCTCAAACATATCCTAAGTCCAACAAATTTGGTTCACTAAATTAGTATCAACTATACTAAACAAGGTAAATTCCATTTAGATTATAGATATAAGAAAAGTAAGTAATTAATTATATGTCATGACTACCAAATGAGATTAAGACTTTAATCATGTATTTGGTTACTCTCACTACTTTATTCAAAGTAATAGCCTTCACTACTATTCAGAAAGATTATTCTAATCTTTCTGATGGGCTAATATCTCATTCAAATTTAATTGATCTTGAGTTTTCTTAACAAACCAACTAAACTTAAATTAAGTAAATAACAACTTTATCAATCACATTTCATGTGACTCCTAGATCTATTAGGTTACAACTCTTGTCAAATCATATCTTATATGTTATTCCTAACGCTGCCTCTAAATTCATGTTATCATAAGTTTGCTCATCTAAATCACACAAATTTAATTAAGCACAACCCACTATTAAGACTAAACATATTTGGGTTAAGATGACCTTAAGTTTGCCTAACAAGCCTAACAATAAACAGAACTCTAATTTATTCTTATAACAATGGAAGGCAACAATCGTGTTCAAAACATGTACTTAATATTTCTAATGAGGGATTTAATTTTGCTCGTCTCATTAAATGAAAAATTGCATGTAAAATATCATACATATAAAACATACAATTCAACAAGCATAATGTATCAAAGATATATTCCAACATGCAACTAATGCACTCATAATCAAATTATATGCATAAAACATCAAGCTTCGTTTGATTCTAGTTATCAATCTTCATAGTCTAAAATAATATTTCCAACTCCTAAGAAAAATTAAATTAGATTAAACTTATTGATTCCTAAATAAATTAAGTTCCTAATTTAAATAAAAATTTAATCTGATTTGAAAATAACTTTCAAATTCAACTGAAAGCTATTTCCAATTATTTTTGACTTTTTAAATAAAATTTAATTGAAAAATTTTTCGATAAATTATGTTTCTTACTTATTATAATTTATAAAAACTCCTTTTTCAAAATTACACAAGTAACATATTCTAATCGAATTAGAAAGCTATTTCTAATCGAATCAGAAATTGCTTTTCCTTAATTAGAAAAATATTATCTAGTTTAAAAGGAAAGTACTTTCGAAATTAAATAAAACTCTTTTAACTTAATTAAGAAGCTCATTTATATTATTTGTTTAGATATTGATTTATTTATTAATTAGAACATATTTCCTTAATAAATTAGAAAATTATTTGCAAAATTATTAAATAAAGCTCAATTTTCTTAATTAATAAGTGAAAATACTTTTTAAAATTTAATCAAAAAATAGCTTTTCTGTTAAATCTAGAAACTTATTATTATAAGTTTATAAATAAAAAACAATTTCTAAATAAATAGAATAATAATTTTCTAAACAAATACATTTAATTCATTTAGATCAAATTGAAATAAATACATTTAATTAAGAAACACCTTTCTTAATTATTTTAGAAAGCACTTTTATTAATTTTAAAGAATCTAATTAATGAATTTCAATCTAATTGAAATTAAAATTCTAATTTTAGAAACTACTTTTCTAAAATTAATTAAGAATCAATATAATTATGAATCTTAATCATATTAAGAAAAATAATTACCTTAATTATTGATTCAGGAAATCCTTGGGCAAGGTAGAATGACACTTTGTAAATAGTTTACAAATGTTATTAATTAAATCTATAGCTAATGGTAGAGAACTAATATGACTGGACTCAAAATAGATTAGACATTAATTTTATGCTCTATTTCCAATCAAAACCTTGTATGATGAAATCGTTGAATTATACAGAAAAATCATGCACAAAAAGGTTAGTCAAAATCACTTTGACATTATTAAATATTTGGATGGTCATGATGTGTTTCTATATGTCAATTTTAATCTATGGATATAAATTTTTTAATTAGAAAATAAAAAATAAATTAAAGGAGTTTAATTTATTTAATCTTAAATACGATTTAAGGTTACAATTTATATCCATTGCCAACATTGCTGGAAAAATAGGACAAGATTTGATCCCAATTTTAGCAGAATAATTATGAAACCTTTTCATATTTTGATTTCTCAAAAATTAAGATCACTTTAATTCTATAAAATGATTAACAATTAAATCATGAATCTTATTCGTATTTTATTTTAAAGTTTGATCATTTTCTTGTCATATCCATTGAATCGTTTTTGAAACTGACTCATCTCAACCACTGTAGCCGCATAAGTTTTCGGCTTTGAAGGTATCCACAGAATAGATTGAGAGAACTCTGTAACTCTTACAGAGATGGTTAAGCAAGAAGTGTTAGCTCTATTAGAACTTAAGCACATTTATAATAAGTTTTAGATATTTTAGTAATTTAATTGAAATTAAATTCTAATTTCAATTAAGCTTTAATTTGAATTACAAATGATTCTAATTAAAATCTAATTATGCTCAAATAAGATTCAATATCTTATATTCATTCTTATTTATTAAATATTTCATATTTAATCATAAAGTTTTTCAAACTTTATAATCAAAACCAACCTGATTAAAATATCTTTGTTCTATTCAACCTGTGCTTTATGAGAGACTCATCAAGTTTTCAAATATGTTGGCAATGATTATAAATTATAATTATAATTCATAATTATAATTAGATAAACTAATTCTCCAATTAAACAATTTATAATCATAGATCAAGATTGATGCTTAGCAACACATCATGACAAAATATTTAGGAATGTCAAAGTGATCTTGACTAGCCTTTCCGTGCATGATTTTTTGTATAATTTAATCTTTTTATCACACAATGTTCCAATTAGACATAGAGCATAGAATTAATGTCTACTCTATTTTGAGCCTAATCATATTAATTCTCCACCATTAGCTATCGATTCAATTAATGATATTTGTAAACTATTTACAAGGTGTCATTCTACTTTGGCCAAAGATTTCCCAAATCAGTATTAATCGCGAATAACAGAACATTCTCTCTAATTACTTTATGGTGATAAATCATATCTTGATCACTAACTACCTCCATATGGGTCATTTCAGTGAACTTGTTCTCTAACAAGCATCCATACATTTGTCTAAGTATCTCCATATTTTAGTCTATAAGATTGACTACTTCCTTCATAAGGAAAAACATAATATGTGCTGGTCTTTTTATGTTCTATTAATGTCTAGTCTTAATAGAACAATGACTAGGAATAATTTAGGAATAATACATAAATACAATATGAATCTCATAATTATAATCTCATCATGATTTCATATGCAATATATAATTATCCCATGAGCTTTATCATATATATCTAAACATGTACAAGATAAAAATTTCTTTAAATTATTTTATCACTAAACTATAACCAATCGATTAGTTGTAGAACATAAACTGACACAATGAAGACAAAGGAGAAGGGTTCATAAGTTGCATTGAGTCAAGGTTAGGGTTAGAGCAATTCAAAATTTGGACAGGTATTGAATTACTTAAAACTTGATCAAGATTGGATTAGGGCCACATGATTTAGACTTAATCGAGTTTCGAGTTGTGTTTGAGTTACAACCTAAGAGGGTTAGACTGGATTGGATCTGCGATAGGTCTGACCCATTGACATTCCTAATCATATAACATTACTTAGGATAAGTAGGGAATCCAAGAAAAGGCAAGAGACAACCTTCGAAAGGTGGGGCATTAAATGAAAAAAATATGGAACAACATTATTAACCCTTGAACTTTGCTAATAGTGACACAGTATTATCAAAACTTACACACCAAATCTAAAAGAAGATTAGTGGGAAGATAATATAAAGAGTTAATCCCCCAAATGTGATGGTCCTTTAGAAATCATTTAAGAAAGTTGCCTACCATATAAAGCTAATGAAAAAGGTTAAAGATTTATCCTACTTTCTTTATTAATCAAACATAATTCGTTATAAAATGGAAAGAGGAGTTAGCATATGAAAATTGGGAAAATGATACTTTGAAGACAAGATTTAGCTCTTTTTGATGTCAGAGGTCTGTTTGTGCACTCAACTGAAACTGACAATAAGATACTCTTTGTTACTCGTTAGCCAACAAAACTTAAACATGGTAATGACGAGTTTAAATAGGGAACCTGAACAACTAGGTGAAGGCATCAAGCTCCTAGCTTATAATTTATGCACAATTTCATTTACTAAAGGGAAGTGTACTACACATTTTCTGGAGTGAGTATAATCACCCTAACTCCAAGATGGATTCATATAGTGACAATTAGCATTTGATTGTTATTTGTTGACAATTACGATGACTGATAGTTATTGTTGAACATGTGATTTTGAAACTGTTAAAGTTGTTATCAAAATATTTTCTTTAAGATAAAAGTTAAGATTTTTTATTAGCAGATTTTATGCTTACTTTATCCTGATTTAGTTTAGACGTTATCCCATTTTTGAATTTTGGTTTGAGAAAGACTGAATAAATTGACAAGCTTCTGCTCAATAAAAATTAAATCTTCTCCATACATATCTCTTCCTAAAAAAACCAACGAAGTGGTATCAGAGCTCTCTTGATCTTAAGGGACCTCTAAACTTACAAACCTATAACTCATAACTCATTATACGCCTTCCTACACCACAAATAAAAAACCACACATTAATGGATTCAGAATCATCGTTCACTGCAATTACTCTGCTAGTGTTTGATGGTAGAAATTATTTAAGTTGGGTTGTTCGAATGGTGGACTTCCTTAAAATGAATGACTTGTGGGAAGCTGTAGATGAAGACTACGACGTTTTGGACTTGCCTGCAAATCCAACGGTGGCTCAAATCAAAATTCACAAAGAAAAGAAGCAGAGGAAGTCCAAAGCAAAAGCTTTCCTATTTTCAGCTGTCATACCAACAATTTTTTCTAGAATCATGACGCTCAAGAAGAGCAAAGAAATTTGGGATTTCTCAAAAGAGAAATATACAGGTAACAAAAGAATCAAAGGAATGCAAATGCTCAACTTGATCAGAGAATTTAAGATACAAAAAATAAAGGAGTCAGAAACGATTAAGGATTACTCCAACAAGCTCATTGCCATTGCCAATAACATAAGATTTCTTGGTTCTAATTTTGATGATTCTAGAATAGTTCAAAAAATTCTAGCAACCATCCCAGAAAGATTTGAGGCTACAATTTCATCATTCAAAAACTCAAAGGATTTGGCAAAAATTAGTTTGGCAGAATTGATAAGTGCATTACAGGCACAAGAACAAAGGAGACTCATAAGGCAAGAAGGAATTGTGGAAGGCGATTTTCCATTAAAGTCATACAACAAAAAGAGGATTAATAACAACAATGCTCAAAGTTTTTCACCATGTTTGTACTGCAAGAAAACAAATCATCCAGAATACAAGTGCTGGTGGAGGCCAGATGTAAGATGCAACAAGTATGGACAACTAGGACATATTGAAAGGATATGTAAAGTGCAACAACATGTGGGAGAAGCCAAGCAAGATGTAAACGATCAACTTGAGGAGGAGGAGTTATTTGCAGCATCATGCCTTGCCAACTACAATTCAAATGAAAGTTGGCTTATTGATAGTGATTGCACAAATCACATGGCCTTTGATAAAAGGATGTTCAGAGAAATTAATACAAGTTTTTATCTCCAAAGTCCAAATTGGAAATGGAGACTACATTAAAGCAAAAGGAAAGGGACTATAACAATTAAAGGGCATTCAGGTTTGAAGTTAATTTCTAATGTCTTCTATGTTCCTACAATAAACAAAAATCTATTGAATGTTTGTCAGTTGCTTGATAAAGGATTAATGGTGTTGTTTGAAAACGACTGTTGTATGATCAAGGATGCAATGGACATAGAATTGTTCAATATCAAAATGCAAAATAAAAAATTTACATTAGATTTTACGAAAGAGAACCACGCTGGTGATGTTGAGGAAGATATAACTAAGACGAAGACCTTTATATATGATGAAAACAAAATGAGTTCTTCAAGTTCAAGAACATCTACAAGAAAAGCCAATAAGGTGGATCACTCCTTCATTGTATAAGACAAAGGAAGATTTGGCTGCTTGAAAATGACAGATGGAAAAGTTCATGAGAAGCCTAATAGCAAAATTGTGGGAGCACAAACAAAAAAGAAAAAGACAAAAAAAGATGCTTGGAGTTTGCAATATCAAAGTCAAGGAGGAGTGCTAAACATGTGACTTTGAAACTGTCAAAGTTGTTATCAAGATATTTTTTTAAAGGTAAAAGTTAAGATTTTTTATTAGTAGATTTTATGCTAATTTAGTTTAAATGTTATCCGATTTTTTAATTTTGATTAAAGAAAGATTGTATAAATTGACAAGCTTCTGTTCAATAAAAATTAAATCTTCTCCGTACATATTTCTTCCAAAAAAAACCAACAGTAATGTTGGTTGATGTGAATATTCTCTCTCAAGAGTTACTTTGTTTGAACTTGACATAATTTGTCAAAATCTAAGAACAAAACATGAATTCCAGTAATTTAAAACACAAATTGCCTACAACTTCTGTATGTGTTTGTATAAAGTGTGCAAGAGACATAAGTAAAAATTGTCCTTCGTTTTCCACATGAATAAATAACTTTTTATTATTTGTTATCTCATCTACGTTTCTGTCACTACATGTTAATTAATAAGAACGAAATGCACATAAGTTACTTGACAAAAAGACGCGTATCGAGTATCTGTAAATTAGGAACTTAATTGCAATTACAATGGAAACTTGGTGTACAGCCTCAGTAGAGAAGCATACCATTCAACGACAATGAATAGATACCGGGAGCTTGGGAACAAGCAAGCTGTCGTGTTCTGTGTCCTTTCATGTGGGACAGTGTTCCAACCGTGTAAGTTCTTCAATTTTCCTTGGTTTACACGTCAGGTGCTAACCTTAACAGCAGCCTAGACCTCGTAAGTTTAAAGTTCTAGAAGACATATTCTTGGTAGTACTGAACAATCCAGTAAGGGTCTCGCTTGGTCCGCAGGCTCCTATTTTATCCTTGTTTTAGTATTGGATCTATATAGCATCAACATTTAGTAATTGTTATTTTAAATATTTGGAATCTTGGATGATAATATGGATAACCCTTTTCGCAGAAGCCACACCAAAGGCCGGCAAACATGGTGATTTTCGACAGGTTTTTTAAAGACTATGCTTGTCCCTGCATGCTTGGTCTCGCTCAGCCTCTTTAACATATACGAATTTTAGTTGAAAGATCTTCGACACTTCTAAACAAAAGCATCTTATTGCATTGAGTAATTGGTTTGACATTGATTCTACAAAATTGTGAAAAACAGGAAGATTTCAACACTGAATAACAAGGAATTGCTCGTGCATGTTCAATTCCCTTTTAACTTTCAACCAACGATTTAATTCAAACACGAAACTGAAAATGGAGACTTCTGACTCTTTATTTGAGAAAAAGGGGATGAGACACATTTAGCTTTCCTAAATTTAAGAGCACTTCCAACAAGATGCTGCAGTAATGGGTTTAGATTTCCATCCCAGAACTAAGCACCCTTTCTCTTCTGCAACTGTGTAACCATCAAAAACTTTGAACTTTGCCAGCCATTGTTTGGCTTGTAGTATCATGCTGATAGGTGACGCCTGGAATCCAGCTCGACTCATCCTCCTACGCCATTGGTCATTCCTTTCATGTCTCTCTATTCTAGCCGGTCCTTCACAGCTAACAATGTTCTTGATCTCCTGTGCGAAGAAGAACTGCTCTATCTTGGCCCTCTTTGTATCGTACTTAGGCAGCATAGCGTCTAGGGAGTCAAAAATAGCTGAATAATAGTGCAATGCCTCCATGAACCTTCCTAGGAAGAATGGCCCGTTATGGCTTGAATCTTGTTCCACTAGAATGAACAGCCTTGGTGACAGCTGCTGAAGAACCTGCAGAACTGAATTTAGCGCCCCTCTGCTCTCTTTCACTGCACAATGCAACTGAAGGATACTGTTAACTATCACAGCTTCACCATCTACTATATTGAAATCTTCTACGGACAAGCTTTCCAAGCTACTGTCTATTGATAAAAATTCAAACTTCAATTCCAAGTTTCGTGCATAAAGCTTTAGCTCATCTCCGATTGTTTTGAGCCGCATGGCAGAGTTTCCTATACCGGTTATCCGAAGGCAGCATGGAGGTTTACCAATGCGGTTGGCAAGACTATGCATTAGGTTTTTCCACTGTTGTCCATGAGGTAGTCCTAGGGACATACCCAAGTCCACAACATGAACAGAACTCTCTCCCTCAATGGCTTCCAGAATTTGAACATTTGCTACCAGATGACCAAATTGGATTTGTGGGCAAATCTCATAGACGAGACTTAAGGCCTCATCTTTTTCTGAGTTACCATCAACAAATTGTCCAGTGGAACCTTGAACTCCCACTGCCCCAAGTGGTTGTACCAGTGCAAACCGGTCGGCTAGACCTTGGACAAAACAAGAAGCAACTCTCTGAAATGATGTTCCAAAGACGAGGGCATTAGCCCGGAGCTCGGACAGCAGCACGGAAGCATGTGTTTTGTCTCTATAAGCCACGGCTTCAGCACAGGCAATGAGTTGGTGAACCAGCTTCATCTGATCAGAATTTCCTTCTTCTTTGAAGTCAGTTTTTTGTCCCCCCATCTGATCAGCAGCGGATTCTTGCATGGCCTCAATTGCTAAGTATCTCTCGGCATAAGCCCAAACATATTCTCTGAAGGGGACTCGTGGAATGTTGGTCAAGCTCTTAGAATTCCTGCTATTGTTGCTAGAAGCATGAAAATCAAGTTTACTTCCAATGGATTCATAAAAATCAGGAGCCAGCTTTGGCCTTTTTGAGATTCTTGATGCATCCAAATCCAAACGGAGAGAAGGGCTATTTCCTAATTGTGAGAAACATGGATAGGAATAGCAGAGATTTAGATCGAAGGTCACAGTATCATCATTTCCGTCATCCGTACACAAGCCATGACTCATGCAAAGACCATGATGAACCATTTCTAATTCCAATGATATCAACGCATACAGTAAATGAGTTCTGTGAGGCCCATCTGCTCTATGGGAAATATATATATTTATATATGGAAGAATACTTGTTAACGGTGAAGATTACAAGGTTAGATATCTTAATGCGCAGTCTTTGTATAATTACTCACAAAGAATGAGCTTAGTTTTATTACGGTAGACCTAGTGCAATGTGCAGACATAGATCAATCACACTACACGTTTCCAGGTCATTATCGTGGGATTTGTATGGTCAAGGAGTTTAATATACTTTTCTAGGACTCCAATTCTATGAATGTGATGTTTTGAATACAATATTCTCAATATCTCCTACTGACTTCTACTTTATCTTTGTTTCAAAATTGTAATTATTCTTTTCTTCGTTGGCAGCGTTCCAGTTAAAAGAGAGATCACTATAATAGGCAGCAACTCTGTCTGCATCTGTCTATATTTTGTTTAAGTTGTATGTAAATAACTAGACATGATCACGTAGGGTTCTGAAGCAGACAATGATACGGACATGCTTGTGTAGAAATTCTTTTTCCTATATGATGAAATTGGCCGGCTGCTACAGATGATACTACAATGCAATATTGTTTACTCGTGCTTGCTTGCATGACCATAAACGCATCTGCATAATGTTCTTCGCTCCTGCAAGAATACCCTCATTTCACAAGAATGCTTCTTGCTGCCGGCAAAATGACGAGGATGGAAACTTCTTGTATTTGAATTAAACACAGAATAGCATTCGCTTTCAACAAAAGGTAATAAACTGGTTCCAAAACCGCACAAGTATGTTTATGTAATCAGATATATTTATTTTATTTGTTGTAATTCTACACGCAGTGCAAGATACAATTGTATATAGGATGTCATTTCTTATTTAAGCACACCAAGAATACCCAAGATTCAAGCCAAACAGACATGTACATTACATGACATCTAACATTTTCCTGCTACTCAGTTCTCATTGAAGTATGAGTTTAACAACTTAACATCAGATTCTGTAGAAGTTCTTCCTAAGGAGAAATGATACATGAATATTTGTGTCACCACCTTTAAAGGGTTAAATGCCTTCCTCTATTAACTTTTGTGTCATAAAATTCGCTATGTTAGTGCTTGAGTGATCATCCAAATTTCCAAGCGAATAAAATTGAATATAATAAATTTAAAATTGAAATATTCCAAGTTATAGTTTCTTGAAAAATTAATTCAATTATTAAGTTTATTAATCCTAACAAAGCGATAGATAAAATAAAATAAAATTTTATAAGAAGTAATTAAATTGCCAAATTAAATAAGGTGATTAACTATCAAAAAGAAATAAAGGTAAGATAAAACACTAGTGCTTTAGAGTTGACTTACGAAAAATTTTAACTATTAAGAGAGATCAATTATAAAAGTTGAAATAATGATTAAGTATAGATATTTATATCTTTTTTTTAAAGGTTACACAGGAATATCCAATTGAGCAATTATCACATATCGATACATAGTTAACCTAATTAAATTCATTAATAATAGTTAAATCTATTAGTTATTACAATAGTCTAGGATATCTCTATCACTAAATGTAAGTGATTATTCTCCTAGCGTATGAATTACACTTATCCTTTCAGTACTTCATAGAATCTTTAAAATTAAATTATAATGGTTAATCATAAATTCAAGAATTAAGCTAAAAGAGAATAAGTTCAACTCAAGTAATAACTAATCATATATTAATAATTGAAATATTTAACATAAGTTATATTCTTAACCCTAATTAGGAATATATATAATAAAAATGAAAACAAAATGATCTTATCATAAGAGTAAGTAAAGAAAAAAGAGTTAGAAAAAAGTCTTCGTAAATTACTTGCAAGTTATGATGAATCTTCCCCTAATCTTACTCCTAAATTCTCTTTGATGTTAAGACAATATATATATATATAACTCAATTCAAGAGCCTCCCCAGTTAGATCTATCCTAAGTTAGTTCATACTAAAGGAAAGAAATATAATACTAGCCAAGTAAGAAAAAAAGATAGAAGAAGTCATTCTCATTGGTTCTTGAAATTTGGATGTTTTTGATGAATATTGATGGAATCTCCTTCTCTATTTTTAAGGTTGCTCCTTTCTTGATGGAATTCCCTTCCCTAGTTCGACTCTTATTGATTACCCGCGATCTCTTATGCCTCTTTATCCTTTTTATAACAAAATATCCTTAAAATTTCAAACATGTTAGACTATGTTGGTCCCATATTTAATAACAACTCCCTATGGCCAAAAAACTGGAATTTTTTTTGTATCAAATGACCACCAACATAGGTCGAAAACATAGACCCATGTTGAATTAGTGACCTGATAAATTGTGCATTTGATGGTTGATTTTAAGAACATAGGTCTTGAAGGCATGAACATAAGTTCATATTTGGTCGTATTACAAATTATAGGTCCTTATTAGTTCATATTTTGAGTCTTTAGCCCAAATGCCAAAATTGCTCCAACTTGACTCAAAGCTTTTCGAATTTATTTGTTCTCTATCGAGGATTAAAATAAGGCTTGAAAATAAAATATAATCTAAAGTGAATACCAATTCTTATAAAAAAATATTAATACATAAGTAAAGCACTCTTAAAATCATGATAAAAACATAACATAATTAGTGCTTATCAAATTCTTTACACTTAAGTATTTGCTTTTCCTTAAGAAAATCAATTTTATCACTCTTAACTTAAGGTAGCACCTTTGAGGAAAAAAAATCAAAAACACAATCGGATCAATCAAGACTCTTTATCATTGATTCAATTACAAAGTACATCAACTCATAAATAAATTCAATTCAACTCCACAATCCTTCAAACTTTAACTCAACATAAAATTTAAACCAACATATAAAGTGAATATACACAAGAGAAATGCTTCAACTTTCAAATATTTTTATAGCCCTTATTTATAAAAAAGTAAAACATTAACTTTAAATCAACATAGGAGCAATTAGAAGCTTAATTAAAAAGTTACCTAATCTTTTTGTGTGAAAGTAAATAATATAATATAAATACTCTCAATTACTCAATTAGGTTACTGTTTCAAATAGCTATCAGCACTACTTTTTAACCTTAACCATTTTACTTAATTTGAAGTCAATAAAATAAATTTATTTAATAATCACTTCTTCACACATCTCTCTTTCTATGGGATACTAAAAATGCCTAGAAAGAATTAACTTCTAACTTAATTGTATATCCAAATTATATAAAAGGTATCATTCATAATGCAAATCAAATATTAATTTTCAAATTTAATGAAGTAAATTAAAACTCACGTAATCATTAATGCTCATAACTATTTACTTAAACAAATCAAATCATATAATAATCAGATTTATAATGAATATCTCGATCAATCTTCTTTTAAAGTTAAAAATTTTTCATAGAATTATTCCTTATTAAGCTAATTATAAAAAAAGTGGTAAGCATGAATAATTAATTCCCTCCTTTGCATTTGAGTTGTATATTATCCCCAATGTACATAACATATAAGAATAATGAAAAATTATAAAATAAGGAAAACTAAGATAATTGGTGCTCTCCTAATAACAAGAGGCTTTGTAACTCTAACCTAAGAAGTACGAACTGACAATGTGTATCACGATCTAACAATAAAAGAACATCAAAGCACACTTAAATCCATAACTTTAAACTACTTTTAATTTAAAACGCACACACATACAAACAAAATTAAATAATGTAAAAAATATATTTAAAATTAGTGATATAGATTTTTAAAGCTACTAATCTGAAATAAAAATACCTAAATAATTAGGTTACCTCCTAGTAATAGTCAAATTTAATGTCTATAACTAAATATAATCATTAATTAGAGCTCCTCGGTAAAAGAAATTATGTGAATGTCTTTCACATTATCACTCTTAAAGTAGTTCTTTAGCAACTACCTATTGGCACCATAACATTACGCTTTCATCACCATGAATAATTTAGACCGTCAAGACTTCAGTTTTCTTAAAAATAATTTAAAACGAGAATTTAAAAGTAAACTTTTTATCCCATTTGGACTCCCTAATAATTAAGGTTATTCTTATCATAGAATGCCATAGACCACTCTTTGTTGATTTAGCCATTTTCAGAGGATTCCCTTTAAAGCTAATCAAGCTCGTCAAATTGGAGCTATCTGTTCTCACCAGCCAATTATAAATTAAAGTTAAGCTTGGTCATCGCTTAAAAAGTCTTATACTGATCTCAACTAAAAAGTGATGAAATTTTCCAAACACCAAATTGAAGCCATCTTTTGTCACCGGCCAACTATAAATTAAAGTTAAGTTTCGTTATCACTAAAAAATTCTTATACTTGATCTTAACTAAAAAGTGATAAAATTTTCCAAACACCAATTATTAAGGAGACATCCTTAAGGGAGTTTTGAAAGCTTTTGAATAAGCTCAAAAGGCATCATCAAGTTTTAATGTCCAATCCTTTCTATAATTATTAATTATTTTTCAAATATATTTTTAAGCTTCAAGTTAGATTCTTCAATTTGGCTACTTTTTTTAGGATGACAAGTAGTGGAACTCTTAAAAATGAACCTGTTCTTCTTTAAAAAAGCCTTAAATAAGGAATTTAAAAGTGAACACCATTATAACTAATTATAGTATAAGGTACATTCATAACTTTCAGAACATTGACATAGATATTGTTAGGTAAAGCTACCATCTTAACCCAATTTGATACATAGTCCATTGCCATTAAGATTTAAATATTATTGTAGGAAGGAGGATATAGCCCTATAAAGTCTATGTCCTAAACATTAAAAAGCTCTACTTCTAGAAATATATTTTGAGGTATCTCTTGTTGTTTATTAATATTAATGTCTTTTAACATCAATAACATGTAATCAAATTCTTTTAGGATCCTTAAATAATGTAGACCAATAAAACCATTTTGTAAGACTTTAGTAACAATCTTGTCAATATTAGGGTGTCCACCCCAGGGAGATGAATGGACCTAGTGTAAAATATGTCTCATCTATCTTGAAGTTCGCATATCCTAATAAGCCCATCAATACATCTTCAGAATATAAAAGGATCTTCCCAATAGTAAATTTTAACTTTTGAATAAAATATCCTCCTATGATTATAGGAAAGATCATTTGGGATAATTTTGGAGACAATAAAGTTTGTAAAATTCACAAACCAAGTGGCGTTATTATGTTAAACAATTCAAAGCCTCCAGTCAGAAAATTGATCATTTATAAGCTCCTCATTTACATGATCTCCTTTCTATATTCTCAATAAATGATCTACCACTAAGCTTTCTGACCCTTTTTGGTCTCTGATTTCCAAGTCAAATTCCTGTGGAAGAAAATTTTGATACCTTTTTGGTCTGTTTCTATTTCAACATGACTTTCTCTCATATTCCTTGTTGATGGTGCTTGTTGGGTCTTGAGTTGATGAAAAGTTGCTTTCATGTCTCTCTTTGAGTGAGTGTCACCATTTTTAGTTCTCTGAGGAAGTGGTTTTCTTTTTTAGTTCATTGTAGGTGAAGCTTTCTCTTATATCATTCAATCTTTTTTCTTTTATTAGTCTTAAAAAGTTTAGTTCTTTATTGTTTCTTACCTTTACGTTCTTATGAGAGTAGTAAAGTTTCCATCTTCTCATTTGTGTCCAAAAAAACCCCTCTTTTTCTATTTTGAGTAGTATCCTCCATTAATATTTTACATCCGAAACTTTCCTTTTACTGAAGTTTGGTTTTTTTCTATATTTAGACCTGCGAAGTGTTTGGTGTCACCATTACTTATCCAGATAATTTCTACTTATAGATGTTTCCTCATCTAGCTTTCGAAAAACCTTATGCTTTGCTTTCTTCTTTTACAGATCTATAGTGAGCCCCATAATAGAGGAATTTCTAGTGAATGGTACTAACTATGACGAGAATATATAGAGTTGGTGTGTGGCATCTTAAATAGATAGGATCGGTTTGGTTGTTTCCCTTCTCTTGTTAATTAGTATCTAAAAAAAATTCATCCATTAGATGCACTTGTGATTAGTTTTAGATTGTATTTTTTCATGGTTGATTCGTTGCTTCTAAGGAGTTGGGATTTCAAATTTTAGTTTTTAGTTTTCATCAAACTAATAAAAGTTTTAAGTTATTTTTTAATAATTTTATTATTTTTTAATTGTCTAAACTTGTGTTTTAACATTCTATAAAAATCTAGTTGTTGTTATTGGTTTAGATTTTGGACCATCTAATTTTAATTTGCTTGCGGTCGTGCGTACTTATGATTTTCATATCCTTTCATTGCAGTACCCATTTTGGGATTTAATATCAATCCTTGTTTCCTTTCTTGATTAATATTATAATAGTTTAGGGACTTGTTCAGCTTGTCTTCTATAACTTGTGTTGGGCATTAGGATAGAAGTTGTGGCTTTAACTTTTGATGATAGAGCTAAGGCTAGTCCTTCAATGAGTTTTGGATCTAGGAGAAGAGAATATGTTGGCAAATTATAGACAGGTTTCTTGAAACATCAGGACCCTTACAGGGAAATCTTTAGAATTAATGGAGATTTTAAACAAATATAAGATTCATATAGCGTGCATTCAAGAGACAAAATGGATGGGGGCTAAAGCAAAAGATATTAATGGGTTCAAACTTTGGTATTTAGGGTTTTTGAGACAACATGATAGGTTAGGTATCTTAGTTATCAAGGAACTCATACTTCATATTATGGGGTAAAGAGGACTAATGATAGTATTATGTCCTTAAACATTGTGGTTAAAGATGTTGTTTTCAATTGAGTGTGCTTATGCACCTCAAGTAAGGTTGGACGAACAATTTAAGTGCCAATTCTAGGAAGAGCTAAATGAGATGATTCACTAAATCCCCCTGACAAGAGAGTTATTCTAGTAGGACACTTTAATGGTCATATAAGAGCAACCTCATATAAATATTCATAGAATCATAGGGGTTTCAAGTATGGTGATAAAAATGATAGTGGGACTACTTTATTGAATCTCACGATAGGGTTTGATTTGTCAATAGCGAACTCTTTTTTAAGACCAATGAGGGGCAGTTGGTGAATTTTAATATCAGAACTATGAAAACTTAAATTGACTACTTCTTTGTAAGGCGGAGCAAACGATTTAGTTATAAGGATTGTAAGGTGATACCTAATGCTTCCTAAACATACATGGCAGAGAATAGCAACTATCTTAAGGAATATAGCTAAAGAGTTCGAGGGTGTTTTTAAAGGGCCTAAAGATAGTAAACGTTTAACTTTCTCTTGTTCTAATGCAAGGGCGATACACTTGAGAGATATGCACCAGTTTCTTTCTTCTTCTTTATACTTCAGAGATGAGAATCCTACCTCCTAGGTTGATTCTAGCCAGTTCACACAGCCTATTCTTTACATACAATTCACATCTCTCATCTTTCTATTCCAATTGCTTTCATCTTTAGCTCTCTGCAATCATTAAACTTTAAAACCAAAAACACCCGACAGCTCCCATCTTTCCAGTACTTCTCTTTTTATGCTTTCATCTCTGGCCCTCAACTCTTATTAACGTCCTCCACTTCAAACCACAAAAACCTAACTATTGTACTCATTGAGTCCCTGTCTTTCTGTTAGGGGCCTTTTTGTCTTCTCTTTTTTCCCTTACAGTCTGCTTTTAACTGGTTACCATGGTTACCTTAATTGGTAACTACTTTTTGCAAACTTTTTCCACACTCTGCACAATATTCCATTTCCACTTCTGACAAGCATGCACACCCTTAAACCCCCATCCTTTTGGGCAGACTCCCCTACTTATTTTCACTTATTACCCTCTCGAAACTTGGCTGACTCCAAGCTACCTGAGAAGGGCTTCTCTTCCTCCTCTAATCTTAAAAAAAGCTGGAAGCAAGTGATTGTTGTAGAAGAAGTTACAACACTACATTTCTCCCCTCCTAAGGAAGACAAAGGTCGAGTCATAGTCTCTCCAGATCTGGAAGTCCTCCAGGAAGGAGCCCGATCCTAGGAGGCTTCTTTAGTGGGGTCCTTTTAGAGAAAAGACCTTCATTTCTAGTGCTACGAATATGGGCAAATAATACTTGGAACAACAAAAATTTAGTGGAGGTACAATTAGCTGATAAAAATTTAGCATTATTTATCTTTTCTTCCAAAGCTTAGGCTCTCAAAGTCTTGGAAGAAGGCCTTTTGCATGTGATGAAACTTCCATTGTTTCTCCAAAGCTAACAACAGGGGTTCCAAACTGAAAACAAAAAAATAAAGTTAGTCCCTTTGTAGGTAACTTGTATAACATCCCCTTGGAATAATAGACTACTAAGGGACATTTCCAAGGATTTACTAGACCAAATTCCTATTATGAGATTAGCCTTGAATGGAACACTATATTAAGATCTTGTAACAGTGGATTACTATTAGAAGCCTTCTTTGAAGCTACAGGGCAAAAGGTGGATGTCAATTACGAAGGCCTTCAAGAAAGGGGATTATATAAAACTAATGGGTCTAAAGCAGGAAGATAAAGTTGGAAACGATAAGCTAATATTAAGTCAAAATGTGTCCACAGAGGATCCAGCATTGCCCGATTCAAATGAGACATTTTGGCCTAAGTAGAAAGTAGAAACGAGCACTACTAAAGAAGATCAATGGAAGGAAAGATGACTCTATAGGAGGGGGTAAAGGGAGATGGTATGGAAGCAAGCTCCTCCCCTTCAACATCAAGCAATGTTGTGGGAAATGAGATTGAAGAACAATTTACTAATGTCGAAAGGAGGAAGGCTACTAGGAGTAGAGGTAAAGGCTCCAAAGCCATTTCTTTATGATTGTTGTATGGAATGTTAGGGGCTTTAATTGCCCTAAAAATCTTTTGACCCTAAGGGATTTTTTGGCTAATGAAAACTCTTGGATTTTTTCTATTCTGGAAATAAAAATCAGATTGGAGAATCTCAAGTTTCTTAATAAATTAGGTAGTAAGTGTAGTTGTCTTTCAATTCATTAAACTTATGCATATGGAAAAAATAGAGATGTAGGTTATTCACATAAACTGACATTTTGTTGAGCGGAATACATCTATCCTTCCCTCAGTAGTATATGACTTTAACCATGCTTTTTAGAGGAAGGATCTTTGGGGGAGCTTACTAAGTTTTCAAAAAAGAGTGGTAGGTCCTTGGCTAATTATAGGGGATTTTAATTATATACTTTTTAGAATATAAGCAGAGGATCATTTCTTCTTAAGAAACTATTCTCCTGATTTTAAGGATTGTGTTAATCAGTTAGGAGTACTAGATCTCAAGGTAGATGGTCACTTCTTCTCTTGGAGTAATAAGCAAACTAATGGAAGACCTCTCAGGAAAAGGCTAGATAGAGTTATGGAGAATCAAGTATGGCTACAACAATTTCCCAAAAGTAAGGCCTCTTTCTTAGATCCTATGTATTCGGATCATACCCCAATGAAGGTGGTTGATTTGTTCTCAAAGGCAAAACATTACTCTCCTTTTAGATTTAACAATTACATGGTTGATGTGGAAGGTTTTCGGGATAGCTTGAGGAACAGTGTGACAGCAAATGTAAATGAAACTCTCCAATTCAAATTTGTCTAGAAGTTTAAAATAATCAGGGAGGGATTAAAGTCACTAAAGAAACAGGTAGGGGAGAACACCTCTTAAGCTATTACATTAGCCAAAGATACGCTCTCCCAAGTTCAAAATATGTTATCTTATAATCTAGGTGACAATTATCTCTTATCTCTGGAGAAAACTGCTTTAAAAGACTATTTTTAAGTTATAAACAATCGTGCTAGTGTTATGGAGCAAACGACCAAGATAAAGTGGCTCAAAGAAAGTGATAAAACTCTAAATTTTTCAATTCAAAGATTTCCTGGAAGAATTATAACTCTATAAAGGAAATCATCATGCAAGATGGGAGAAAGACATGCAAATAAGAGGATTTGTTGAAAGAGGCTAAGAGGTTCTTTAAAGATTTCTACTTCTCCCAAAATACAATTATTCACACTCGAATCTTGGAATATGTTATTCATAACAAATTATCTACTAAGGAGAAAGCATCACTAATGAGAACTGTTGATGAGTCTAAGATAGAAAAGGTTGTCTTCCATATAAATCCTAAAAAGGCACCAGGGCTCGATGGTTTCAATGGTTTCTTTTTTCAGAAAGAATGGCCTAAGATAGGCCTAATGGTGAAAGAAGTTATCAAAGAATTCTTCTCTTCAGGAATTCTACTGAAGGAAATCAACAAAACCTATCTTTATTTGATCCTTAAGCTAAGCAATCCAACATCTTTGGAGGAATGCAGGCAAATTACATGCTCTAATTTCCTCTACAAAGTGATCGCAAAGATTATTTCTAATAGACTAAAACTTGTTTTGGGATCCTTGGTTAGTCATAACCAAAGTGTTTTTTTCTAGGGCAAACAAATAAGAGGTAATATCTTTATAGTGCAGGAACTCATAAGAAGCTACTCGAGGAAGAATGCTCTAAAGAATTGCACTTTCAAGATAGATTTAAGAAGGCTTTCGATAATATGGATTGGAAATTTATGTTAAGACTTCTTAAAGTGATGGGTTTCCTAATTATGTTCACTAAATGGATTGAAGCTTATATTACTTCTCCATCTTATGTTATTATGGTCAATGGAACTCTTACAAATATTTTTCATGGAAAAATGGGACTTAGTTAAAGGGATCCCATCTCACCTTATATTGTTATATTATGTATGGAAGCTCTAACTTCTCTTTTAAAGTACAATATTGGCAGGGATACACAGTTTAAACATCACAGTGGATGCAAGAAAGTTTCTTTGGTGAATTTGTGCTTTGTAGATGATCTATTCTTATTCTTTAAGGCTAATGGGGATTCAATCAATCTCCTTATGACTTCTCTGAATCAATTTAGCTTTATGTCTGGATTGACAATTAATTATGCTAAAAACCATTTTGTTCTGTCCAAAAGTGTAAATCACATGGAAGCTGTAATAAGACGAAATCAATCCCCGCTATACTATTTAGGCCTACTAATCACTACTAGAAGGATTCAGTTTAGTGAATGGTATCCTCTTATTGAAAGATTTCAAAAAAGATTATCTTCTTGGATCAACCGAGCTCTAACTTTTGGAGGTAGACTATAATTAGTCAACTCAGTCCTTAACTCCTTAAATATCTATTGGTCCTCTAATATGGTGCTGGCAAAGGGAGTTATTAAATCATTAGAAAAACTTACGAGGAATTTTTTATAGGGAGGTAGTGGACCTAATAAGGGACATGCCAAGGTAAAGTAGTCTGATGTATATAAACCTAAATTGGAGGGAGGCTTAGGAATTATTCTTATCAAATCCTCTAATAAAGCTCTCTTGATAAAGAAATTCTAGTATATCCTAGAGAGTAATGAAACCTTATGGGTCAAATGGCTTCATATCTATGTCTTAAAATGCAGGAGGATATGGGTTGTTAACCCCAAAACCTTCGACTCTTGGTTTCTAACACAATTGATAAAGATAAAGGATAAATTAGGATCTAAAATTTCATGTCAGGTAGGGGTTGGAGCAAGGGCTAGTTTTTGGTATGACAATTGGACAGGAAAGGGACCACTAATTAGTAATCAGAAATTAGATTACCACTCAATTATTGAGCCACCTTCCTTTAACTGCTAAGGCTAAACCCTTTACTAGGGAGGGTTAATGGATGGAGTTCCCAAGGGAACTTCACTTCCTACATCCCAATTATCCCCCTAAATTGTTGGCCCCTGATAGGTATATTTGGAGAAACCATCCACAAAGATTATTTAGCACAAAAAGTTGCAGGGAATGGCTAATTCAGAGAGATGTCATATTGGAATGGTATGAAGTAGTTTGGAATAAAGAGCAATTGCCTAGCTTTTCTTTCATTTTATAGCTCACTACCATAAACAAGCTAAGTACAATGGCTATACTCTTTTTTCTAAGTTCAAATGAGGTTTGTGTTCTGTGTAACTTAGGATAAGAAAATAAGGATCATTTATTTTTTGAGTGTCTTTTCTCTAGGGACATTTGATCTTAGATCAGACATAAATGTCTTTGGTTCTTAAGCACACATCATTACACAGGGATATTGTAATGGTTTATTAGACTGAAGTCTATTTCTCATCCTAATACTATCATCTGCTGATTTCTTTTGCAACTTGCATTAACAAAATATGGGTTAAAAGGAACCTACAAAGGTTCCAGGACATCAATAGAAGTCAACAACAGGTAATGGAGTGTGTTTATGCTAAAGTTAGAGAGAAAATAATCTCCTTGAGCTCTATCAAGTAATGTTCATCCCAGCTAGCTAGCTTATGAAGATTATAGTCAACAGTAGCAAGGAGATTTTGAAGCAAACAATTTTAGAGGAAACAGAAAGCATTAGAGGGTAGACTTACCTCAAGGGGAAATAAGGACTACAGTATGGGGGTTTGCTGTGAACCCATTTACTTAAGACACTTAACTAATGGACTAGTAAAGAAAGAGAAATGAGAAAAAGCCTCGTCATTTTTCATCGAATAGTTTTCCATTGTGAAACATGAAGCATAAAAACTTGGGTCTTACTTTTCAATCTAATTTCTTAATCTGCGTTTCTCCTTCAAGACTCACTTTTGGGTGTCCCTCAAGATGTTATTGATCTCCAGAATCTTCCAACCCTAATCAGGTAAAACAAGAGGAGTTGTTTATATTTTAGGGATTTCTTTACCTTTGTTACTCAGCAATATAGCTAATAGAGATCATAACTTGAAACGCTGTCATTTTTACTGTTTGGCTCTTTAGGTATTGTAAATGTTGTTGTTTTTGAGGTGATAGTTTCTTGATGTAAGAGAGTGTTATGGATCTCCAAACCTTTGTTCTCCTCTTTTCTTATTATCATTAATCAATTTTAATTTTTTCAAAAAAAGATAGAGTCTTGGTGGTGGAAAGATGTATAAGAAAAGGTTAAGATCAAGAAAGGTGTTTATAAAACTCTATTAGACATGATAGACGTAAAGAAAGTAGTCAATAGAGAAAGTTACAAACTAGCAAAGAAAGAGATGAAGAAGATAATCTCATAAGCTAAAAGCAGAGCTTGACAAAAACAATGATTGGAAATTAAAGAAGGAGAAAGTGATATATCTAAGTTGGCGAGAGCTAAGGAATGAAAAGTGAGAAACTTAGATCAGGTTTGTTGCATAAAAGATGAAGCATGGCAGGTGCTCATGGCTGAAAATGATATCAAGAGAAGATGGTAAAGATATTTCTATAGCCTTTTTAATGAAGACGTAAAGGACAACATATCTTTAGGTGATCTTAGCACATCTAAGAGGTATCAAAACTTTACTTGTGATGGAAAAATTACAGAGGAAGAAATTAAAAAAGCTTTAAAGAAGATGAAATTTAGAAAGGCAATAGGGCCTGATGAGATAACCATTGAGGTATGGAAGAGCCTAGGCAAAAAGGATCTTACTTAGCTATCTAACTTTTTAATATGATTCTCAAGTCTGCCAAAATGTCGGATGAGTGGAGACTTAGTATGCTAATTCCTATACACAAGAACAAAGGAGAAATCTAAAGCTGTAACAGTTATAGAGGCATCAAACTACTTAGTCACACTACGAAGTTATGGGAGAAGCAAATTAAGAAGAGAGTGAGAAAGGATGCATCTCTCTTGGAGAACCAATTGGGTTCATATTAGGAAAGTCCATAACAGAAGCTTCACATACCCTTAAAAGATTAATGGAATATAGAAGAATTAACTTATTAGTTATCACAATATTACAAGATATCTCAATCACTAAATGTAGAGTGTTTATTCTCCTACTGCACGAATTATTTTTCTCCTTTCAGTACTTCATATAATTTTTAATATTGACTATATGACAAAAGTTGAAGGACTATTTTGAAGGACTAATACAATACTGGCCAAAAAATGGTATGAAACTTGTCTTTTTAGTAACGGTCATCAGTACTGATAGGTACCGACAATTTCAAGTGGTATTGGCCAGTATTTAAAACACCGACCAAATATTGGCTGGTACCGTAAACGTAAAAATTTGAAGGACTATTTTGAAAAAAAATTTCAACCCCCTTCCCTAACTGTCTGTCTCTACAAAATCTCTCTCTCATCTCACATTTTTCATTTCTCTCTGTAATAGTCAGTTTCCTAATCTATTAAGGGATTAGAGTGATTAGGGATTAGAGTGATAGTCATATGAATTGCAGTATATTAGAAAGAATTGGTACATTTGGGATATGATTACATTCACATGCATAACATGAACATATATATACACATAAATGCTGATTTAGGAAAATTGTATTCAATTGACATATTTCAGAGTATCAAAGATTTAAAATGATTATAATTTGATTGTGTATTGCTTATGCCTTGAAT
The DNA here is from genome assembly GCA_027576715.1 of Erythroxylum flavicans. Classification (NCBI taxonomy): domain Eukaryota; kingdom Viridiplantae; phylum Streptophyta; class Magnoliopsida; order Malpighiales; family Erythroxylaceae; genus Erythroxylum; species Erythroxylum flavicans. The sequence goes on along the minus strand of JANZXP010000003.1, from coordinate 8,191,060 downwards.
TTTGTTTTGGTGGATTACAAGTAGTAAATTTGGAATTAATTGTTACAATTGGAAAATTTATGAATTAAAATGTACATTTAGTCTAGGAAAAATGTCAAGTGGCAATATAAGTTGACACATGAAATTTTAGGATGACTAAGCCTATAAAATGAGTGACATTTGGCATAGGAAATTAAGTGACAAATGGTATAGGAAATTAAGTGACAAATAGCTGTAGTGATTGAGTGGCAAATGGCCTAGCATAATTGTGAGAAATGGCAGCTTGTGGAGAGGATAAGTGACTTACATGCATAGATGACAAATGCCATTGTATAGTATTGATACCTAGCACCTAATGAGTTAAGCTACTACAAGGATAGTTTCTGTTGTGTTCATTCTTCTTCTTTCCTTTACTCTCACCACCGAAACACTCACACACCCTCACAGCTTCTAAATTTTGCTTCAATTTTGTTCATAGTCACTTCAAGATCCATACAAAAATCTGCTCAAAGATAGCTATAATCTGTTATCATCATTTTTCCTTTATTGAAATCATTTTAGTTTCATCTTGTACTTGGATGATTTTGCATGCATGGAGAGCTAAGTTAGCTAGATCATTGAGGTGGAACTTGAGCTAAATAAGTAAGTGAAATTCTGATCTTTGTGGCATGTTGAAATAGATATCTTATGATGACTGAATTGGGATGGAATTCATGTGGCGTTGATGATGATGTTGTGCTGGAATGTGATGGATGAATTAGTTACTTTTCTGTTTTATTATTGATGCATGAAAACAGTAGGTTATAGATTGTTAAATGGATGATTTGGGTTGAGATTTGAAGCATAAATGAAGATGGATTAATGGTAAAGATAGGTGCTATTAAAGTGTTCTTGAATCTAGAAAATTAGAGTTGTAGATGTGTTTGTAAAAAGTGACTGTTAATAACATAAGTAAGCAAAATTTTGTAAGCCTTAGTGTAATCATTATGGAAGTTAAATTAACCTAAAATGAAGTAACCTTAAAGGACATGAAATCTGGAAAACTACAAGTGTTAGTAATTTCTCTAAGCTTGTAAAATTCATGAAGTATTGAAGGTAGTAAAGTTACATACATTAGTGATGTTAACAACAAATTCTAGAATTTTAATTTCAGCCTTGCGTACATGTCAAACTAGCTGAGAAATTTCACTCTAAATTAGTATATTTGGACTTAATTAAGGTTGGGAATGAGCCTAGATTATTGCTTGATTAATTTGTTAAGAGGTTGATAATTTTATGTAGTTAATTGATGTCATAACCTAAAGAATGGACTGTTTTGACGTGGTTGAGTTCAAATCTAGAAATTATGATTTGTTAAAGGAATAAATGAGTTGTTTTAATGTAAACATAATCTTAAGGACATGAGTAATGTGTATAAGGTATGGATGAATAAAAATTGAAGAACATGGGGTAATTATGAATGAGAATTGGGTAAATGTATGAATATAAATTGCTGGAAAAAGTATGGTGAATGTATAGCTCTAACTTGTTGAAATTCCAGATTTAAAGTAACAAATGTGTGTGTTTTATAAGAGGCTTTTTGATCATGAAAGTGTTCAAGGATAAGTGTAAAGTATGGTTGATGAATTTGGAGTGAATCAAGCTAACTTAAAGATACAAACCTGATTGCAAAATGGTAGTATACAAAATATTATGTTTGAATGGTCTTAGGGTATATAAGCACAAATTGAATAGTCAAGATCTATATATAAGAATACATACCCTGAAAGTCAATTGAGAATGTGTTGAACGTGACACATATACATATGCATGAGTGAATAATCATATGATTGATCAACTTAGTAATGTGTAAAATATATGTGTATTGTATGACTAAAGAAGCACAAATTGATCATCAACATCTAAACATTGCTGGATCATCAAGGTAATAGCTTTTCTAGAGCGTATTATGAGTTAAACTAGATGTTTCTCATTATGATTGATTTGTTTTTTTTTAAATTTCAATTATGAATTGTTACTTATGTGATTGTGATAATTTCGTACATTATTGGTATGAGGAGTTTGATATTCGAGAATGTATTGAAAGTGCTTTCAAATTGTATGTGTAATATGGAATGTGTACTCAACTGAATGTTTAATGCCAGACTCAGGTCCAAAGAATGTGATAAATAACATAAGCACGTTGAATGAAAAGTATTGATAGCATATTATGTGAATTGATGCATTCCATTATGTTGATATGCATGATTAGATAAAGAAGTTATGACCGGAGTGACCAACGTGAAAAAAAAGCTTTAAGCTCAGGAATTGTGTACAAAGAGCCACAGGCTTAGTTAATAATGAACCTGGTATCCACAACGGATATAGGACAGTAAATGAAATGAGTCTGGTATCTATAACTGGTACGGGACAATAAATAAAGGCTTAGTCATAACAAAGTAAAATGAACATGGAGTCACATGTGCATTTATATATATATAACTTTACATGTATCATATGAATGATTGAAATGAATTAATGGATTGTTCTGAAATAGTATTATGAAGTATTTGTATACATGTTGTACTTGTACTTGATGAAATATGACAAAATGTGATGTGGGATCTGATACTGGATAATGTGTTAAACTTCTTGAAATTGGATATATACTTGACTTTGTGTTCTAACTAGAGTGAGCACATCGATGATGGCTCACCCATTGAGTTCGCAAACTCATCAAAATTGCAACGTTGATTTTCAGGTACAAGAGAGTTCTAGCTTCTAAGGCAACCAAGTAGAATTCTAGTATTGTCATTTTGAGAACAAAAATGGCTCAAAAGTCTGGTCAGCTGATATCTGAGGAGTCTGGCTAGGATGTGTTTGTTTAGCTTCTCATTTCATGTTAAACATTTTGTATAGAATTGTAAACTCTCAAATGTTATGTAATGTAAATACATGGATATGAACTGTAATGATACAATATAAGTAAGTTTATTTTGTGAATGAAATGAGGAGATTGATTATTTTGAATTATTGTATTATGTTTGATGCCATAATAAGTTAATATGACTGTTCTAACATGTCATTCTCATAGGGTATGTTATCAAATATCCTCTAGATGTTCGGGCATATGCTCTATGGAAGTGGTACGTTACAATTTTGGTATCAGAGCATGGTTTGACATCCATAGGGACATATATGAGCATTTTAAACATGACATATAGTGAGAGACTCGTATAGTAATCATAATTATTGTTTGTTATAGGTCATCCTCTATAGGGGATTAAGTCGCAGAATTAGCTAACCTTGAGTCCATAGGAGCTAATAGAGAGTCCCCAATACCCCAGTTTGAACAAATACCTCAGAGAATTCCTGAGAGAGAGAAAGGAGGTATGATAAACTTAGGAAGCAAGGGGCTGTAGACTTCTATGGAATTACAGACCCTGCTAAGACAAAAGGTTGGTTAGAAAGAACGGAGCGGGTATTTGATCAGATGGACTGCAAGTCTGATGAAAAGTTTGACTACGCAATCTCATTACTCCAAGGTTCGGCTTATCAGTGGTGGAAGACTATTCCCAGTAGTTTCGCTTGACCTTGTAGATTGACATGGAAAGATTTTCTTAAGGTTTTTAAAGAGAACTATATGCCAAAAATCTACTTGGAAAGAAAGATGAAGGAATACCTAGATCTAAAACAGGGAAGTCTTACTGTAGTCGAGTATGAGGTGCGATTTAATGAATTAATAAGGTATGCTACTGCTTTGATTCCGACTAAGGAAGATAAGTGTAGGTGATTTGATGATGGATTGAATATGGAGATCAGAAAGAAGTTGGCTATTACTAATTTGAGTCATTCTACTAAGCTGAGAGTTGCTTCGATTCGAATTGAACAGTTACTGAAGGATGGACAAGGAGAGTATAGGCAGGAGTTCAAAATTAAGAGGCATGGTGAGTCTCA
>JANZXP010000003.1:8163160-8187045 GCA_027576715.1 Erythroxylum flavicans | reverse complement strand
CGAATTGAACAGTTACTGAAGGATGGACAAGGAGAGTATAGGCAGGAGTTCAAAATTAAGAGGCATGGTGAGTCTCAAGTTGATTCTGGCAGGTGATTTAGTAAATGCCGGAATAGATCGTCACGATCATAACTGAGATCGAGATAGTCAACGTTTAAACCAAGAGGCGGTTTTGTTCATGTTGGTAGTGGTAGAGGTCAAGTATCTGGAGGACAAACGCAATAGATGCCTAGTTATGAGCACTACGGAAAGAAACATGGTGGAGAGTGTTAGAAGATATCGGGAGCTTATTTGCATTGTGGATCTTTTGAGCATCAGATTAGAGACTGTCTCGTAACTTTGGGAGCACAGTCTGGAGTGAGAGGAGGATTAATGACTGAGACAACTGTCCAGCAAAGTAAAGTTAGTGGATCGGGACAGAGAGATAGAGTTAGGACACAGAGAGATAGAGTTAGGGGTAGAACAAGTTCAACAGGTCCTAGTGTTAAGACTAAGGAGATTTGATCATTTTGAATACTTGTGTTATGTGTGATGCCATAATAAGTTAATGTGATTGTTCTAACGTGTCATTCTCATAAGGTATATTCTCGAATATCTTCTGGATGTTCGGGCATATGCTCTATGAAAATAGTATGTTACACTCTCTCTCTATCTCTTGGTTTCTCCTCTCCGGCGACTCTCCTTTTCTGCAAATCTCCACCACGCACTCAGCAAAACCCCACATCTCCACCATTGTCTCTTCTTCACTGTCACGACTCGTGCACACACAGCATACTGTCATCGTCTCTTCCTCAATTCACCAACGGCCACCCCTGCCAACCTTCACGCACCATAATATTTTTTAACTAGAACTTCAAAGTAGATAGCTTTGGGACTATTGGAACTAGATTGGGATTTGAGATGGTGCACTGGTCTTTTGAGAAATGTATGTTATCGGAGAAAAAGGTTGATGGTGCCCTGGTCTTTTGAGAAATGCATGTTCTGGAGAAAAATGTTGCTATTTCGGCAAAAAGTGGAAAACTAAGACTCTTTGATTTGTGAATATTAATTCTTGAAAAATCTCACCCTTTTTTTTTCAGGTTTTAAAAGTTAGGTGGTAACATGGTGTTCAACGAAATGTTTAATAATTTACAGAAAACGTGTTGTATATTTTAAAAGTAAGAAAATTTTAATCAAAATTTAAAGTTAATCTTAATATTACATATTTTAAATAAAAACTTTCATATTATAAATATTATTTAATTTAATTTTTATATATTAAAATTTAAATTTATGTCTCTTTATTGTATATTTTTTATAATAAATATACATCGAATTGATTCCTTTAACCGTGCTTTATTGCTCTTAGATGGAAGCATACACGGGTTAGAGGTTTACTTTAGTTGTGACATGGATAAGAGATGGATCTTTAGATTGAAATAAAATATCACGTAAATTTAAGTTAATGAAATTTTAACTATAATTAGTAGATTTGTTCATAGACATCTCGACAAAAAAATAACATAAATTTAAATTAATTAAAATTTGTACATTAAAAAATTGATTAAAACGTTATAAAACATTTTGATAAGAAATTAAAGATTAAACCCTATCATTTTTCTTTGGAAAAATATTAAGCATAATATTAATATTCACGAAGTGCCTTTTAGAAGTATTTTAATTGTTTTAATAATTATTAAATTTCTAAAAGTTTTGTATCACGAAAAGAAGAGACCCGTTACTTGTAATTATAATATTAAATACTTTAACACGATTGTTATTTAATTATTATTAAATAATTTTTTTGATAAAAAAGTATTAAACATAACGAAATTTACGGAGTATCTTAAAACTAACAACAAAATGTACTTATCAATTTTTACTATATATGAAAAATATTGTTAATAAAAATAGATAAATTGTTGTTATTTTAAATTTTTATTATTTAATTTTTGGAAATAATATTGATATAAAATTACAAAGTATATAATATGATATATTAAAGAACTATGCTGTAATTTAAAAAAATTTAAAAACTATTTGATAAATTTAAAATTTTACCTAAAATAATACTTGGTATTAATCGATACTAATATAATATTGTACTAGAATTAAATTCGATACTAATATTACTACGGTATTTACAACAATTTCCTGTAATGCTTAACAGTTCTCTCCGGTCAAAGACTGAAATTTTTCGAAGAGTCTAGAACATAGACCTGTGTTACCTCAATGACTTGATAATTAATGTTGAGAATACGAGTGTTGAAGGCATTAACATAAATCCATATTTTTGCCATATTGCAAAACATGAGTTTGTATTAGTGTCGTATTTTAAACCCTCAACATATAATAAATTTGTTAACATTTACTATGTTCCTCTACCAAGTATCATATACGAGTCCAGATTACAATGTGAGCCACAGTAGAATCATAGAATACAAGACATATAATGGTGTTACAAGAACATTTAAGATTCCAAACAGCGTAATGCATTCTAGGAATTCCATGCTTATAATTGTTAAGTCGTTATGGAACCAACAAATCGCGGCACCAGATCATCCTGAAAACTGATATAGTTCTGGTAGTACTCAAAAAGTGTAGTTCTTTGGTAAGTTCAATATTATAGCGATTGACAGCTTATTTTGGTGTACAAATTTTAACACATCAACCAAAACTTCAACTGCAAACGATGCTTAAATTTGGAGCCATATGAGAAACGGACAACTGCAAACAATTCAGGAAAACAAGAAAAGGAATCATTTTAAATGTTATTAATCCACAGGAAACTTGAATTGAAACTGGAACTTCTTATACTTAATTATACAAAAAACACAAGCTAATTTACAATAGCAAACCAAACAAGCAGTACCTTGTAGGATCTCCATCGGCATCCAGCCAAGGCTCAATCATAGAAGCACCAATCCTACTTTGAAAACCAACTCTCCTACAAGCTACCAAATTCCCTTGCTTAGCCAACCAATGCAAAACCTTTAGCCAATCTTCAATTTTTTTGTAACAAATTATGTCAGTAACGTTAATTATAAATTAAGGGTAAATTAATTTTATAATAAGTTGAAAGTTCAAACATTTTATTGTTAATTTTTATAGTTATGGATAATATTACAAAATAAAATAAAAGTTATGATGATAATATTAAAAAATGATAAAAGAAGTTTCGATTCTAAAACTTACTAACAGAAAGTTTTTATATTTAAAATTTGGACTAAGAGCCCTCTCTTATATGAACTCAAACTACAAAAATATGTGTTTCTAAAAAACTATTGAAATATATGAGTAAATTTATTTATTAATTTAAAATATTTAAAATTGATACTCATATTTGAAAATGGATCTAATATAAATTGAGTCCACATAATTTTTCAAAAAAAGTTATCAAATTTGGTTTAGAATTTTAATTATAACTTAAAAACATATTGATATTTAATAAATAAATAATAGTGTAATGATGAAACCCTTTTAATATTTATATAAAATTTTGTCTCTTATATAAAGACCTTATTCATATACTTTGTAAAATAATTTTATTATCATATCATTTTTATCTTTTAAAATGATTAATTAATAAAAATCATACTAACATTTTTATATCATGATCAATTAAAACTTGAGAATAAATCAAGAACAAAAATAATTTGAGGTTAAATACATTGATTTATGTCCTACACCCAACCGATTGATTATAATTTTTATGAGGTTCCTACCGTATTTATATATTATGTATAAATTATTTCTAGTCATTATTCTATTAAAATTGAACATTAATAGAGCAGAACGATTAGCACACACTGTGTTTCTTCTTTATAAAGGAAGTAATCGATTTCATAAACTAAAGTATAGAGATACTTAAATAAACATGTAAGTACTTGTTAAAAAACAAGTTCACTGAAGTGACTCGATATAAGAATTTCATTTGATACATTACTTGTATGTTTATAAAAAATTTTATTTTGATGATTAGATACCATTCCTTTGACTTAAGATCTTCAATATATATTTTATATGAATTGCTATATTTTGATATTATTTATAACACATCCTTGTCAAAGGTTACTCAATCTCTAGTCATTAGATATTACATAAATCATATGAAAGTAGTTGAGTGATCAACAAAAGATTCATCACTATAATGTGGTCTAGGAGAATGTTATATTGTTATCAATTAGTAACGATTTGAAAAACCTTGGTCAAGGTAGAGTGATACTTTTAAAAAAGTTTCAATTTTTATTAATGGAATCAATTAATAATAGTAAAAAACTAATATGATTTGACACAAATAGAGTAGCCATTAATTTCACATTCTATGCTTAGTTAAAATATTATATGATAAAATAATTGAATTATAGGGAAAAATCATAAATGAAAAAGTTTTGACACTCCTAATATTTAAGGGGTCATAGGGCTGGCAAAAAATCAGTTTCAAACCAAACCGGTTCTGAACAATTTGGACATAGGTAAAATTTTCATGACCCTAAACTAATTTGAAACCAAATTTTTTTTACCAAGCTAACCTGGAATCGAATCAGATTGGAAAATACCCAACTCAGTTCGGAACCGGTTTGTTCGATTTTAACTGATAGCAATGGGCCATTAAATTGCACCATCTTCTTCCCATCTCTTTTTTTCTGTAAAACCAATCAAAAAATATAGCAAAAAAAGCTAAATTATGGTTGTCTAGTTGAAGTTCAAACCAAACAAATAGTAAATCTACAACCAAATTCAAAAAAACAAAGATACAACCACCAAATTCAAAGTCTCCAACAAAATTATACCAAGAAGCTATAAAGGTACAAACAGTATACCAAATCCAAAACTAGTAAACCACATTGTTTATACTACAAATTCAAACCAAATAAAACATGCAAAAAATAACAAATCTTTCTTCATCAAACTCTTCATATCCTACTCTTTATGTCCCAAAGATTCCATGATCTGAGGAAAAAAATAAAAATTGCAAGACCGACTTTTTGGTGCTCTCTAGCTGCCACAAAGAAAAAAGGGCAAAAAAGAAAAAAACGCACTTCAAATCAAAATTCAAAATTACTTAAAGTTTTTGCGTCGCCAAATTTTGAAATAATGATTTTTTACCTTTTTAAATTCGGATATGAAAATTTTAATCTGTTTTAAAAGTTTGGTGTTGTCCAATTTTAAAAATTCGGACATTTTGTCCAATTAAGTCAACTCGGATCTAGATTTGATTTTAATTCGGACAAAAATCGGTCAACTTGGTTTAAATTTGGTCAAAAAATTTCTAACTCATATCTGATTTTTTCTGGATCGGACAGGGTCGGGTTATCAATTCGGATGAAATTTTGTCAGGCCTATGGGGTCATGATACGTTACTAGACATCAATCTTAATCTAAGGATATAGATTATTTAATTATAAAATAAAAGATAAATTAAAATAGTTTAATTTATTTAATTCCAAATATGATTTAGGATTATAATTAATATATATTATCAACATCTTTAAGAACCTAATAAGCCAAAAACAAAGAATGGTCGATGAGAAAAAAAGGTAATTTAATTAAGTTAAACTCAACTAAAAAGTTTGAGAAACTTCATATTTAAATATAAGATATTGAATAAATAAATATCATTATAAGATATTGGATCTTTTAGGCCGAAGTAATACTTAATTAGAATTAATTATAATTCTAATTAAAATTACAATTATATTTTAATGAAATTATTAAAAGGTTTAAACCTTATTATAAATAGTTGTAAGCTCTAAAGGAATTATTGCTTACCCTTCTCTATACCACTTATAGAGTTTTCTTAACTAGTTTTTGTAGATAACCTTAAAGGTCAAATATGTGTGTGGCTACAATGATTGCAATGAGCCAATTTCAGAAGTGGTTAAAAGAAATTGCAAGAAAAAAGTAGCAAGAGAAATAACAAGAAAAAGATCAAGTTACATAAAAAGTTACAATTTATGTTTATGTTTTATTGCATCTATACCTTAATCATCTCATAGAATTTAAAGTAATATTAGCTTTTGATAAATCGAATGAAGAAACTTTTTGAACTTATTCTACTGCACACAAGATGAAATCCTTTTTCGATTTTCTAACTATAACAGTTAGCTTTAATTCTATAATTTGATTTATTTATTGATTATTACTAAAATAAATTTTGAGATTGAAACTTCAAATAGTTATAAAACCCCAAAATAGAGTCCCATTGAATCCTTAATCCTTAAGTTATCCAATCTTATATAATTTGATTAACTACGCTGAATAGTTTAGCATATTTGGGTTTTGGAAACCTAGATCCCTTCGCACATGAATTGTCATCATTCCAACAGCACCCACTGCTACCAAGACAAAATATTTTTTTTGAAAAAATGAAAGGAATTATATTAATATTAGAAAAAGATACAAAACATCATTACAATAAATCAATTAATCTGCCTCCAAGATCATAATCCTCTAATAGGTACAGAGACAGAGTACGTTAATTGATTATAGCAAATTAACTTGGCTAAGTGTTTGTTGTGTGTTGATAGCCATAAAAGTTACACGTATCCAGTTTGCTATGTTATCTACTTGATCCACCTTCAACTTCACTAGACTTCAATGAGTCATCTCCATTTGTTTTGTATTATATAACCAGATACTCTGACCATTCTAATGATGTAAATGATTAGTAATTGTCTTCCATTAAGGACCCAAAAAGGACAGTCCATTCTAAATTATTTTGTCTCAAGGAGCCTTACTAGAATTGACTTCCTATCCATTACTAATTCTCTCATCATAGACTGTTTGAAAGGGTCATTTAACCCTTTTGTATTAATGATCATTTAAGGGGAATACCCCTTCTTTTTTATTTTCCTTCTAGCCGATCTTCTTTTGGGGTTAGGGGAACTCTCATGAAACCTTTCTGCTATCTCAACAACTCTTTCACTCTCTGGTTATATTAGCAGCAGGTTGCTTGTTAGATCATGATCTAATAAACCCGGTTCATCATCTATCTCTTCTTCCACTGATTGTGAATCTTGTGTAGTAGTTACATCTCCTTAGTTATCATGTTCCTTTAACCAAGAGGTGTGTCCAGATGCTACATTGGGCTTCCCACCTTCAGTATTTGGAATATCTATTTATGAGTTTCTTGGATTTTAATTAGGCATCAAATTGTACACCCATAACCTCTTCATTACCTACTAGAGAAGATTCAACCCCCAATAACTCATCTTATTGTCCAGTTTAAAAAAGTTTTCCTGTAGGAACCTATTTTTGAGTTCAGTTTTGAGGCTTCTAGGGATATGTCACCTTAACTTCATATTGCACAATCTCCCCTGTTCACCCAACTTGAGAATTGGTAAATGATCAGGTAGTATAACATACCTTTTGACCCCTACACATATTTTTACATACCCAATTCGCTTTATTCTAGATGTTTGAGCATCCATACCAAGGGGCTTACCTAAAGAAGTCGCTAAAAAACTCCATCCTTCAATTATCTAAAGTTCTAGAGGTAGATTATGAAAATGCACCCATATAGGAGAAAAAATTCCACACATTCCCTATCAAATGTTATCTTAGGCTTTGACTTCTAAATAAACATGGGTTGGCCCCTTATATGCCAAGATCTCATTTCCAATATTCCATTCAAGTTGCTATCAACAGTAAATTTAAACATAATAGCGCCATCATCATGAGTAAAGATTTTTCCAAACCTTTCTTACCCCATCGTGCAATGGCCCTGATACTGCTGTCACCTGCAACCAAATCAATACCAACTCTAGCAATGGAAAATGTAGTTAGTGAAGAGTTGAGATCGTTCCCTCGAGGAACTTTAACGGAAAATGTTATACGAGTTGAAAACTAAAATGAAATGGGGGGTTTTGAATTAATGTAAATTAAAGGAATTAAAATTGGCTGAAATTAAAAATTAACAAAAAATATTCAAATATGGAAATTCAATAAACAAACCTTGGTTTCGGGCCACTTACGTTATCAAACTAATATGGATCCTTGATATAAAATTCAATCCATTAACAAGTATTCATTGGCTGATGTTTTCTCTCAAGATTAAATGAATAGAAACATGTATTCTAAACATTCTTATTAGTCAACAACTTAGATATGATCTTAAGTTTAATTGATTAATAGCTTTAAGAACCAAGAAACCAATAAACAAGACAACATATGTACAACATGCATTTAATCTAGTTAAGCGTCTTCTTAGAATTTCCAAACTCTAATGTAAAGATGGTATTCTTAACTGCCACTTAGGATTAGTCAGACTGAACATCATATCCTACTAATCTGACTATAAATTAAACAAATCAATTCCTAATTGCACACCCTAGAAATCAATCAATTCAATCTTGAAATGCAGTTCTAAAGACACTTAGTACTCATCAATGAAATAAACTTTATTTAGAAATCTTACCATCCTAGATGATAATGTGATTCCCTTCAATCAAGAAAATAAGTTTAGCTACTCATAGCAAAAGTAAGAACAAATAGAAGAATAATAAATGATAAAGTCTCCATCCCTAGTCTTTTCTGAAAAATACGAAAAATCTAGCCTAAAATTAGAAAAACTCGAAAAGAAAAGAAGCTACAGAAAAATATAAAAACTCAGCCTAAGGCTCTGCGTGAACAATCATTCATGTGAACAGTGAATGTCTATTATTCATTTTCGATCCTCTCTTTCCTCCATCCTCTCGTAATCTTGAACAGATATATTCCCCACATAATCAGGCTGCAGATCCCTACCAATAAGGCAACATTTGATTTCCAAAATCATAAAGATCTTGGGTGGATCGAATCTGATTTCGATCTGATTTGAAATCAGATTCTACAGATAGGCTTTTCCCTTGCACATGCTCATGCTTAGTCAACTATTTTTCTGCCAACTGGGAATTCGATTTGTCTTTCTTTTCTTTCCATCTTTTTGCTGCAATTTTATCTTTCATGTGATGAAAACCATCTGAGAACAATTTAGAAACAAGTTCATCAATTTCGAACAATAATTTCATCACATTAAAGAAATTTATCCCAAAATTAGTACAAAAATAACAACTTAACAAATTCCCCCACACCAATCTTTTACTCATCCACGAGCAAATATGCCAACCCACTACACTTTATCAATTCTTCCTTCATAAGATTAAGTATATACAATCGACTAAACTTGGGCCAGTAAGACTTAGGTTGTAGCACACATGATAATCACTTTTCATCGGTATAAATAAACAAAGTCAAATTAAAACATTCTTGTTCAAAGGCAATTATGAATCCAAGGTGAATTCTTCTCACAGATTTCTCTCTTTACACTCAAGTGTTTAAGGTTAAAGTGTTTCGCTCAAAATCTTCTAATGCAAATATTCGACCATATGCTTGCTTTTTCACCAACTCTTCACCACTTGAAATACAAACATGCATAAATCAAAAGGACCTTTCCAAGGTTGTATTGCTATAAGTCAAGGTAAGGATTGATATATGGAAAAGGGCAAAAATCATAAACATTAGTAAAGCACCCAACTACTTGTGGAGACACAATTTCAATTGCAAAGGAGTTAACATCATTATTCTACAGAGGTAAATTACTTCGAATATTGTTTTTCACTACTGTATATTTTTCTCTTTTTCTTTTGTTTTTTCTTTTTTTTAATGATAGCAATACACACACAATTCAAAACTAAACCTCTTCAATTTCTGTCATCTTTTTCTTTTCTTTTCCTTGCTTTCCATATCTCTCCAAATAAGTGTGACATAAATTGTGGTTAGAATGCCTACTTACATTTATGATGGGTGAAGATATGAGACGTTTAAGTTGCTTGTTGTGAGTTTATCAAGAAAAATAGTTCAACTTAAAAAGTTTAACAAAGGAAATTGAATTAGGTTGGCTTTTTAAGCTAAAGGATTAAAACAAAGATGGCCTTTATCATATTTGTGCATGTATGTACAGATGTGGTCTCAAATTGATTCTAAGCAAGTTCTAGAGAAAAATTCACCTTATAAGATAATCACACATCAAGAAATAGAATGAAATAAAGATCACATCATTGAGGCTCCAATTCGCTTACAGGAGGTTTAATTCAAGAATTTACCTTAATTCCACATATTACCTAATCACTCAAATGTTAAACTTTGACTAAGTGTATAAGATCAGTTATTGCAATTAATCAGCATGGTTCACCTTATACTCACATAGCCCAGTTTAATTTCATGCACACACTCAATCTCATCCAAACTAATATGACAAAGTTTCATGGCTCAACACACAACACTAGCATACAAAGAATAAAAAAATTTAAACAGAAAAAATTTAAAGAAAAGAAAATCAAAGAAAGCCAAGACCACATAGTCATACACATGTGTTCAAATTCCCCTACACCAGACCAACATTGTCCTCAATGTTATGACATAAGAATAAAGAAGCAAAAATATAAAAGAAGTGAGAAAAGAATGTTGTTGGCCTTAGATCTCGGTCCTTATTTCGTGACAAAAAGGTGCCAAAATTGGGAGATTTTTAATAAAAGTATGCCCGATTTTTAATAAAAGTATATACATATATATATAATTAACATCAAGATAAAATTTCAATTTCTTAGTGGGAGTAAAAATAATTAAACAAACAATTAAATTAAAATAGAGATGAAAATAAATCAAATTAGGAGTTAAACAATTAAACAAACAAATGAATTAATAAAATAAAAATAAGAAGCAGAAGTGAGAAAGTCACAGGCAAGACTTTTCATTTCTCACGGGCATGAGTCAATAGACACGATCGCAACTTTTAGTGAATAGGGGGTTCGTCGCGATCATGCTTGTGCACGTTCGCGACTTTCTTGAAAAATCCAACTGTACACTCATACTTCAAATCATCATATCTTTCAATCCTGAAGTCCAAAAATTTCAAACTTTATGTCGTTGGAAAGCCAAGAAAAAGATCTACAACTTTTATGAAGACAATTTTTTCAAATTTTGCCTAAATCAATGTAGTTTATTCCTTGAAGTTTTAGAGTACACTTTCATTCCATATTTATCTTATTCCTCTCATCTGTCAATATGCACCTTCTCACAAAAAAAAGACCCGAATCCAATAAGCATAATCCATACATACAAAACTCCCATTTTAATCATTTGCTTAAGAAAAACCTATTCAAAAGCCATTAAACAACTAACAATTTTATTCCCAACACAATAATACCAACAAAGAAGAAATTCTAAACATATAAAAAGAGAATTTCTGCAGTTCTCACTATCACTTCTCTAATAAAAGCAGAGAGTGTACATAACTTCAAATTACATATTAAAAACCATTTCAGTAGCATAATACAAAATTTTCAATCATGAATGCTCATGCTTGACTTGTTTATAAAGCTACCAACAATGATCCAACTAACTTAGTTACAAAAAATGGAAATTTTTGGAGATTTGCCGAAGTTTTTGCAAAGTTTACTATTGATCTATTGATTCTTGCACCTGAGAATTGGAAAATAATGGGGTGAGCTGGAAGCTCAGTGGTTAATATATTTATAGCCATCGATGATGAGCCACACACACACACACACATAACCAAGCATATTTATACACATAAAATCCAGTTCACCGTACACATACTTAAAAATTTCAGTCACATAAATCATATCATATACTTTTGATTTCAATGATCATAACGAAACATTTAATCATATATCATGCTCAGCAAATCACAATGAAATGAACAAACAATATGGCTCGAGAGAATCCTATAAAATAAAATGGCAAAATTGAAGTTTACACCAAGAATGAAATGAGTCCATTTTCGAAGCTCATATGCCATAAGCAGGTAGCCGGGAGAAGACTTTAGGTCAACATGCACGTGGCGAACAGAATGGTATCTCTCTTATCCACACAAGCAGATTTTCCAATGCTTACATATTTCATATCATATTCATATTTTTATGCTTCTTGATGTTTTTCTATTTTTTTCATTAATACAAAATGCAGTATCTTTCAAAGTAAACATGATATCCAATTCATAGAACATTTTTTCCACATTCACAATGTTTCAAAAACAAGCATTTAAGCACACATAAACATATAATAGATCATCCCATCATCACAGTAACCATAAACATATTACTTACCTATTTACTTGTAACTCCAAGCTAAAACTTGTCTTTCCTCTTGTTCATGATTTTGACTTTTTTTTCCTTTCAAAAAAACATATTTTTTCATTCAATCATCATACACGAATAGAACTTCCGTAAGCTTTAAATATCTAAGAAATGAGCTTAGACTTCTTCTACTCTTAGTTTTTCTAAACTATAAGAACTAAGATCTAGTTAAAAGTCCATGAAAATCGAAGAAAGTAATCTCTTATTTATCTTCTTTCTCTCTTCATTTTCAACACATAAAAACCTAGTTTCTCTGCTTTCTTCTTCGATCAAAAAAAGAAAATAAATAAAGAGTTACCTAAAACTTAGTTGAACCTTCTTCTTCTTCTTCTCTTTCTGTTTCGATTTCTGCTTCTCTTTTTCTACTTCTACATTTTTCTTCTCTCTTTGTTTCTTATTTTTCATGACTCTCTCCTTGTCCTAACCTCTCAAACACGTCTCTCCCTTTTTTTTCTTATTGTTACATGACTCTCTTCCTCTTTCTCTATTTTCTTCTAGGTTCTTGTTTTCTTTCTTCCTTAACCTCACAAACACGTCTCTTTCTTTCTTATTATTATTATTTTCCAGCACTTCACTCACGCACCCTTCATTTGTTCTTCTCTTATTAATCTAAAACAAACTCTAATCTTCCACACTTAGCCTTCCATATTTGATTTAATATCTTCTAACTCCTTAACTTAATTCTAACACTTCCATTTAATTCATGCAATCATATGTAATTAAAAATATTTAAAAATAAACTCTATAAAATTTTTTACTTATGACTAAATGCCAACAAATTCTCATTTAATAATTTTAACTTTCAAGAAAAGTTCAGGGTCTAACAAGTGCTTCTTTATTTTTGGAAATCTAAAGTCATGGAGTTGGTGGGTGAGGAGGTTGGAACCCTTGATTTGCCCAATATGCCATTAAATTTTGCTCCATTCTATGCATTTAATGTTCAACGACCATCCAAATTGGGTTGGGGGCTGGCTATGGCTTGGTGTCTCAGTGACAACCTGACTCCTTGTGGTTTGTCGTGGGTTGAAAGGAGGTGTTGGTCTCGAATTGGTGAAGAATATTATTCCACGACTCATATCGACAATACCCATCCTGCATAAACATTCCATATCTAAAGGCCCTATGGCACAAGCCACCATCATATCAGTATTATCAAGGTCTAATACATTCAAATTAATAGCCAACTTAGTGATATAAGACCCTAATATTAGTGGTTTGGATTTTTTGTGTAATACGGATTGAAATTGCGTTAAAACCCAAAAACTCAAATTAACAAGAATTTGTTTATCCATACACTATAAGAAATAAAATTCAACCTTAGAAAGGGTACCCAGAGAATCTCGACGCCCTGAAAAGTTGTACACTAAAAGTCGATGGATGATTTTGAAAATAAGATTTTTTAAATACGAACTCTTAGATGTACTAGAGCTATACTGATGAGGTCGATAGACCATTGACTCCACAATTCAGGTGCATTAAAGTCACTATGATAATCATAGCAAGAGCTTAAAAATGGTTCATTTTTAATATCATCAATAGAGATAAAACCCATAGCCACGTTAAAGCCAGCAACAGATAACACAAACTCCTTACCTTTAAGCCTAAATTCAACAATCCCTTTAGTGAACAAGTCAAAATCTTTATAAGAATTAAACTGAAAGGTGCTTTAAAATTCTCTAGTTAATTCAACAAATACAAGGCAATCAATTCTAGCAAACACACTCTAGCATATTGGTCCCATCATTTGTTAAAAGGAATCATAAATTTCTAAAGCTTGAAGAGTATCGATAAGAACATACTTACATGGGTAAATTTTTTGTTGACTGAGTTGCTAAAATTTTTCATTGTCTTCCGGAAGTCGAAATGAAGTGCATCCTCCACTGCTTGAGTTCCATTTGCTACGGTGTTCGACTTGTTTGCCCTTCCTTGTTTGATTTCGTGTGGAAGGGCCTGGTGTTGGTTCAGATATCGGAGGTTCTGCTGGGGTGGATGTTATAGTCGGGGCGGATGTTATTTTCATGCTTAAAGCAATTTGGGTTGTTGCCAAATTTGTAATGGGATATGCTACCCTTCTTAAACCACTCTTCTTCCTTGGCATGATAGCAACCTTGATGAATACACAGTCTTGGATTTGAAAGAAAGAACACAAAACCACAAAATATTGCTTTGGTAATGGAGGATTTGCCGTAAAGAAGGTTGGGTGAAGTTTCAGTAGAGAAGATGTAAATAGGATTGGGGTTTTGGTGAAAGAGATGAAAAGAGTGGGTTCTGTGTGGGTATTCACAAAATTGCAAGATGATTGAAAGTGGAAGGAAAAATTCGTGAAGGGGGAAGTGTATTTGGGGGGCGGTAAACTTAATGAGGACAGCGAGAAGAAGAAAATTTTTCGTTTTTTAATTTTTAAATAAACAAACAAAATTTTAGAAATTAAAAGAACAATCGGTAATGCTGAATGAACTGAATTAGTAACTGAAACAAAGCAACTGAACAAAATAAAAATGAGAACTATTATAAATAAATAAAACTGAAATGAACCTGAAATTTTTGGGTTACCCCCAATTGCGCTTCTTTTAAGTCGTTTGTTGGACGTGTGTATCGACTTACCTAATTAGAGATAGGTTGGGGTTACCAATTCTATCTCTTCCACTTGCTCGATCGTAGAGTTTTCATAATATGGCTTCAAATGGTGTCCATTAACTTTAAATACCTTGTCTGTATCTAAACTTTGAATTTCTACCGCACCATGAGAAAAAACGTTAATAACAATAAATGGCCCAAGCTAACGAGATCGTAATTTTCCTGTAAATAACTTAAGCTTTGAATGATAAAGAAGAACTTTTTGTCCTATCAAAAATCGTTTCCGAGAAATAATTTTATCATGAAAAGCTTTAGTTTTTCATTATAAATTTTGGCATTTTTGTACTCTTCGTTATGAATCCCGTCTAACTCCTGCAATTGCAATTTCCTATTGTTACTAACCTCTACTCGGTCCATATTCAACTGCTTCCTCGCCCAATAAGCTCTATGTTATATTTCCACAAGTAAGTGACAAGGCTTACCGAAAACTAACCTGTATGGCAACATTCCTATTGGAGTTTTGTAGGCAGTCCAGTATGCCTACAAGGCATATCCAATCGTAAGCTCTAATCCTTCATGTTCGGATTCACAACTTTTTACAAGAATGATTTGATTTCCCGATTGGAGACCTCAACTTACTCACTTGTCTGCAGATGATAGGCTGTACCCAGTATGTGACACCACATCTTTTCATCAAAGCTTTGAAAATCTTGTTGCAAAAATGGGTCCCTTAATCACTAATGATATTGCGAAGCATTCCAAACCTAACAAAAATGTTAGATTTAACAAAATCTATAACAGATTTAGCATCATCAGACAAAGTAGCCTTAGTTTTAATCTATTTCGAAACGTAATTCACAATAAGCAAAATATAATTCTTACCAAAGGAAGAAGGAAAAGGACCCATAAAGTCTATTCCCCAGACATCAAAAATCTCACATACCAAAATGTTAGTAAGTGGCATTTGATCTCTCGATCCCAAGCTACCTGTTCATTGACAATGATAACAAGACTTGCAAAACATGTCAGAATTATAAAATAGTTTAGGCCAAAATAAACCACATTCAATAATTTTTTAAGCTGTTCTTTTAGGACCAAAGTGTCCCTCACACACAGATGAATGACAGAAATTTAATATGGAAGGAATTTTATCATCTGTAACACATCTTCTAACAATATGATCAGCACAAAATTTCCAAACATGAGTTTCATCCCAAACATAATACTTAGCTTCTCACTTAATTTTATCTTTTTCAGCTTTAGATAAATCACTACGTAAGGACTTAATTACTAAGAAATTAACTATGTCAGCATACCATGGAATTACCTGTTGAATTGCGAGGAGACTCTCATCTGGAAATTTATCTTGGATAACATCAAATGCATTGGTTAGAATGATCTTGCTAAGATGATTCGTCACTAAATTTTTAGCTCCTTTCTTGTCACGTATTTCCAAATCGAATTTTTATAGAAGTAAAATCAATCGAATCAATCTCGACCTTGCTTCTTTCTTATTTACCAAGTATTTTAAAGCTGCATGGTCTGAATAAATGATTACCTTTGTACCCCATAAATAGGACCGAAACTTTTTCAACCCAAAAACTACAGCCAAAAACTCTCTCTATCGTGGAATAATTTTTCTAAGCATCATTAACTGTTATGGACGCGTAGTAGATGACATGAGGTACCTTGTCCTTTTTTTGTCCCACACTACTCCAACTGTATAGTCCGAAGCATTGCACATTAGCTCAAATGGAATATCCCATTTTGTTGGTTGAATAATCAGCGCTGTAGTGAGTCGTTCCTTGAGTTCATCAAATGTAATCTTGCATGGCTCATTAAAATCAAACTTCATGTCTTTTTGGAGAAGTCTATATATAGGTTGCGCAATCTTTGAAAAATTCTTGCTAAATCGCTGATAGAATCCTGCATGACCAAGAAAAGAACGAACTTCCTGCACAGTCGCGAGGTAAGATAAAGATCGAATAACATCTTTCTTAGCCTTATCAACTTCAATTCCCTTAGAAAAAACTACATAACCCAAAATTATGCCTTGATCAACCATGAAATGACACTTTTCATAATTTAAAACTAAATTAGTCTCAATGCAACATTTAAGCACTTTTTCAAGGTTGATAATGCATGTTTCAAAAGACTCTCCATAAATCATGAAATCATCCATAAAAATTTCCATGCAATTTTTCACATGGTTGGAGAAAATACTTACCATACACCTTTGAAATATTGCTGGTGTGTTACATAACCTAAATGAAATTCTTCGGTAAGCACAGGTGCCGAATGGTCATGTGAAGGTTGTTTTCTCCTCGTCCTTAGGTGCAACTGAAATCTGGCGATACCCTGAATAACCACCTAAACAACAATAGTGAGATTTACTTGCAAGTCTTTCAAGCATTTGATCAATAAACAGAAGTGAAAAATGATCTTTTCTAGTAAACAAATTTAGCTTCCTATAATCTATGCAAACTCACCACCCATTTTGAACACGGGTAGGTGTTAACTCACTATTACTATTTTCTATCACAGTTACCCTAGTTTTCTTCGAAACTACCCAGACCAGACTTACCCAGTTGCTATCCGAAATTGGATAAATGATTCCAACATCAAAAAGCTTTAAGATTTCCTTTTTCACCACTTCCATCATAGGTGGGCTTAAGCGACATTGAGGTTGCTTCACCTCCTTAGCTTCATCTTCCATCAATATTCGATGCATGCAAATGGTGGGACTAATACCCTTTAAATTTGCCACTGTCTAACCAAAAGCTTGCTTATGCTCCTTTAACACTTGAATCAGTTGATTTTCCTACAAAAGAGTAAGTTTATTAGAGATTATAATAGAAAACATGTTTTTCTCACCCAAAAAGATGTATTTTCAATGGCTAGGCAAATTCTTCAACTCCAATGTTGGTGGATGGATCAAGGACGACAGCAGCTTGGATGTGTTATACGACAGCTCCATATACGGCATCTTCTTCTCCAATTGATTGGATTTCTCTAATTGACAAAACAACACCTCCAATTCATGGTTAGGCAGTAACGATGCTTTAATGCTTTGCCACTATGATGTCTCTCCCATCTCTAGGAGTGTTTCAAGTGTATCCTTTCCACTCAATAATGAAATTTCCTGCACCCATGTGTCAATAAAATCCACAGAAACAATAAGTTATTCATCATCCAAAATTTTCATGGCATTGTATATATTGAATTTAATTAGTGCACCACTAAATTCTATAGTCAATGATTCATCATGAACACCAATTTTCATTCTTGTAGTTTTTAAGAATGGCCTTCCAACTAAAATCGGGGCTGAAGAAGATGCATCATCACTCTCCAACTGTAAAATATAAAAGTAAGTTGGAAAAAGTATATCTCCCACTTGAACTAAAATGTCCTCTAACACACCCTTCGGATAAGCATTTGAACGATCTGCTAATTGAATCACTACATTAGTTTCCTTGAGAGGTCCCACGTTTAAAGACTTATAAACATCATAAGGCATGACATTTATGGAAGCACCCAAATCTAACATAGCTTTTTCAATTCTCAAATCACCAATTTTATATGAGATAGTGAACATACCTGGGTCTTGACACTTAGGCGGAAGCTTTTTCTTCTGTAAAATAGCTAAAACATTCTCCCCCAATTGCACTCTCTCAATTTTTGTTTTGAAGTGCAAAGTTCCTTAAGGAATTTAGCATAACATAGGACCTGTTTTATTGCATCAAGTAAAGGAATATTTACCTGGACTTTCCTGAAAGTATCCCATATTTCCTTCTCTTGCTCCTCCTTCCTTGCCTTGTTGAATCGACTAAGAAAAGGGGGCTGCACAACCAAATTTTGCAGTCTATGTTTTTTCTGGCTGTTCGGTTGCCTCCGTCGTTGCTTCTTTCTCAATTTCTCTCTTGGAGATTTTTGGTGGTGGTTCCTTCAATTCCTTCCCACTCCGTAACATGATAGCTTTAGTACTATGTTTGGGGTTGATGTCCAGTTGGGCTAAAAATTTTCTAGAACTTTATGCCTCCAATCAATTAATGGTGGTTGCTATTTGACTCACTTGATTTTCAAGATTTCAGATACTAACTTGAGTATCCCGCTGAAACGCAAGGTGTTAGTGGCTAAAGATTGAATTATATCTTCCAAGGAAGACTTACCTTCGAAATTGGATGTCATTTGTTGATGTTGTCTAAGCACATATGGTTGTCTAAACTACTAGAAATTTGTGGTAGCTTGTTATCCTTGTGAGTTCCCATAATGTAAATTTAGATGATCACGCCAACCTGGATTGTAGGTATTTAAAAATGAGTCATATTTTCTCTGATTTGGTCCAGCAAAACCCCCTATGGCATTCACTTGTTCTGCGTTTTCTTCTTGCAAAATAAGACATACATCAGTAGGGTGTCCTAACATCGAACATATTCCATATACCTTTGCTTCTTCTTTCTTTGTAACCGCAAGTTGTCGCACCAAAGTTGTAAGATCATCCAATCTTTTCTCCAATGATGTGACATTCACCTCATTTACGTGTTTTGAGCTATGGCCAGAACGAATCCCGAATTGTTGTGTATTGGAAGCCATATTTGCTATTAAATCCTTACAGCTGTCGATGTTTTGTCAACTAGAGCTCCGCCACTTGCAGCATCTATCATACCCCTATCCGTGAGCAAAAGGCCTTCATAAAAGTATTGAATCAATAACTGGTCGGTTATTTAGTGATAGGGACAACTAGCATATAAAGTCTCTTGAATCTTTCCCAATATTCATAAAGTGTCTCCCCTGTATGTTGTCGGATGCCACAAATTTCCTTTAGAATGTTGGCAGCTCTCGATGCTGGAAAATATTTCTCAAAGAAGAGTTTCTTCATTTCAACCCATATTTGCACATTTTCTCCAACTGAATAGTACAACCAATCTTGAGCATCATCTTTAAGAGAAAAGGGAAAAGCTCTTAGTTTGATTTGCTCTTCCATCACATTTGTTGGATTCATACCCATACAAACCACGTCAAGCTCCTTTAAATGTTTTTAAGGGTCCTCTCTTAGTAAACCTTTGAAAATCGTTAATAAATAGATTAGCCCAGATTTCAATTCAAAAGTGTTATTATCCCCCAAATTTGGAAAGTTGATGCAGTGGGGCTGTTGAGCATCTCTGGGCACTACTAGCTCACGAAGAGTGCAATTCGCAGCCATCCTTTCCATTTTCTGGACTTGTTGGTGCTGTTTTGTCTGTTTTCGTAGTCTCTTGGCTATCTTCTCGATCTCTGAATCAAATAGCAGTTGAGTTATCTTATCTACTCATGTAACATACATAAATCGTTAAGAAGTTCTCCAGCAATGACATCAAAATTTGGTACTGTTGTCGCCTGCAACCAAATTAATACTAACTCTAGCAATAGAAAATGTAGTTAGTGAAGAGTTGAGATCGTTCCCTTGAGGAACTTTGACGGGAAATATTATACGAGTTGAAAACTAAAATGAAATGGGGGGTTTTGAATTAACATAAATTAAAGGAATTAAAATTGGCTGAATGAAAATTAACAAAAAATATTCAAATTTAGAAATTCAGTAAACAAACCTTGGTTTCAAGTCACCTACATTATCAAACTAATATGGATACTTGATATAACATTCAATCCATTAACAAGTATTCATTGGCTGATGTTTTCTCTTAAGATTAAATTAATAGAAACATGTATTCTAAATATTCTTATTAGTCAACAATTTAGATATGATCTTAAGTTTAATTGATTAATAGCTTTAAGAACCATGAAACCAATGAACAAGACAACACATGTACGACATGCATTTAATCTAGTTAAGTGTCTTCTTAAGAATTTCCAAACTCTAACGTAAGGATGGTAATCCTAATTGTCACTTGGGATTGGCAAGACTAAACATCATATCCTACTAATCTGACTATAAATTAAACAAATCAATTCCTAGTTGCGCACCCTAGAAATCAATCAATTCAATCATGAAAAGCAATTCGAAAGACACTTAATACTCATCAATGGAATAAACTTTATTTAGAAATCTCACCATACTAGATGATAATGCGATTCCCTTTAATCAAGAAAATAAGTGTAGCTACTCATAACAAAAGTAAGAATAAATATAAGGATAATAAAAAATAAAGTCTCCATCTTTGGTCTTTTCTGAAAATACAAAAAATCTTACCTAAAACTAGAAAAAAACTCGAAAAGAAAAGAAGTTGCAGAAAAATGTAAAAACTCAGCCTAAGGCTCTGCGTGAACAATCATTCACGTGACCAGTTAATGTCTTTTATTCATTTTCGATCCTCTCTCTCCTCAATCCTCTTGTAATCTTGAGCAGATATATTCCCCACATAATTAGGCTGCAGATCCCCACCAATAAGGCAACATTTGATTTCCAAAATCACAAAGATCTTGGGTGGATCGAATCTGATTTAAAATCAGATTCTGCAGATAGGCTTTCCCTTACATGTGCCCACGCTTAGTCAGCTATTTTCTGCCATTTGGGAATTTGATTTGTCTTTCTTTTCTTTCCATCTTTTTGCTCCAAATGCATCTTTCATGTGTTGAAAACCATCTGAGAACAATTTAGAAACAAGTCCATCAATTTTGAACAATAATTTCAACACATTAAAGAAATATATCCCAAAATTAGTACAAAAATAACAACTTAACAGGCCCAGGCATTGATGACTGGAAATGCAAGTCTCTTACTCCAAAAAAAGCCAACCGAGGCAGTAAACCATGCCCTTGCTCTGGCTTGCAACAATTCAATCAGTGAACTGACAACACCATCTTTTATAATGTCTGGGTAGTATTTTAGTTGTATATTAGGCTGCTGCAATTGAATTTTCTTTGTCCAAGTGCCATTGTTGGGGAAGGATTTCTGGGAATCAGAAGCTCTCGGCGAAGTTACCCTTTTTTAGTTGCAATTTTCTGACCCACCTCTCAGGTGAGCATAAAAAAATCTTCCATGGATAAGGGTGAAAGCGCCCCATCCACTGTTATAAAGCTTGTGTGGGTTAAGGATATCTGGGACATATTCGCATAGATCTCTTATGAAAATTTATCGAAGCTCTTGTGGGCATTAGCAAGTCGAGGGTTGCCACTGGCTTCGCTATTTAGATCTAGATATGGGTCGTCGTTGCTTCATTCTCTGGATCTAGGTCGCTGCTTGACCACTCCACAGAATGCTTGCACTACCACCTAGCTCCCCCTCTCGCCACTATCTCTGGGTCGCCTTGTAAGTGATTTTTTTTTGTTTTCTATATTCTTTTTTAAAGACAAAATAACTAGTTTAGGTTATAGAGAACCATAACCATAAAGGAATATATATCCTCGATTTCAGTTTATTATGATGAGTGGATGAAAGTTAGATATAAACTTGGGGTTTACCCTCTATTCCTGATTGGAGTTTCTATTCAAGATGACATGGAGTAGAGAAGTAGAGGTCCACAAAATTCTCTTGTGGAAGTACTAACTCTTGAGGTATACAATAACTATAATGTAGATGGTTCAAAAGTTAGTTTTTTATATCTGGCCACAGGCTCTGAGAATTAAAATAAAGATTTGAGAGACTTGATGTGAGAATTCTTGTTGGTTTCCTAGAATGCATAAAAATATAGTTCTAGCTTTGGAAGGTGTGAACCTCAAGGTGCTCTTCGATGATGTTGTCAAGAAAGTGGGAGGCAAGAAATTATTAGATTTTGATGATAACATTGTGAGAACTGACAGTTAAATCAGAGATTCTTCACTGCTGAAGATGTTACTACCGAGTGGAGTATTCCAAATTTCCAATAATAAGAGAAAACCAACTTTAAGGTGTGGTGACATTTTTTTTGAAAGTTTAAAAAAAATTGAAAGTGTGTAGCGACATTTTTGGCATTGGCGACAATATGGAGATAGCGCGATGGCGAGTTGTTAGAGTTGTTAGTGACTGGTGGCAAGTGTGGTGCAAACGAAGCGATGTAGCAACAATTTTGCTTGGGTTCAGTGATGGTAGGGTCTTATCGCTAGATCTTTTAAGGTTAAAGAAAAGGGGTGTTTAGTAATTAGGATATGTTATGGTATGGTTACGATAAGAGTATTTAGAAATAAGCTTAATTTTTACTTAAACAAAAAATAATTTATTCCAAAATTAGAATAAAGGTTGTTTAGAGACAAGATTAATGTAATCTTAACAGTTGAATAAAATTATTTAAGTATAGAATAATATATTTTTAATTTGAATAAATTAAACTATTGAATTAAGAGAGGTTCCAATCAATGTTTTGATGATATCAAAATATAAATCCTACTATTGATTTTGTTATCTTGATAAGAAGCTTTAGAAGAACTAGATGAAATGATTCATAACTCATCATGCATAAACATTTCATATCACTTTATTTTATTAGTCTTTTTATTCATTAAAAGACATCAAAGCTTTTGTTTCAGATAAAAAGTCTCTTGATCTTGCAAACATTCTTTGACATATATTTTAAATGTTGTTTTACCTACAATTGAATTAAACAAATCAAGGTTAGGTATTTGAAGTTATTTTAGTCATATTTTTGGGAAATTGGTTGACCAATATAGATTAATAGTAGACCAATGTAAGCTAAAATTGTAAAAAGATACTCTATTGATATAATGGCAGGCCAATGTAATGATATGGTCAACCAATATGCGTAAATGATTGAACAACGTCTCAATTACTAATGAATATAAAATTCAGTGCATAGTTGTCGACTAATGCTCTACAACTAGGATTGTAATAATTAGTTTTTAGTTGCAACAACTAATAGGGTCCCCAAAATCTTATAAATACATGTTTTATCATTGGTTCTTGCATCAAGAAGTATTTAAGTGTCTTGTACACATATTTTTAAGTTTCTTTTCAATTATTTGAGCATTTATTCTCATTTTAAATGAATGAGTCTTTTTTATATTATTAAAGTGCTAAAGTGAGCTATTTATATGTCGGACCTCGTTTCCGAAGTCCAACTCGTATGCAGAATATCTTAATACGTGAGTTTATCTCCAAAAGAAAACACCTTGACCATTATCGGATTATCTTCTCCAAACTCCCCTTATCTAGGCTCAGCTCAACTCTTAGAACAGTGGGCTACTACGATGGTAGTCGACTTGTCCATTTATCCCTTTCAACCTGAATACCTCAAAGATTAGCGTTGGTGAGTCCAC
>JANZXP010000003.1:8139150-8163060 GCA_027576715.1 Erythroxylum flavicans | reverse complement strand
GTACTTAAGTTACATGCCAAAAATGCCCTCAATTCATTCTTATGCATTTATTCCATAAACTATTATGCTTAATTTAACGGAAAAAAATTTTCGGGGGCCAACATTATAAGTTCTCATTGCAATTCCTATTATTGTAGAGGCCTTCTAAGGGAATTGAGGTTCATCTTCACTTTAGAGGAAGATTGTAAAAGAGTTACTCTTTGCTAAGTAAAGATTGTACAAAATTAAATTATTCTTCACCTTGAAAGAATAATTATAATGGTAATCTAAGAAGAGTTTTGAGAGTGGACATAGGTAAGGGTAGTATGGTCTTGAAATCTTATAAATCCATATTTTTTATTAGTTCTCATATCACAAAGTATTTGTGTGTTTTTTACACATATTTTTAAGTGTTCTCCAATCATTTGAGCATTCATTGTCTTATTTTAAGTGAGTAAGCCTTTTTAATATTATCAAAGGTGTTTATATATTGTACTTGGGTTTGTTTTCATGTGGCATTAAGGTTCCACTTCACTGTATAAAGAATATTTTTCATCTTGAAAGAATAATTATAATGGAATTCCAAGAGGAGTCATAGGAGTGGATATAGGTAAGGGTTATTTTTTGAACTAACATAAATTAATTTTCATTTTCTCTTCCCTATCCTCTTTAAATTGTTACTTAATTGTTTAATTGATTTATGTTAAGCAATTTCTTTATTCTTATATATGTTGATTATTATTAAATTGAGTTTATTGGTTAGAAATTTTTTTAAAATTTTAGAAACACAAAATTTGCCTTCCTTTTAGGTACTACTAGGGACTAACAAGTGGTATCAAAGCCAATATATTATGCTAACAAGTCAAACAAAATCTTATGACAAAAACCATAATGGAATATTTAGGAGAACCGTCATCTTCCTTTAACAAAGAGGGACAAGACATTAATAGATCCCCTTTCTTTGATGAAAATGACTATCTCTATTAGAAAATAAAGGTGAACTTTTTCTTGATGACCAAAAATATTAATTTGTAAAAGATTGTCTCAAATGACCTACTTAATTCCTAATTAAATTATAAATGATAGAAAAGTTTTAAAACTAAAAGAGGAACGTGATCCTCAAGACAAAAGACTAATTTCATTGAAAGACAACGTTGTTCACATTTTACTTTATGTATTAGTAAGAAACAAATTCAATGAAGTCTTTATACGTGAAATGACTCAAAAAATTTGAGAAACTTTAGAAGTTACCATGAGGGGAATAAATCAAGTAAGAGAGCAAAATTAGTATGCTATCACACTAAAATGAATTGTTTCAAATAAAGTATGATGAAAGCATATCTAGCATGTATATTAGATTTATTGATATCATTAATGCTCTCAGTAGTCTTATAAAGACCTATACTATAGTTAAAAGAACAAGAAAGTTTCTTAAATCACTTTTGAAGATGTAGGAAGCTAAAATGACAATCACACAAGAAGACTTTATTTTAATGACACTACTATTGGAGGAGTTTATTGGATCTCTTTTTACATACAAAATGAGGTTTCAAGAGACGTAATAAAAAAAGATGCTTCTAAAGAAAAAAATAATGTTCAAAGCCTCAAAGGAAGAATCAAGTGAAGAAAAAGAGACATCAACTAGTAAATTTTATAATAGCAAAAAAGACCAATATTATGATATCAACAAGAACATTGGAATATAGTGATCAAAAAAATATTGCCTTAATCATTATAAAATTCAAAAAATTATCGATAAAGAAGAATTTGTTTAAAAGACGGTACTTCAAAGGTGGTAAGATACATTTAAAGTGCAAATCAAATAATATTATATACTTTCAATGTAGAAAACTCAGACATAAAGTCTCAATACCCTCTCCTTAAAGAACACAAAAAATATGAGAGAAAAACTGACAAGAACGAGAAGAGGGATAAAGGCAAAAAGAAGGTGCTTAAAGCCTCCAATTGGAATGACACAATTGATTCCAATAGTGAGCATTCAAAAAGAGATTAGCTCAAATGTACTTCATAGTTAAATATGATGATGAGGTACTCCCAAACTCTAAATTTTATGATAATGATAATGATGTTAATTTGACATATAATGAACTAGTTGAAAGCCTTAAAATTATGAGCATGAAAAAGAAAAGACTATCTTTCAAACTTAAAAAGACTTAAAAGAATCTAGATGTACATATGCATTAGAATGAAAAGACAAAGAGTGAATTGCATAGTATCATATCATTTAAGAGTATAGCCATTATTGATAGTTATGAATAAATAAACTAAAGCATGAGAATGAAGCATTGAAAAAGGAGGTTAATGCTCTCAAGGACTCATTATCCAAGTTTACAAAGGGAAGTGAGAAACTCAAAAACAACTTAGGAGCTTAAAAGAATTCAAATAATGAGCATAGAATTAAATATAGTTATAAGAGTATTTCCAACACTAAAACTACTTTTTTCCAAGAAAAGCTTTTGCATAATAACAAAGCCCTAAAATTATGAGCATCAAAAAGGAAATTTTATTTTCTAAACTCAAAGAGATTTAAAAGAATCTAGATGTATGCATTAATGAGAATGAAAAGATAAAGAGTGAATTGCATGGTATCAGAGTAGCTAAGAGTGTGGCCATTATTGATAATCAAGATTAATACACTAAAGCATGAGAATGAAGCATTGGAAAAGGAGGTTGATACCTTCAAGAACTTGTTATCCAAGTTTACAAAAGGAAGTGAGAAACTCCAGTACATGTTAAGAGCTTAAAATAATTCAAATAATAGGTATGGAATTGGATATAACTATAAAAGTGTTTGTAACAATAAAACTATACTTGTCAAAGGAAAGCATTTGTATAGTAAAGAACTGTTCCCTATAATGATAAATGAACTTAGAGTATCCATATTTAAGCATACACATAAAATATATGCACATGACTCATCCACTAGAGTTCACCTTAAGACAAACCTCATGATTTCATGTATTATTCACAATCTATACCTAAAACTCAACACTCTTAAGAAAAGAATAGGCAAAACTTGTATGTAAAAACAGATGACAACATATAACCTCAATCGTACTTTATTAGGCCTCATACTAAGCATAATATCATAACATGTATTTACGCTCCTCATAAGCATAAATACAATGAAAGAAATATGCAACATACATATAATTATTCTAAAAGAAATATACATCATACATATAATTATTCTAGTTCTCTTTATTACCTAAAAAGAGCATTCAATTATCTAGAGGAGAAATCCCCATCACTCACATACACATAAAAGAACAAGGAATACATTCAAGTACCAAAATCATAAGGTTCATCATCATGCCATTAACTTATATTACTCATATAACACAGGATGTTACCTTTATGGTAAATATGGGCATGTAGACAAATTTTATTTCACAAAACAAAGGTTAATGAGTAAACCCTAAATATAGTGGGTTAAATAAGGGAAGGAGGCTAACAATCAAGGATCCAAACTCATTTGGATACCGAAAACTTATTAACCAGGATGTTTTGTAGGTATCTAAGAAAAGGAGTAACAAAAGTTACATGGATAGTGGATGCTTAAGGTATATGACCAGTGATGCATCCTAAGATAATTGGCATTGTCAAAGTTGGTAAGGAAGATCATATTATTATTGATAATGTAATTTTAATTAACGAATTTAAGTACTTGTTAAGTATGAGCTAACTATATGATAAATACTAGAAAGTATGTGCTTGGGGAAGATCATGCATTGTATTTAGAATAGTTAACAATAACATTGCTCTTTTGTTGATAATAGAAGGAAATACACATGTGAATTGATCTTCATGATTTCTTTACCCAAAATATGAAGTGAAAATGTCTATTAGTGAAGATGTATGGATTTAGCATAAGAGGCTTGTACATACAAGAAAGGACCTCATCTCCATCCTCAACTCTAAATAACTTATTAACGGACTTCTAAAGATCAAATTTGAGAAAGACAAGTTTTGCAGATCTTGTCAAAGGGGAAAACAAACCAAGAGCTTATTTTAGAACAAAAAGTCGATAACTTCCATTAGAATTTTGTAATTACTTTATATGGATTTGTATGGGCCAACTAGAGTTACTAATCTAGGTGAAAATTTTATGTTTTTATCATAATTGATTACTTTAGTAAATTTACATAGGTCTTGTTCTTGGGTAACAGAGATGAATATTTTGGAGCATTTGTCAAATTTGTAAAGAGGGTTCAAAATGAAAAGGAGCTCTCAAGAAGACAAGTTCATGAAGTTAATAAGGAAAATTCAAAGTTTTGTAAACCTTCAAAGTGAAGATCAAGCTTAGAACAAAAGAAGATCAAGGCATATCAAGATCATTTTATATTATGTATTAGTTATTATAAACTCATTTTGTTAGATTGGTAATCTCAAAGGCTTACCTTGTACAAACATTTCATATCTTTTTATTGCATAAGTCTTCTCATTCATCAAGAGGTGTCAGAGCTTTGGTTTCTAAGAAAAAAGCCTAGTGAATCTTTCAAACAATCTTTAAGGAAAATTTGTTGTTAATATTGTTTTTGGGAGGATTAGATGACCTATATATGTTAATGGTTAATCAATATTGGTTAAAGTTATCAAAATTGATGTACTGAGAGTTTATATTAACATTGGTTGCTATGTTTGTTAACCAATGTGTCATAACAATATACCTAATGGTTGACCACTATCTCAACAGTTAGTGAATCTATGCATTCAATGCATACTAGTTAACCAATATGTTATACTGGTCGACTAGTACTCTACAACTAGCCATCGACTCTAATTACTATTTAAGAGTCCCAAAACCCTATAAATATATATTTTCTTGTTGGTTCTTGGATCAAAAAGTATTTAAGTATCTTTTACAAACATTTTTAAGTGTTTTCTAATCATTTGAGCATTTATTATCTCATTTTGAATGAGTGATCCTCTTTGAAATTATCAAAGTCATAAAATGAGATATTTTAAGTTGTAAAATTTTGTTGGGGTGTTTATATATTATGTTTGGGGGGATGTTTCAAATAGAATTGAGATTCCTCTTCACTTTGATGAAAGATTGTAAAAGAGTTTTTCTTTACTAAGAAAAGATTATATAAAGGATATTCTTTGTTTTAAAAGAAAAATCATAGTGAAATTTCAAAAAGAGTCATAGGAGTGAACATAGGTAAGGTTATTTATCAACCTATACCATAAATCGATTTGCGTTCTTTCTTCCTTATGCTCTTTAAATTATTATTTAATTGTTTGATTTATTTTTTATTAAGTAATCTCTTTATTCTTATGCATATTAATTGTTATTAAATTGAGTTCATTTGTTAAAAAATTTTATTAATTTTTGTAAACATCCAATTCCCTCTCCCGCTTAGGTTTCATTAGGGAGTAACACAAAAGGATGAGCAACAGCAACACGCAACCTCCACTATTATTCGTTGGAGGTGGATCAGTAGGAATTTGACATTCCTTTTCTTCACCAATACGTTTCTGTTGTGTACGTAGTAAGATTATAAGAAATAGGGAAGCAAATATGTTTCCTAACCGCAGCATGTTGTTGTAGCTTTATCATTGCATCTTAAAGCAGTTGTTGAGTTGGTCTATGTAAGTTGGCTTTTGGACACTTTGTAATTGGTGAAGATGCTTTATAGAGTTTTCTCATTTGTCTAATATGCTTACATCTGAGTCTTTAATTCTCATTTCTCTAGCATTTTCTTTCTTGAGTCAGTTCTGCAGAGTGCTCAAGAGCTGCAGAAGTTGTGTGAATTGCTATTGG
This sequence comes from Erythroxylum flavicans, assembly GCA_027576715.1. Taxonomy (NCBI): domain Eukaryota; kingdom Viridiplantae; phylum Streptophyta; class Magnoliopsida; order Malpighiales; family Erythroxylaceae; genus Erythroxylum; species Erythroxylum flavicans. Next base: position 8,157,293 of record JANZXP010000003.1, on the reverse strand, counting down.
AAAGAAGGAATTCATCTCATTCATATGTAAGACCTGACTGGTTTACATGTTTAAAACATATATGGGTTCCAGCCATACATGATGCCCTTAAAGATGTCAGTTCAGTTTAATATTTCTAGGAAATCCAACCATAAGGCGTAACAAACCCAGGCTTTTGTTAGTATTTTTATGTCATCTTTTTATAAAACTATTAACTATATTACAAAGAACATTTACGTTATTAGTCAAATTTGTTAACCAACCCACCAAATAAAACTTAAACTATGTATAAAATACCTTAAAGAACCTCAAAAAAATAAAAATAGAGAGTTCTTAGTTTTCAAAAAAAAGTCACAGGATTTTTTAAAAATAAACAATGGCATAAGAGTTTTCCTTATAATTCACCATACAAGCTAATTAAACATTCTCCCAAATTTGTAAATGGAGAAGGTTGAATCCTCAGTTTTATCATAATAGTACTTGCATTGCAAATTTAATTAGTCAAATTGACATATAAGTGGCATTAGACATTTTCTTCCATAGCTTTCATTCCGTAGGACATGGTAGGCGGCAAAAGTCTCGGACATTCTTATAAGCTTTACTTCTTATTTATTATATATCGGTTTTATAGCGATTCACTACCGATTGAACCTCTAAACTTTAAATCTTTCCTTCTACCAGTTCGATGTCCGGTCCAATTTTTAAAACATTGCTTATATCTCATAATATCTTCCTACTTTTGACTCCCGTAGATGTATATGCAACTCTAATTCTTTCAATAGAAAAAAAAATTACAAAATACAAACACCTGATTATTGGGGTAACAGTTATAATAACTAATTGTAATATAAAAATTTGAAAGATCACCTTAGGCAAAACAAAAAACTCTAGACGAAAAAACACAAATATCAATGACATATCTGACTTATACTCTCATTCTTGGGTTAGAGCACCCTGTTCTTATTAGCGTGTTCCAATCATATGCCAAATTTATATATTTATGTAGACCTTACGTAAATATATAAATAAGATTTAATAAAACAGGGTAAAAGTTGGTTAACCAAAGCAGAGAATCTGATTCCCGCATTCCCATTGATGTTCATTTCAGTTTTTTTTCACCAACTAAACATCAGGTTCGAAGTCGATCTAGAAGAGATTTAGTAAATCTATTATTATTTATTAGGTTACTCCGCGTTTGTTAGTCTGAAATGTCGTCAATCAAAGAAAGTTGTGCTTTTTAATGGAGAACTTCTCTTCCAATTTAGATAGTATTAATGAATGAATAAGCATGAAACAAAACTAACATTTATATGGTTTAGAGTTTGCAAAAGTAAAGAAGGTTAGCTTTAAAGTAATCGGTAAAGTTATTTCTTTGTGATCATTAAATCACAGTTCAAGTTAAAGAAACAGTCTCTTTGAAAAAAAAAACAAAGGAAAGATTACGTATATTTTGCGATGAGCTTTATATATTCGGTATGTTGACTTTTTTAGTTTGAAAAAGTAAATTCAAAATTAAAATAAAATGATATGTATAAGAATATGGTTTGATAAAGATACAATTAATCGTTAATTAGGTAGCAATTTCTTACTAATTAAACATTTTTCTAGCAAATAACTTGTCATTTGTCGCAACGGAAAAAATGTATATGAAAATGCTGTAAGCTCAGAATTCGCGCCATATTGGTCGCCGCTCATAACGTTGAGACACCAGTGATTCATGGCCGTGGCAGCCAGTCGTTTGATCGTGGCGAGATACGGCCAACTATAAAATCTCCCAACCATGTCTCACGTTTCAGCCTGTTCATATATTATATGACAACTTGTTCTAATTCCAGCTAGGCTTCAATACAGAGTGTATATTCCAATTTTATTTGGGGATTTTTCCTGTATCACTTGTATATAAATTGGCAGGATGTTGTTTTTATGATCTGTGCAGAACCAATTCAAGTTCTAGTCGTCAGGGTAGTCACCAAAAGGCTAGAACTTAGTGTAGTTTGTTGTGTGACCTTTGCAGAGAAAATGAAGGTGGAAACAGAAGTTATTTCCAGGGATATGGTGATGCCATCTTCTCCAACCCCTGATCACCTTCGCAAATACCAACTTTCTTGCCTTGATCAAATAAGCAGAACAGATTATATGCCCTGGGTCCTTCTCTATCCCAAAACATCGGATTTCAGCAACCTAGAAAGATGCAACCTAGTTAAGAAATCTCTGTCTGAAGCATTAACCATGTTTTACCCTCTAGCAGGACGTGTTGTGGAGAACACTCACGTAGACTGCAACGACGAGGGTGTCCTCTTCGTCGAGGTCCAGGCCAAGTGCACACTTTCAGACATTCTCCGAAAGCCGGATCCTCATGACTTCAACAAGTTTCTTCCAGTGGAACTCGACGATGTTCAAAACCTAGCTGTATTTCAAGTCACCTGCTTCGAGTGCGGGGGATTGGCCATTAGTTTTTGCCTCTCGCACAAGGTCGGAGACGCCTTATCTTTCTTCATGTTCCTCAATAGCTGGGCTAAAATCACTCGTGGAGACGACAAAGTCCCCGTTCCCCGCTTCGATTCGGCTGAAATTCTTCCTCCAACTGAGCTACCTATTCCAGGGAACGAGAATGACAAAGAAAAACTCGTTACAAGAAGGTTTGTGTTTGATTCATCCACCATAACAGCTCTGAAAGAAAGATTTGCAGATAATAGGAACGTGGACAACCCGATTCCACCGACGCGAGTTGAGGCCCTGTCAGCTTTCGTATGGAGCAGGTTCATGGCTATAATGCATGCCAAAGCAGGTCCAGGAAAATTCTACATAGTCCCAGTTATCCACTTGGTAAATCTGCGTTCAAGAGCAGACCCTCGTATTTCAGAGCAGTGTTTTGGAAATTTTGGCGGGTGTGCTGTAGCAATACCCAACTTTCAGGCAGAAGATGGGAACTTTGGCATATTAAAGCAGATTAGAGAGTCAGTAAAAAATGTTAACAGCGAGTACGTCAAGAAACTTCAACAGAGAGATGTACCCTTCGCTTTTTTGCAAGAGAAGGCTAAGGAAATGCCTAGCAACGTAGAGTCAATTACGTTTATTATGTCTAGCTTGTGCAGGTTTCCAACATATGAAGCTGATTTTGGGTGGGGACGGCCAGTTTGGTCAGGGTCGGCTCGCACAACTACCAAAAATGCGGTTACCTTTATTGATGCTAAAAATGGTGGCGGTGTTGAAGCTTGGATTACCATGGCTGAGGAGGACATGACTGCTCTGGAAATGGACCGTGAGCTGCTTGCTCTTGCCACTCCAAACCCTGAATGCGAAGAAATCTCTATCTTTTAGACTCTTTGGCCTTAACCACTTCTAATCTAATTTGGGGTTAATTGCTTAATTCCACTAGGTTTGAAATAACTTTTTCTTCTAATCTTTTGGATTTCTTACATTCTGTCAGTACATGAGTTCTAAGTTTGGCTTGCAACAATAAAATCATCTCCACGTTATAATATAAGTATTTAAATGGTTTGATCATGAGTTACTATTTTTTATATGTATTAAATAAATTTTGAATATAAGTCATATATTATATATTTTAAATAAATTATATGACTAATTAATAGTTTAAATTTAAGGATAAATTCAATGTAATCTTTTTTATTTTGTCCTTTTATAATAACCAATAAATTTATTATGGAGAACTTGAGAATTGCATGAGAAACAATAGCATCACTCCAACTTCTAACCTTAGTGGAGTTAGAGAAGGAAATGAGAATAGGATGTTCTTGCATTCAAGGAAACGTTAATAATTTCCAAGAGGATAACTAGTATTAGCCAATGCTTTAAAAACTAGACCGGAAGTTAAACTGGTAAAATAAGAGATTTAAAAGGTTCAATCAGTATTAAACCGTTATCTGGCTAAAAATTGAATAAAACTAAAGAATTTAAAATATGATTGAAAGAGATTGTCTTTATCTATCAAAGAATTTGAAGTTTAATTAAAAAAGAAATTATTTAATAAAAACTAATTGATTTATTTTAATTTATAAGAACTTCTGAATTTGCAAAAATTGACTGATTAATTAATTAACTGATTGATTTTTAACAACAAGAGTTATTAAAGTAAATTGAATCGAAAAGTTAAAAACTAAACCTAAAAGTTAGACGTTTAAGATGTTTACAGTTGAATCAGCTGGGTTGTTTTAATCATTAGTATTGGAAACTAACATTTTATTTTTGGAAAATAATTAATGTCTTTATATTGAGAATAAGAAATTTTAAAGGAATTTATTGTTAAAGAAGATAAGAGCATGATTAACAATGAGCATGGTCCTTTTAAAGAAGGCTCTTAGTCATATCCATTGTCACTCTTAGTGACAAAGAAAATAATTTTTAGGGTAATGCTAGTGTTTGAATTCAAAATTCATAAAGTTAACAATGATTAGCTTTTTGGGTTTCACTCCTATGTAGAGAATGCTCCAAAATATATAAAATTTATTTTTGAAATTAAAAAGGAGAAAAAAAACCTGTAAAAATATTGGTGATTGTCGATGCACAGTAGGAAAAAAGAGTGAGAGGGGAGTGCTTTGCTGTTGGTGGGATAGATAGACATTTTTTCTTCAAATTTCAGTTTAAATACCTTTGATCAAAAAGATAATCAGGTGGCTATCTCTAGTCAAATTTAGCTAATTTTTTTTATGGAGGTACCTGAAAATTTGTTCTTGATTTTGTATGATGTGATTGATCATTAGAGCCTTGTCCATAATTTTAATGAACAATAGCTCACCAATACATAGCAACTCCATCTCTGCAATCTTGATCAAATAAATGATTAAGTGGAGATTTGTTCTTTGATTTGACTAAAATTTAAGCCAAAGTTCTGCATATATCAGTCTTTACTCTCTACAGCAGAATTGACGTTTGGTGGTCTCTAGCATATACAGATTTGGTTGTATCTATTGCTCAGATAAGTTGAAATTATTAGCTATATTTACTCTTCCAATTTATGTCGAATGTACTGGTGATCTATTAGTGTGAAGTATGATTTGTTATCATCTTTTGGATGAGCATTAAAACTAATTGGACATTGTAATCATTTTGGTGATAGTGAAATTCACTTGAGGCTATGGTTTTTACTCTCACTCACATTAAGGGGGAGGTTTTTTTATGTTAAATTAATGTGTCTACTGTTTATTGTTTTATTAATATGAAGTTTCAAATTTGGAGCTTCCTTTCTATCAAAGTGGAGCCTATTTCCATTGGTTAACTGTTATTGTGTATAATGGAAGTTAACATATGTATAATGATTAATCTAAATGGGTATAATTGTGCTCTCTGAGAGGGTGAAATGCATAATGGAAGAATTGCTCTATATGAAGGATTGTTATTTAACTATGTTTACAATAAAAAAACCTAAAAATAAATCAAAAAGGAATAAGCTTTTCTATATTGACAAGTTTAGCTAAATTAGACAATAAGTAAATGATAATTTGTTGAACCACATTAATGTGTAGATATATGCTCAAGCACTTTGGAACAAATTGGAGCAAATGTATGTAAGGAAGATAAGGAGTAACAAACTATTCATGACAAAGCAGATGATGGCCTTGAGATATAAGGATGGCGATTCAATGACAAATTACTTGAATACCTTCCAGGGGATCCTCGTTTAAATCTCTTCCATGGGAATCAAATTTGATGATGTTCAAGATTTATGTTTTCTTGGCACCTTACCTGGCTCTTAAGAGACCTTTAGAATATCCTTAACTAACATTGCTTTTGATGGAATAATGTCTATAGATTTTGCTAGGATTATTGTTTTGAATGAGAAGATGAGAAGGGAATCACAAGGATTTTCTTCATACAGCAAATCAAAGAAAAAGTACAGAGATCTTGTGTAAATGATGATAAGGTCAATATCACTCCTGAAGATCTCATGTTAGTTCAAGAACTTGATAGCGTTAATTTTGCTTATGATGAGACTAGTTAGGTGGTAAAAAGTGGTACTACTTTTCATGTTACAGCTAGAAAACATGCATTCACATCCTACACATATGGTGACTTTGGCAATGTCAAAATAGCAAATGGAGGTATGACAAAATGTGCAGCCATTGGATATGTGTGTTTGGTGTCTTTTAACAGATCCAAGTTAACTTTTAAGCATATCAAGCCTGTTTTGGATATTCAACTCAATCTTCTGTATGTTTGTAAGCTTTGTGATGATGGATTTGATAGTAATTTTTTACATGACAAATGGAAGTTCATTAAAAGATTCATGATTATGGCTAGAGGTAAGAAGTATTCCACTTTATATTTGACTCAAACCAAGATAGTTAAAGATGTTGTCAGTGCAGCTAAATCGGGTAATGAAACTGAGTTATGGCATAAGTGGCTATGTCACATGAGAGAGAAGGGAATTGTAGTTTTGGTTAAGAAGAATTTGCTATTTGGGATAAAAAGAGAGCACTTGAATAAATGTGATCAATATCTAGCAAAAAAACAGAACAAAATGTCCTTCAAGAGTCTTTTGGACAAAAGGTATTAGAATTAGTGCAATATGATATTTGTAGTCTTATGAAAACTATCTTTTAGAGGTGTTTATTACTTTGTGACTTTTATAGATGACCATTCAAGAATTTACACCTTTACATCGAAAAGTCAAGTCTTATTTATTTTTAAGTAGTTTTAGGCCTCAGTTGAGAGAGAAACTGTAAATAAATTGAAATGCATACAGAGTGATAATGGTGGTGAGTGCCTAGGACCATTTGATGCCTATTATAAAGAACAGGGAATCAGACATCAAAAGACACCCCCAAAGACACGGCAATTGAATGGCTTGGTCGACAAGATTAATATAATAATGGTTGAAAGGCTTAGATGTATACTTCAACTTGTTAGCTTGCTAACTTATTTTTGGGCTAAAGACTTGAGCATTGCATTTCATGTCGTTAATCTCTCACTATGTATTCCTTTACAACTAGAGATGTCAAATAAAATTTGGTCTCAAAAGAATGTATCGTATGAACATTTGTGTGTCTTTGGTAATAGAGCTTTTATTCATATTCCTAAAGATACAAGGACAAAGTGATTTTGATATAGCTCCTCATATACCAAAAGAGGAACAAGATGCAAATGGTACCCATAATAATCAATAAGATGTAGTTGATGTTAATTTTACTATAGCGGAAGCAAAATCCAAGAATGCTGAAGTGGAGTAGTCAGTAGAGGAGATCCCTAGAAAACACATTAAAAAGGTCTATTAGAACTCATTTACCCTCTATTGGATACCCTGTATATAATTATGTCTTACTAGCTGATGCAAGAGAACCAAAGTGTTTTGAGAAGCTATGAAAGATAAGTATAAGGACAAATGGATCGAAGCAATGCTTGATGAGATTCAATCTTTATATGATAACCACACCTTTGAGTTGACTAAATTGCACAAAAGTAGGAAAGCACTAAAAAATAAATTGGTGTCCAAAATTAAACTTGAGGAACATAACTCAAGGTCAAGATACAAGGCAAGGTTTATTGTTAAAGGGTTTGGTCAAGAGAAAGGTATTGATTTTAAAGAAAGATTTTCTCCTGTAATTATGAGAACCGCTATTAGTGCACTGCTTGGTTTAATAGTCAGTTTTAACTTAGAAATTAAGCAAATGGATGTGCCTTTATTCACAATGATTTAGAAGAAGAAATCTACATAGAGCAACTAGAGGGATTTAAAGTGAAAGGGAAAGAAGATCATGTTTGTAAACTGAAGAAAAGTCTTTATGGGTTAAAGCAGGTTTTGAGATAGGGGTATAAAAAATTTGAATCGGTCTTAAAGGAACTTGATTATATGAGGACTACTTCAGACAATTATGTTTTTATGTAAAAGTTCTTTTAAGATGATTTTATTATCCTCTTACTCTATATAGATGATATTCTTATTATTAGAAAGAATGTTTGCAGGATAAATAACTTAAAGAAAGTCTTTTGCCATGAAGGACTTAGTTGGTATAAAGCAAATGTTAGCAATTTCTATCATTCGAGATCGATGAGCAAGGAAGTTATACTTGTCATAAGAAAAGTACATTCAAAATGTACTTCAAATATTTTGCATGGATAAAACCAAGAATGTAAGTAATCCTCTTGCTCCTCACTTTGAATTGAGTAACTATCAATGCCCTACTACCAATATAGAGAAGGAGGAAATAAAGAACACTTTTTATGCTTTAGCAATAGAGAATTTGATGTGCGTGGTATGTACTAATTACTTGTGTAGTTGGTATAATGAATCACTGGCTTTCTAATCCTGACGAAGAGCATTGAAATGTTGTGAAGTAGATTATGAGATATCTATGTGGTATATTTGACTTGAAACTCTCTTTTAGTGGTTATAAAATTGTTTTTGTAAACTTGACAGATGTTGACATGGCTGGAGAGGTTGATCCTCATAAGTCCACTTCTAAGTATTTGATTAACTTTACAAGGGGAGATATGTCATAGTAATCTAGACTAGAGAAGCATGTCGCTGTCTCAATAACTAAGGTGAAATTTTTTGTAACTATTGAAGCTTGTAAAGAGTTACTTTGGGTTAAAAGGTTTCTCCAGGAATTTGGTATTTATTAAGAAAATTATGTTCAAATATGTGATAATTAGAGTGGAGAATTCCTCTTTCCACTTAAGGTCTATCAATATGTAAATTACCATTGGGTACGTGAATTACTAGATGCTAAGTTGTTATGATTTGAGAAAGTTTATAATGAGGATAACGATGTCAACATATTGACAAACTATTATCAAGGGAAAAACTTGAGACCAACAGATTGATTGCCGAAATGGTGAGCCCTTCCACATAATTATAAGGGGGAGCTTTTTGGACTTTTTGGGTTACACTTCTATATGAAGAATGGCTCAAATTTGATATAACTCATTTTTAAAATTTAAAAAAAGCAAGAAAAATATAGGGCTATTTTGTTCTTAGTGGAATATACACATTTTTTCTTCAAATTTTAACCTGCATACCTTTTGACCAAAGAGGCAATCTGGTGGTTATTTCTAGTTAAATTTAGTTGAAAATTTTTTTATGGAGATACCTAACACATTAATCTTGAATTTGTATGAAGTGATTATCTAACAGAACTATGTAATTTGTCCAAAATTTTTGCGGACATTAGCTCACCCATATGTAACAGCTCCACCGGTGCATTCTTGATCAAATAGTGATTTGTTCTCCAATTTAGTTGAAATTATGAGCGAGAGTTTTGCGCTCATCAATCTTTATATGGTAGAATTGAAGTTTGATAGTCTCTAGCACATGAAAATTTGGTTGTATTTATTGCTTATATAAGTTGAAATTACTAATTATATTTGTTCTTCCATTCTATATATCATGTACTAGTGATCTATTATAGTAAAGTCTGATTTGTTATCATTTTATACACGAGCATTAAAACTATTTGGACTATTGAAAACATTTTGGTGGTAGTAGTAGTTTTTTACTCTCACTCTCATAAAGGGTTTTTTTTTTTACATTGAAATACTGTATCTACTCTTTATTGTTTTAATATTAGATGCGACCTTTTTATTGCTTTTATTTTAGCCAGATATCCTATTTTGTAGCCCTTTTTGGAAACCAAAGGGTCGTTTCGATTCCGTCTAAAGCTTGCACACCCCACCAAACCAAAGATTCATTCGGTTCAAACTTCCTATTCCCCTCAATCTCAAACCCTTAATTTTTGCTCTCTCCATCATCGATTTCTCTGTCTTTTAATGAAACTTGCTCACCCTAATTAACTTGCTAACGGTGATTACACCAGAGAAGAGTGAAATTAAATATCATCAACAAGAACACCAGAAATGTAATAAATTAGTTAACAAACTTTTATTGAACTTTTCAGGGAATGAAAGTGTGACAAGTGTCTATCGTACACATTTTCCACATGAGTGGATTCAAAAATTTTGTCTCAATTATCCCACTGCAACCTTGTTTTTGCTTCAAAACGATATCGTTTTATATCTGTTTATATATAAAATGATGTCATTTTAAGACAAAAACAAAATTAGAACAGAGTATTTAAGACAGAAGATTTGACTGTCGAGATTAAAGATAGAAAAGTAAACCCGAACTTAATATAGAGCATGCAATTCACGTCAATCAGTCATCAAATTTTAGGACCTTTAAACTTTAAAAGCGAGGTTTTAAAACAAAAGGACGAAAGTATATTCACATATGACAAGTTATTAGGGATGACAGTGGGTTTTCAACCCGATTAATATCTGCATTACCCGACCCGAAAAAATGGACATGAAAGCTAAAAAATGGATTTTAAATGGATGCTGAAAAATGAATGTGGATATGGATTTGGATATGGGTCTAGTAATAACCTGAACCGATGGATACTCATATCCTACCCGTTTGTATTAACTCTATTTTTTATGTTCTTTCGAATATTTATAGTTAAATATAATAGAATATTAATATTTTCTTAGAAGAAACAGCTTTAAAATTCTCACTTTACTCCTCAGTCCTCACTTTTTTCATCATATTTTATTTTTTTATAAGATGATAATAATGCAAACGATATGGAGATGGAGTTTTGAACATTGTGGAATTCACGCGAAGACAATTTGAAGCTTTGGATATTTCAGTCTTTGTTCCAGTTCTTGATTGTGAAAAATATATGTTGTCTTTGCACTAAACATTATGATTTTTATTATTCCAATTTATAGTTTTTTAAGACATACAAATCAAAATCCTGACTTATTATTATTAAACTAATTTTGATTTGAAACGTTTGCAAAAATCTACTATTTATATTTTCTATTTAGAAGTTATATTTTTATGTGTTATACAACCCGATGGATATCCAAAAACTCGAACAATCCAATGGATTTGGGTATGGGTAGTAAATTATAAAAACCGATGGATATAGATATGGATATAGGTTGAGTCATAAAAAGTGGCTATGGATATAGGTAGATTAATACCTGAACCGAACCCTACCCATTTTCGTCCCTAGTTGAAACTTATCACATGCATACACTACTGGGAGTAATTCCTTTTCTGTAGTGGTGTAATTCATTTAGGGTCCTGTAAGAGTCTTACTAGCATAGTAGATTGTATGCAACTTCTTGTCTTTTCGTTGACCCAAAACGTAACCTATGGCCTGATTCCTTGCATCACACATCACTTCAAACGGTAGCGTCTAGTCGAGTGGTGATAAAATTGGTGCTGAAATTAATGCCTCCTATAGAGTATTGAATGTAGACATATACTTATCATCAAATACGAATGGGAACATCCTTTACTAAGAGGTTTGTTAAAGGTCTTGCAATTTGTAAAAAAATCCTTGATGAAACGAGGGTAGAACCCAACATGACCTAAGAATCCTCGCACACCTTTTACATTACTTGGTGGTGGAAGCTTCTCTACCACCTCTGTCTTTACTCTATCGACTTTGAACTCTTCATGTGAGATTTTGTGGCCTAGCACTATCCCTTCTTGTACCATAAAATGACATTTTTCCTAATTCAGCACCAGATGTGATTCTTCACACCTTTGAAGAACTCTATCCAAATTAATTAAAAACTTTTTAAAAAAGTCTCCAAAGAGTGAAAATTCATCCATGAATACCTCCATTGTATCTTCTATCATGTCCGTGAAAATTGACATCATGCATCTATGAAATGTGGCTGGGGCATTGCAGAGTCCGAAGGGCATCTGTCTATATGCAAACGTACTATAAGGGCAAGTGAATGTGGTTTTCTCCTGATCGTCTAGGTAGATAAAGATTTGATTGTAACCTAAGTATCTGTCTAAAAATCAATAGAACGAATGGCCAGCTACCCTCTCTATCATCTGGTCTATGAATGGGAGAGGAAAGTGATCCTTCTTAGTCACGAAATTAAGCTTCCGATCATTTATGTATACTCGTCATCCGGTGACTGTTCTTGTAGAAATTACTTCTCCACTTTCTCTTTCTATCACCATCATTCCTCCCTTTTTCAGTACGCATTGCACCAGGCTGACCCACTCACTATTAGAGATGGGATAAATTATCCCTGCATCAAGGAGTTTAATGATTTCCTTTTTGACTATTACCTTCATGTTAGGGTTTAACCTCTGTTGACGCTCCTGCACCGTTTTACAGCCATCCTCCAAATTTATTCGGTGCATGCAAACATTCAGATTTATTCCTCGAATGTCAGTAATCTGCCATCCGATAGCTTTCATCCGCTTCTTGACGACCTCCACCACTTTACTTTCCTATTTTTCACTCAATTGGTTGGAGATTATTATTGGTAAGGTTTTACCTTTACTAAGAAAGGTATACATGAGGTGTGCAGGTAAAGGCTTAAGTTCTAATATCGGAGGCTTCTTTGAGGATGGTGGAGTGGATGCTTCGATCCGAACTAATTTGTCTTGATGCACTGGAACATCTGTTCCCTCTATCTCATCATCTTTTGTAGATTCAGGATTTTGGTGTTCATTGTCATCCTCTACTTCCAAAGACTTCACTTCTGCAATGCAACTCTCAATTTGTTCTATGATCTAATATTTCAACCTTCATGTATGCACTACTTGTTATTTGATTCTTTGAGGCCTTATTCATGTTGAATTTAACCTGATCTTCTCCTATTTGAAGTGTAAATTTACCTTTGTAGACATCAATTATGGCCTTCCCTGTATTCATAAAAGGTCCACCCAAGATCAATGAACAGTTCTTATCTTCTTCAAAATCCATAACCACAAAATCTACTGGAATAATGAACTTATCCACTTGCATCAATACATCTTCCACTATTCTTAACAGTCTTTTAATGGACTAGTTTGCCAATTGAATTAACATAGAAGTAGGCTTGACCTCTCCTAATCCCAACTTCCTAAATATTGACAATGACATAAGATTGATGCTAGCTTCTAGATTGCACAAACACTTAGTGAATTCCATTTCACCAACCACATAAGGTATTGTGAAACTTTCTGGATTTGTCAATTTTGAAGGCATTTGACTGGTGACTATTAAACTGTAAGTGCCAGTTAAGGCTATCATCTGATTTTCTCCCAAGTACACTTCTTAGATACCATACCTTATAAAAATTTTGTGTATTTCGGCATATGTTCTAACGCCTCAATAAAGGAGAGATTTATCCGTATCGTCCTTAGCTTCTTAATGAACTTTGTAAATTATTCATCTAACTTCTTCTTTTACAATCGTTGAGGAAAAGGTACTTTGGGTTGATATGGTGGAGGTGCAACATATGGAGGGTATTCGCTCATGTCCACTTCCTTCCCCTTTTCTTGATTCTCCTCTACTGGCTGGGTGGACTCCTCTCTTGTCCTTATGGGAGGTTTAATTTCCTTCCCACTTCGAAGTGTGATAGCCTTTAGCTACTCCGTTGATTTTTATCCTTAAGTGCTGGGACTATTTCCCAACTTTTGCATAGAAAAGGCATTTGTCAATTGACTCACTTGGGCTTCTAAATTATGAATGGAAGATGCATATCGCTTAATGACTTACTCAAATTTATCTTCCAACTTCTTGTGTGCATCATCTAAAGTCCCAAGCTTATCTAAAATTATGTCCAATTTCGAATTCATCGAGCTTGTTTTATCTTATTAAAAGCTCGATTGTCTTTGGGGTCTGAACTACCCTCCATTATTGTTGTTAGACCAAGAGAAGTTTAGGTGATGTTCCACCCAGGGTTATAAGTGTTGGAGTAGGGATTATTACCCCCTCCACGTCCAAATTAGGCTCCCATGTAATGAACTTGCTCCGGGTTGTCTTTTCTTATCAAATAGCAGTCCACTGTATCATGATCTAACTGGACACATAGCGTATACTTCAATTGCGTGACCTTTACTATAGCTAAGGATGACGCCTTCATATTACTGAGTTGTCGCGTCAAGTTGTTGAACTTATCTTGCATCTCCGTCATCTAATCGACAGCAACAACTCCCTTCTGCTCCCTAAAGTTAGTAGGTTGCTTACTACGTTCACTGGCCCATAAGCAGTTGTTGCTGGCCATCTCCTCTATTAATTCCTCTGCTTCATTGACCGTCTTTCTCATTAAAGATCCTCCCGATGCCGCATCGATGGTGCCTCTAGTCTGCGGGTTTACTTCGTTATAAAATGTTTGCAGCAGAAACTCCTTGGATAAATTGTGGTGTGGGCATCTCCTCCGCAGGTCCTTGTAACGCTCCCACGCTTCATAAATAGACTCCCCATCACCTTATTGGAAGTTTGTAATTTCCTTGATAATTTTGGTGGTCTTTGTTAATGGGAAGTATTTATCTAGGAAGGCATGCAGTAGTTGGTCCTATGTTGTAATGTTAACGAGCCTCAGTAAATGATACCAAGCCTTTGCTCTATCCCTAAGTGTGAAGGGAAACAGCCCAATTCTCACTGCATCTTCCGACATCTGATGATACCAGAAAGTACCATAAATCTTGAGAAAACTCACAATGTGAGCATTCAGGTCTTCATTTGCAAGTCTATAGAATTGGACATTTTGTTGAAGTATGTTCAGGAGGGCTGGCTTAGTTTCAAAAGAGACCACTTTAATAGGCGGTTTAGCCACTCCTTGGTTTGCAGGATTAAACCCTAGTCTCATAAAATCCATGAGGGTCCTCTATTGTTGCCTACCAGGGTTGATTTCTTGATCCATGTTTCTTTGGAATTCCTAGGCCATTTGTGCTTTCTCGATCTCTTTTTCTTCTTCTCGCCGAGCTTTCTTAAGGGTTCATTCTAAACATGTTATGTCTAAAATGATGTCTCAATTGCACGACTCGAACCCCTTGTGACTCTTGTGTTCATGCAAGAGCACGATTCCTAAGTAAAATGAACAAAATAAAAAAACAAAAATTAAAACTACTCTAACGCCTTAAACTATAGAACTAAATTGCTTTCCCCAGCAACGATGCCAAAAACTTATTCGCTCAAGGTTACATGTGTTAAGTTTTATTATTTATAACCTTGGCAATTACCGTAAATGCATGACGCATTCACGTAGTACCTAAGGTGTCGATCCCACGAGGAAGGGAACTAGTCCTTAAATCTAACGGCAGCTAAGTTCGTAATACCTAATTAAACAACTACTACAGAAATTAAAATTAATCAAGAATCAAATATGAGAAATTAAAGCACTAACAGAATGAACAAAATAGCCAACTCATACAAATAATCTAAAAATCAACCTAGAAGTGACCAATTGAGAGAGGGGGGGAATTTATTCGAAACTAAAGAAAATCTGCCCAACTATGTAATTTCCGACTTAAAGGGCCTAGACGGTTCTAGGGTAAATTACTCTCTCTCGAGTTATAATTCTTAACCCTAATTAATAATCCCTAATTCAAATTATGGAAATTGTGATCTCTCGATTTGCAATTTATCCAAAACCTAAATTAGTTCTAACATTGTCTGTTAACCTACTGGGAATCTAACTCTACCAGTTTGATTCAATTCTCTACCTATCGATTTACCTAACTCTTATTAACCTAAATCAATGATTTTCAACGGCTCACCCTCTTAGCTTATTGCCCATATATAAAGAATCAAATTAAATTACAATAAATCGAAATAAAACACAATTAAATCAATTTTATTAATCTTAAGAATAAATAAACCCGAAGGTTAGTTTAGACAAAATCAACATTCAACGACAAATATCTCTAATCAATCTCAAGACTCCATACATCAATGAAATCGAAATAACGACTAGAATTTACTTTTGGAATGGATCTTGGAGTCACGAAAGCTAGAAACCACCTATTCCAGGAAGCACGTCATGTCGAGCGTGTCTCTGTGCCTCTCTTCCTTCGTCTCTTTCCTCAATAGATTGATCTCTAGTCTCCTCTTTTGTGGCTGTTAGGTATTGTTTTATTTATTTTCTAGCAGCCCTAGATCAATCTTAGGGTTGAAATGGTTCGAACAATCACCCAAAATTTGAGTTTTTCTGTCAGCCCGAAATGGTTTAGGTGGCACAGAGCTCATGTTAGTGAAGTGAATGGATCTCTGCCCGAAATAGATGTTGGTGGTCAAAGAACTCGGGCAGATGCATTGTTAACCCCCTTTAATCCAAACCAAAATGCTCTACAATGGTAGACACCATGTACCCCATTCCAAGATGGTTGCTTCGCTTTCACGGAATTACAGCAAGAGCATTCAGCACATGTGTGGATATGTACATCGGATTACTATAGTCCATACACCACAGCATAAACAGCTCCTTGGTTAAATACTTGTTGTCGCTGATTTGTCAAAGACCAGCTGGCATATAAATTTGTGCAGCAGCAAGTGTTCATGGGACCGAATAATATTATTGTGGGCATTTTTGACATGAAAGTGCTCAATGCCGGTAAGTTCGTGCTAGTATTGGGAGGAACAGAAGTCATCATGTTAGTCAATAATGGTGGATTCGAGGAATCCACGTATGTCGCACATAATTTCTACTGTTAACTTATACACTCGCACCGCCAATCTAAACCATAATTCCTTAATGTTCTTGGGGTCAAAGGTCAGGGGCGGGAAAAATTCTAGGGTAAGCTCATCATAAATGGGGAATTGGAATCTAATAAATTGACCCCACTGGATCCTCTCGGCTAGGTTTTCTATCCGCTTACACACTTCTATTCGATCTAATGTATCAAAATCAAAGTATTTAGGCACAACAAGTTTCCTAGAACGAAGGGAACGAAAACGAATACCTTCTTCCCCGGTGTAAATGAGAAATGAAGCTCCAAAGTCTGCTGTTCGATTTTGTCTCCCCCGTCTTGTGATTTGTTGTGCTCCATGAGGCTCTCGTCGGGCCGATTGCTTAATGCGAGGCATGTTTGGGTTGAATTTGGAAAAGTTTAGAGATTGCAAAAATGTTAAAGAGAAGTGAGAGTATTTGACTGATTTGATGATAGTTTGGTTATTAATCTCAAAGTCTGAATATTTCCTACCATATTGCGACTATCACTTTCCTTGGAGTTTTCATTGCCTGGCCTCCTCCTTCGTGAGCACTTCTTCTAGAAAGCATTCACAGGATTCTCAATGTCTTCCCATTCTCCCCAAGGTTCAGGTTTATTGTGAGCCACTAGAGTTGAAAGACCTCTGTACTCTCTTATAATCACCTTGAAGGTCAATTGCACCTTCCCTACTCGTAGAGTTAGTTCACCCCCATCCATATCAATCATTGAGCATGCAGTGGCTAAAAATGGTCAACCAAGAATCATTAGAGTATCCTCATCTTCATTGATATCCAAAATATAAAAATCTGTGGGAAAGATAAAATTATAAACCTTGATCGGCACATCTTGTATGATTCCCATCGGTCTTAGCAAAGTCCTATCAGTCGTCTTAACCAAAAACTTTGTAGGCACTAACTCTCATAACCCTAATTTAAGACTGAGAGTTATAGGGTATAGCATTTATACTTACACCTAAGTCTGATAATGCCCTATCAATGATGATCTTGTTGATACTACCGGGGATGAAAAAGTCCCCTGGATCACCCTTCTTCACTATGTTAGGGTTGTCTTCCAGTATTTGCTCCTTCCTCTTCTCTGTGAAAGACTTTTGTAATTTCAATTTAGATTGGATTTGTTCCGTCACTTTCTCGATTTTGTTTAGCTTGATTTCATGTATTGTTCCTACTGATCTACTAGTATATAATTCCTTCTGAGCAAAGAAATGATGCGGGAATACCCGTCGAGGTACTTGCACCTATTTATTCACAGTCTCACTTAGAAGGTCGTCTTTAACTACTTGACCTTCTCCTTTGTCTACCTCTTCTAGCTGCTCGTCCTGAGTCTGGCTTACAAACATGATATGCTCCTTCGGGTTCGCCCCAATGTTCCTAGGAAGAGTTCCAACATTTCGAGTTGACATTGCTTCTGTGAGCTACCCCACTTAGACTTCTAAATTATGGATAGACGAAGCATAATTCTTCATGACTTGCTCGATTTTACTCTTGAGCCTCCTATGTGCTTCCTCATTCCCCCTATCGTACCCATAATTTTGTTCAATTTTGAATCTGTCGAGCTTATTTTGACTTGTGGGAAACTCGATTGTCCTTGGGGTCTGAACTGCCCTCCGTTGTTGTTGTTAGACCAGGAGAAGTTTGGGTGATTCTTCCACCCAGGGTTATATGTGTTAGAGTAGGGGATATCACCCCCTCCATGTCCAAATTAGGCTCCTATATAATGAACTTGCTTTGGGTTA
>JANZXP010000003.1:8086622-8114262 GCA_027576715.1 Erythroxylum flavicans | reverse complement strand
CTACCGGAAACAGCCTCTCTACTCTGTAGGGGTAAGGCTGCGTACTATCAGACCTCTCCAGACCCTGCTTTAATGCGGGATTTCGGACTGGGTGGTGACGACGATGATGATGATGATGATGATGATGATGATGATGATGATGATGATGATGATGATGATGATGATCTTTATTAACAATGATATATTTTATCAATATAATAATATTTGATCCTAATATATAATTGGAATTTCAATATTTGACTTTTCGTTTAAACTCCATCTTTCAATAAAAAGTTTCGATGACTCTCATGTGAGCATGATGATCTTTTGAAAGATGAATCTTTAAAAAAATTTAAACTTTTAAATGAATAATATAAGATCTCATCTAGAACTAATTTGTGGTGGACTCCACCAGTAACTATATTAGAATGGATGAGCATTTATCTAAAAGTATATACTCGAAAATTGAAAAAAAAAAGATAATTATTATGACATTTTCGTAATATTTGATACTTAAAAGAAAGTGCACATAGATTGCTTTATTATATCTTTATCAATCATATATAATGGCTCACCTCTCTTTTAACACTTCTAGTTGTTATAGATGCGACAATTGCTTCATCGAAGAATAAATTTGAACAATTAACGATATTTAAAAATATTTTTTAAATTTTTATTTGATTCAAAAAAAGTTGAGGTCGTTAGATGATAACGAATTAAGAGAATATTACAGTAATTTTACAACCAAATTTTCTCATGATAATGTGTTACACGTGGATTTAGACTATCTTTTTTTTTAGTTAAAAATGTTGCAAATGACTTTGTCAATTGAGTTAATATCATTTGTTGAAATTCTTGAATTTATTAAAGTACAAATTGTTATCCAAATGTTTCAATTACTTATCAAATTATATTGATTGTACCAGTGACTACAACATCAGTTGAAAGAATTTTTTCAAAGTTAAAATTATTGAAAACCTACTTGAGGTCATCAATGTCACAAAAAAAATTGAATAATTTAGCTATTTTATGTATCGAAAAATATAAGTTGGCCAATATTGTTTTTTGTATGATTTTGCATCTAGAAATAATCATCCGTGTACTTGTTAGTACAATTCTCTTAATATTTGTTAATGCAATTACTAATTTGTTATTATTGTTACTATTTTCAGTAATTTTATTATTGCTAACATTTACAAAATATTGTTAACTGTTGCTATGACTATATAATATTTTGTTCGAATATATAAACTTATGACTTGAATTACTTATGCATAAATATTAAATTTTAATAATAAAAATATGTTTTTGAAGTTTATATATTTATATATTTTCCATTCATTAGCACCCTTATTTTTACCTCGTCTTCTGACAAGGACCTGTGAGATCAATTTCACCAAGGACCAGCGAAATTCCAAACATTTCGGAACTGAATTGATACAAAATGAGTGAACCAAAATTACGTCAGCTCAATAAAACTGACAACGGTTTTATACGTTGATTCCACAACACAAATAACATCCTTCCTTCTATACATCCTACACTGATTCCACAACACAACATTCTCATACAATTAAAGCCTGTAAAGTAAGAATTTCAACTAATAGAAGGTTTCAAAGTTGCAAGAGAACATATATTATACATAATTTTATGGAATGATTCAACAATTTAACAACTAAACAAGAAACTGCATGATTACCTGTGACTAATAGCTTGCTAGTACGAGAAAGATAAATGGCTGTAAATGGCTGGTAAGAGTACCTCAGCAGCAATCCGCATTTCGGCAAAACAAAAATCTGGAAAAAAATTAAGAGTACACCAACATAGAAAGTGGACCCATCAAATGCGACCATCTTAAACCACTAAAATCATCGAGCAGTTTGCAGATCAATTCGCAGCTTTTGTTGTAGCAATCTCTTCCAAGAGCTTCCATGTGGCTTCGTGTTTCTGTTTCGTTTCTTCTGCCTTCGCTTCATTTTCTTCAAACTGGTGCAGGCATTCCTCAAACAGCTCAGGATCAATATCTGCAAAGATCTTGCGGACATTAGCAGTCAAGTTCTGTACAATCTTACTCCAGTGGTGGCATCCATTTTTCTCCAGTGCAGGGAAAATAATGGGCAGTATAACTTTGTGGTTCTGCCTGATTAAATTATCAATGTGATCATTGTTCCACAAGTACAAAGCCCTTTCTGCCACCTGCAGAGGCACGAATTAGAACTATGCTGCAGTTTACATGATCAACCAGTAGCAACGAAAAAGAAAAATAAAAACGTAAAAAGCATAAATCTTCAGAAGCAGTTTGGACATGGTGCTGCCTTGCCTATGTTTCTAATCACCAAAAAGAAAGAGAAAACAGTAAATTCTAGTCAAAAAACAAAGCCAGCACACCAACATGTTAAAATTAAACCTGCCTGCCACTGACAGCTATCATAACCAGTAACAATTATGTAAATTGGAAGATCCTACCACATTTCAGATTAGATTGCGAACTGCCAACAAAACAGTAAGATATATTCAACTAAAACTAACACAATCCCTAAGAAAGACCATCACATTTGGACATCTCTGCTGTCCCAAGTCACAACTGCTTAAATAGCATAAAACTAAAAGCTGCAACAGTTAATATCATACAGTGATAAAGAGAAATGAACCCCTACTCCAGAGCTCAAGATACATGTTTACGACCAGTTATATCAAATCCCTGTGTCCAACACCTGCCTGGGAGTTTCTTAGGTATTCATTCATTCTTAAATATCAAATTCTTTCGCTGCTAAATTATCCATTCTGACCCCGCCACCTGGTGATTGCAACAATACTCAACATCAAGCTACTCCTAACATAAAAGCAGGTACTCCATGCTTGCACATCAGTGACACAAGATGTGCGAAGAGTACGTGATGGCACATATCAGTATAAGAAGTAATAGCCATGAGGAAGAGAAAAGCAGGAAACAAAATAAGTTTCTAAAGCTAATGCAAAAAACACTTTTCGAAAAAGCTGAGCTGTATGTATTTCAAATAAAAAGCAAGTAAATAGAACCATTTAATGCATGATTCACAAAAATAATTTGATTCCTACATAGTGAGAGAGAATAGTCAGCTGGAGAAGGACAAGCACTCAATTGTTCATTACCTGAAAGTGTGAACTGTTCAGACAGCGTGCTATTTGACGAAACAGAGGCATCATACATCTCTGAAATTCTGCTTGTTGAGTTGCCTCCAACACTTCCTCCAGCTCACTTAGGAACATGACCTCCTTTGAGCTATTAGTAATAGGCCAGGATTTCAACAGCCCCATTATAACAGTATCAGCAAGCTTACAGTCTTTCTCTACAAACTGTGTGATGCAGTAAGATAACTGCTGATGATACATAGGCAGGCACTTCGGTTTGTGCAGAGGAATCAATGTTCGAATAAGAAATAACTTGTGTTCTTCTTTTAGTGGCAATGCAAAGCCATTTATTATACTGCCTAAAACCTCAAGAAGTTCAGCAATCCCATTAAATTTTTCAGTTTCAAAAATAAAGCAGAAGAAGATGTTGTTGATAGCTTTCCGGATGAAAGGGCGATGCACCATAAACTTCCCATAAATGCGATGTAGAATAGTTTTTAGATACTCTCTCTCCCTTGGATCCTCAGAATCAAAGAGATCTAACAACTTGAGGACAAAAGAGTGATCAATGTACCTCTTAGCCAACTTTGCATCAGTTTCAGGAGATGCGACAAATCTCAAAAGGAATTCATATACAATTTGCAAGTGAGACCAAGCTGGGTCCATTGAGGGCTCCTCTTCTTCCAAATCAAACGCTTCTAAAACCTTGTTTTCTCGGGGTTGTGGTGTAAATGATCTGAACAAATTCATAGACACCATCTTTACAGCCTCTTGAATGGCAGTTTCAGTGAATTTCGCATTCACCGAAGTAACATAATCCACCAGCTCAATCAATGTCTGCCTTTTGATATCTTTTTCTTTCAAATTCTTACTGGGGTCAGCGAAATCAAAGATCACACAACACAAATTCAGCTTTCTAATGAACAAATTCTGTTTCTCAGAGCTTGAAACATCCCTAAATCCTGGCAATATTCCGTAGGGAGCAGCTGCTGAATTTCCATTCTCTTTCAAATTTGTAACCTGGTTAGGCTTATTTCCATGATTATAGCCTGTTTGTGGAGTAGAATCAGGGCCAGGTGGAGAACTATTGGACCTACTACTACTAAAATCATTGCCTCTAGTAGAAGTATTTGACGAAGGAATAGATGAACCCCCATATTCACGATTGTCCAATGTTTTAGAAGGCTTCCGAGGAAGCCTACCTAGTATTTGTTTGATCATGACTCAATAATTACATACAAGGATCACGATTCCTGATAAATTGTCCTGGGATCAAGATTCCTCTCCGACAGAATTTAATCATCACAGGGAAAATGTCTCCACTTATCAATCACAGGACAGAAACAAATGAAAAAAATTCCACATCAAATCAACTGATGCAACAAATTGATGTCAAAGGTACGGAAAATCACTCCTTTACAGAAACGAACAGAAACCCAGAAAGCATCAAACGAGGCCTCTCGTTTTGAAAAAAAAGCATGAGCGAAATTACATACTTCTCTTCTGTCCATCTATAAGACACCCAACATCGTAAAGCGAGCACCTTTTTAACTTTAAATTGAACAACCCAGATGCAGAAACCGAAAAGGCAAAAGCATCGAACTTCCCATACAAATCATATGCACCAGAAGTTCCTCGCTGGGCTCGCGGATGGAGAAACAGATGCTAATAGAATATGGGTTCCATCCAAATCAACGAAACAACATTAGTAAACGAAATCCAACACCCAACAGATCACGGGAAAAAGAGTCCAAACAGAGAAAGAAAAAATCTAAGTGGAGAACAGAACTGTGCAAAACAAAAGCGATTCAAAATGAAGCAAACCCAGATGATAAGAGAAGGAAAACAAAGAATGTTTTGATACTCACATGAAGCAGTGACTTCAAAGGGAAGCAGAGCTTCAAAGTAACAATTTTTCCTATTGCTTTGGTAAAAGAAACTAGAAAAGAAAAGAGAGAGAGACAGAGAAGATAAGAGTTTATTGTAGTATAAAGATTTTCCATAAAAACTTTATGTTCAAAGTAAATTTGACCTTTTTTTAACACATAGATTCACCACCAAACTTGATCGTCACCATTTATCTCAATCGGGCGAGTCGTTTTCATTTTTCACACCAACATGTTTTTATACAATTATCTTTTTGATTCGTGGTTGATTTTACTTAAGTCAATTTGAATCACAAATTTTCTTTTTCTTACAATTTCTATATTAGTTACAAAAATATGACACACACACACACCGAGATTGAAGACTGGAGTGTAGGTGTGCGAATCACGACTTAGAAATGGATGTGCCCCATCTGTATCTTGGACGCATGAAACTTGCTTTCTTGGGAACCTTTCTGTGTTCCGAGCATAATTTTGGAAGCTCTGGTTAGAATCAAGAACAGGTTGGTTTGCTGAAGTTCATTTTAGCCGTACTAAAATTAAATAGTCATTGCTTTCTTCTGGTTTTCAGTTACAAGCAAGTAAAGGAAAAAACCTATGAATTCTCATCGTCAAATGGGAACTTCAAAGGAGTTGAAACCAAAAGACAGTAGTTGGTATGCTACTGTGTTTCAAGTAAATGGGGGATTAGTGAGCACAAGAGCTCTAATTTCACCTCAAAAGTAGATGGAAAAGATGCTTCTTTGTTGACTTAAGGGCTATAATCTAAACCCTGAAGGCCACTAGTGCAAAGCAACTTGCCATCCACTATTACATTTTCATAAATTTTTACTGGTCTTGCTTCTCCTACTACTTTTTGCATGCAATGTACAAGACTAGCTTTTAAAAACTCAACAAAGCAATATCTTATAGGGTTTGGCAAGGACCAAGTGCACCTTGCAGCAATAGGAAATTTGATTACTCAGGAACATCTGACCTCCGGAAAACCATAATTCATATAATGAATCCCATGTCAATCAAATAATTGACAGTTTGCCATACAACAAGAGTTACCTCTACTTCTGTGGTCAAGAGGTAGTCCTTCACAGAATAACTAATTTCTAAGCGCCGATTTTCCCGCAGCAAGCTCTTCCAAATGTTTCCATATCGCTTCACATCTCACTTTCTTCTCATTTTCCTTTATTTCATCTTCTTGAAACTTATGAAAGCATTCATTGAAAAGATCAGCATCAAGATCCTCAAAAATCTTGCGAACATTCAAAGTCAAGCTACGAACAGCTTGATTCCAGTGATTTCTAGAATTTTTTTCCAGAGCAGGGAAGATAATTGGCAATATAGCCTTGCGGTTTTGTATGATCAAGTTCTCAATGGCATCATTGTTCCACAAAAACAGCGCTCTCTCAGCCACCTGAAATACCACACCATTGGAAGCTAATGATGATGGGATAAAGCTAAAGGTAGACAAAGTTTTGCTGATCCGTTATCAATCTTAAAAACAAGACCACAACTCTAGATCTGAGAGTAGCAGTTTATTATGTGGAAAACAAGTAGAATAAAAACCTAGTGCTATATACAGAGAACTGAACCAATAGTATATTGCAAATGAATTGACTAAAGTTTATTCCCATCAATGGCCCAGTGTAAAGAACCACATAGATTTTGTGTCACCATAAGAGATACGAGCATCAAGAAATTTCACCTCTTTCTGGTTCAATATTTTCTAGGAAGAAGGACAACTGAAAAAAGTTAGTAAGAGAAATAGGTCAAATCTTTTTGAAAAGGTTGTTTCTGGTGACCTCGAAGACAAGTCATGGGTCGAAAACTCCCAAAGCTAATGGTAAATTCTGAAAGTTCTAAGAGAAATACACAAGAATACGATGGTTATGGAAAATGTCCTTATATTGCAACATTACGGTCAAATTTGGAGTTGCTACCAAAGAAGTAAGAGCAAGGAAAAAAGCACTTTATTGACAAACTGATTGACAAATATCGATATGCCTCATGATTGTTGAGGGAATCAATCTTAAAAATTTATATTGCAGTTTGAAGTATATATAACAGGAGTTTATGTTTTGGTCAATTAGTTGAAGCATATGACAAAAAGAAGACAAATGAACAAGAAGAACTTAAAATCAAATATCATGAAACATGTTACCTGAAAGTGTGGGCTGTTGATACACCTAGCTATTTGCTGAAAGAGGGGTATCATACAGCGTTGGAATTCTGACAGCTGAGTTGTTTCAAGAACTTCTTCCAGCTCATTCAGAAATATGACTTCCTTTGAACTATTAGTGACAGGCCAGTACTTTAATAAACCCCTGGTTACAGTATCAGCAAGCTTGCAGTCTTTCTCCACAAATTGCGTGATACAGTAAGATAATGGCTGACAGTACATTGCCAAGCATCGTGGCTTATGCAAAGGTATTAGTGCACGCACAAGGAACATTTTATGTTCTTCTTTGAGTGGCAGAGCAAAACCATTAATGATACTACCTAAAATTTCTAAAAGTTCAGCAATTCCATTGTGCTTCTCAGTCTCAAAAATGAACTGATAAAAGATGCTATTTATAGCTTTCCTGATGAATGGACGATGTACCATAAATTTTCCATAGATGCGGTGAAGTATTGTCTTCAAGTATTCCCTTTCTCTTGGATCTTCAGAGTCAAATAAGTCAAGCAATTTGAGGATGAAGGACTGATCTATATATCTTTTGGCCAATTTTGCATCTGTCTCAGATGATGCCACAAACCTTAAGAAGAACTCATATACAAGTTGTAAGTGAGGCCATGCAGGATCCATAGAAGGTTCTTCTTCCTCCAAATCAACACCATCTACAACTTTGCTTTCATGTGGTTGAGCAGTGGGCGTCCTAAATAAATTTTCAGACACCATTTTTATTACATCCTGCATTACACTTTCAGAAAACTTCCCACTAACTGAGGTTACATAATCCACCAGCTCCAACAGTGTCTGCCGCTTGATCTCCTTTTCTTTGAGGTTCTTTGTTGGATCAATGAAATCAAATACGACACAGCACAAGTTCAGTTTTTTCATAAACAAATTCTGCTTCTCAGAGTTCGGCACATCTCTGAATCCAGGCAAGCCCTCATATGAAGACAACCCCAAGTTCCCATTCTCCTTCAAGTTCACACCATGCTGAATCTTGCTACCACTGTTTTTCCCCACATATAAAGCAGAATTATTTGCTGCTGCAGGTGCATTATTCAAATTCCCAGACTTGTTGCCCCCTAAATCACCGCTTCTTGAGCCAGTAACATAACTTACATTGGTGGTAGATTTTCCACCATGAAGATTGTTTTCAGTCGATTTAGACGACTTTCGTGGAAGTTTGCTGAGTATCTGTTTGAGCATAGTTTAAATAACTAACAACAAAATGCCGCCAAAAAGAATCGAACAATTATTAAAATAAATCTCTAATCTTCTTAAAGTCAGTCCAACAATAATCAGAACCCACAAAATTGAACTGAAGACTGCCTCTTCCAGAATCAGAAACCCCACATCAAGATACGCATAAACATGAATACAACATTATAAGCTCAACAAAGAAGCCAGACTCTGCATCAACATTTAAACTTCCACAAGACAACAGAAGAAAGAAGCGGGCCAAAATCTACCTCATCATACACAAAATTCGAATCAAGGCGACCTTTCTCGCTTCACCAACCACCAAGAACTCGATTAAAAAAAATCCTATCTTTTCGGCTAAAATTAAAAGACAAAAAAGAATCTAAAACTCAGTTAAGTTACAAGATCAGACCTTTTTCATTCTCTTGTTTTTTCCACCACCAAGACCCTCATAACAAGCTTCTCATCTGTCGAATCCCCTGAATCAAATTCAACGATCACTACAAACTTTCCAAATAGAACTACCACAACCTATCAAAAGATCGTAAGAAGCACATGCACAATAGAAAGCTTCAAGCTTTATGCAAAGAAAAAGCAAAACCCAGTTATAGATGAAGTTGAAAAAGTAAACAAAGTCCCACGGTGTACTTACTTGGTCATGTCGGAGACATTCAAACTATTGCTCCCCTTAGTTTTCACGTTGTTGTTTGTTGACCAGGAAAATTAAAATCTCTTCTAATATTATCTCTCTTCCAATAGTTTAACTTCTGTCTACTGGCAGTAATATGAAGACTGAGTCTTCCCATATGCACTTAAATACTCCATTGTTTCTAACCTCACTGGCCCCTCTCTGTTTTGTCTTTGAGAGCTCAGTCATGCTAAGGAAAGGAATTGGAAACAACCAACCATTTCTGATTTGAATTGGTAGTAGCTAAGCAATGAAGTCTT
This sequence comes from Erythroxylum flavicans, assembly GCA_027576715.1. NCBI lineage: Eukaryota > Viridiplantae > Streptophyta > Magnoliopsida > Malpighiales > Erythroxylaceae > Erythroxylum > Erythroxylum flavicans. Next base: position 8,104,971 of record JANZXP010000003.1, on the reverse strand, counting down.
GCTCTCAAACGACATCGTTCTAGTTGCACGAGGAATAAAGACTACTCATGTTAAAGACGTGAGAATATAAATGTTCCGATTGTTAAGCCCGTAATCGAATTGGACCCCAAAGGGATATTTTTTATTTTAAAAAAACAACATAATAAGGTGAAATTATAATAAATTTTTAAATAAAATAATAATTTAAAATTACTTAATTTTAAAAAAATATTTAATATAATCGATGGCAAATTCATTTTCAAAGTAGAATTAAACTATAATTAATTTTAGTAGAATACTGCAATTAGTAAGAGACTTGGCCACCCCTAAGAAAATATTAATCCTTTTGTGTCATTTAATTGAATGACTGTTTGGTTTCACTTTTGTTTATGCTCTAAAACAATATAGTTTTATATATAAACAAACCTAGCCAAAACCATGTCATTTTGTCACTGAAAGAGGTTGAAATAAGTGATGAAAATGATCCCGTGCCTTTAACTCGAGCCACCTTTACCTTATTGTCAACAAATAAGATCAAAAAGTTGCTTTCAAATTAGAAACAAGAGCCATCAGGAGCAGCAACACGTGGGGTTACAAAAAATATATGTTGTCAGGAACTTTTATTTGATCAACAATTGCCCCAAAGACACCAGCCCAGTTGTCGTTTTCACTTGTGTTGGATAAGATAAAGTGGAAAGAAGGGGAATTATTCGTTGGCAAACCCAACTTTTCTGATGAGCACTTAACTTGTTAGCTGATCATCCTCTCCTTCCATTCCATAACCTCTGTAATCAGTAATTTGCAATCCTGTGGTCGCTACGATCCTCCTTAACAACCCATCAAGGATGTGAAAATGGGTGGTTTATAATAATATTTTTTTAGTTTATAATTTACAAGTTATGTATCCAAATGAATATAACTATTAAAGAAAGAGCCCCGTCCAACCAAAGAAACTTAGGTGGGGGACATATTCATGAGAATCCTCGGCGACCTAAACATTGCGGCCTTTGTGGGTCATTTAGGAGTATTAAAATTAGAAGTAATGAACCCAATTAGCAGCCAAATCTGACACTCAGAATCTTTGGTTTGATGTTTACTATGTTGCTTATGACAAATTACAATGTTAGGGATGTAAGAAGAAAGAATTGTTAAAGGGAAGAGGAACAATGATTATGCACCAAACTATTGAAGGCATAAAGGTATAAGAAATGGAACGTTAGAAGCACCCTGCACGCTCAACAACACTATACCTAGAAAATTATTAATTACGATGTCTTATTTATATATATGAAAACGTTCTTCCTAAGACCGCTAATCATGGCTTCAGACGCCAATGAAAGGCTTATATACAAAGACATGGATTACTTTAATTATCACTCAAAAATGCAAGTCTTTAACTTCGACTAAACCAATTCTTTTATAAACTATGTTCAACTTTGCTGTCAATAAAAGCTTGAATGGATGGTTCTCTTCCAAGAAAATCAGATAGAATTTCTATGGGTTCCTTTGATCCTCCAGGGGCCAATACCTGCCATAATATTTTTGTTTGACCATCAAGTTTGTGGTAGGCCTCAAAATTTCAGTGTGGCTAAGACTAATCAGAAAATAGATCATGATCATAAAGCCACATCTATGAGAACTATAACATAATTTGAATTGACATAGACATGAAAAAAAATTGGTGACTGGTTTACCTTCTTTCGGAACTGTATACCGACTTGGTGGTTCAAGAGATTATCATGGAATTTTGAGGCAAATATGTCCGTGGCAAAGACCTGAACAGCATTAAGTAAGTAACGATGATCTTGGAAGGACATAGTTAACCTGAGGTGATTCACCAACTAGAAAATGAGGCAATGAGTACAGCTGAGCAAAGTAACCCACCCAAAAGACTCGATGCGCTAAGTCCAAAATTTTTTAGGGCCATCATTTTAGCCCATAAAATCGAGTTTATGCTCAAAAGGAACTTTTTAAGTATATCGTAGTGTCCTAGAGCACGTAAGAGGGAAATTATTACGATTGTGCAATTTGGTACCTCACTCCAAATACGACTATAACAAGCAGCTTCATAACCAATGGCACTCCGTGGAAAACATGAGGCTGGATTTGTTCCTTCTAAGATTGGCAGCCCTAACATGACCTGAGAAGGCGAACAAATATTTACAGTGAACATACATTTACAAGGGTCTTGGAGAGAAAGCTCTTTTACCTTCGGGTGAAGATGCTTGTATAACTCAAGAATGTCAACATTATCAGCAGAATGTACAATCTGATCAAAAAGACCTGAAAACACATAAACCTTCTGGGTGAATTCAAAAGAGCAAATAATGTCATGTACAGAATAACTATCACGATTGATGATTCAGTGATTCCACTTTAGATCTATGAATATTTCTGAAGAAAACCCCTATTCTACAAGTTAACAATGAATGACATGTAATCAGCAAATCTTTGGTAGATCAAGAAAAGAACAACAAGGTCCACAGTCTGACTTTAAAAATCAACATACTTACAATAAAGAATTTCCTGCTTCAGTTTGAGAGCAGAGAAGGAATTTCGCCACCTTTTAAGCGATTTACATACTTCCTCCCCAATAGGTTTGGTGATATCCTGCAAGATGGGAGGTATAAAAGTAAAAAAGAACAGTAATTGTGTAATGCAAAAGAATAGCAACCATCATGTAATATACCGGATCAATAGATGTACACAGCATATTCATCAAGACTGAAGTAAAATAAGAAATTATAATAAAATGCAAAAAGGAAGTTAACTGAATACATGTGAATTGTTTTAGGTCTTCAGAAAATTACAAATAGCAACACATATAAGAGAGTATTTACTGAACGTGCAGTAACAATTAGCAAGAGAAAAGTCAGAGAAACGTGTCTTGTCTCTCCCAATCTTCGTCTTCTTGATTGGTAAGAAAGGAAGATCATAACCTTATCCAAACATTAATGTAAAGGCAGAAGTATGCCTCACCAGATGAAAACCAGATATCAACTTCAATGAGTAGCTCTCGTAACACCTGAAGAGTTCCAAAATTGCAAGCTAAAACTGAATTCTGGATAACCAAGAAAAGGTAAAATATAACAAAAGTTGCTTACCAATTTTCCAGGACTAGAGCAGGAATCTCCAGAAAATCAGGATCTACACGCAAACCAGAGAATCTGGAAAATGATGCATCGTTGCAGACATGCTGGACCTGCATGCTCAGAGTTTTTCATTTCAAAGTTATTTAAAGACCATAAGCCACAGAAATATCACACAAACAAACTTCTAAAGCAACTGTTCATGAAAGCACCTGAAACAGGATACAAATAAAACATCAGATGGAAGACATACCACATGACCAAACTCATGGAAAAGATTAACCACTTCAGAAAATCTCAATAGACAACTTTCTCCTTCATTGTCCTTTTGCAGTTGAGATATAAGCAATGCCACTGGTATCTACTCATTCAAATCAACAGTAAGTTTCCAATCATTAGCTTTCCTATATTTGTGTTTACTATAAAGAAATCATTTCTATGGAAGATGGAGAATTATTAACCTCATCTAAGAAGAGAATTGCTTTCACTAACTTTTAGTGATGATAAACAGTGCTCCCCTTGGATAATAACTCGGGGATTAGGATTAAGAAATTTTGAAATTCAATAGATCTTTCAGTATCTGCTAAAATAGGATAAGCTTTGCTGATTACAAGCGATAAGCAACTACTATTCTGGAAGTTCAATTTATGCATGTAGATTGAATTCAATTGCAACAACATTAACAATTTATGATGCCTTGTGAGCCGCTCTTTTGAACTCTTCAAGGTTCTCTTTGCCTTCTATCAGCTTACTCAAAGCAATGCATCAAAGAATTGCTTTCTTTCAGGTAAAAGGATCAAACATAGGTAAGGAAAATTTTAAAGAGAATACTAGCTAGTATTAAAATTTTAATCAGTGGCTTAAATAGTCAAAACAATAAGGCCCCAAGGAAATGATAGGATGTATTCCGGTATATGATTCCTGAAAGGAGCCTAATGGTGAAAGCATCAGAACCACGGAAGATTATACTCTTAAGTTGCCAAAGTTCCACATATCAAATTAGTAGGAACTAGGAACCAAGGGATAAAGCTACCTGTCTTGCACCATTGTGCAATAAAGCACCATTTTGAAGAGCAACCACACATGTATGACCATATTTTCCTTCCCTGCCACATTAATGAAATATCACTTCTCCAAAAGCAGAAGTCGCAAGTTAAACAATTGAAATATCCTAAATATTAAGTGAACCTTGCATATAAATCAAGGAAGAAATAACCAATGAGGTCGCCAGAGTTCAAGTCAAAAACAGAGAAGAGATGAACAGCATCATGCCAAACCCTAGCATCAGCAATTTCTTGAAATCTTAAGCCTATTTAAAGAGGAAGAATTTTCATTACAAATAATGATGTGAACATGGAAAAACAACCAATGACAAGCACATCCAAAATTCAATCATGATGGATTCCATTACCAAAAAGGTCTTGGGTTATTTTAAAGATCCCAGCCAGAACCAAATCAACAGGAAAGTATTGCCTTACTGCTGCAAAGTCTAGGTCAAACTGTTTCTCTTCAATTCTCTTCACATAGTACAAAAGATCCTCAACCCCAAACGGACTGTCTCCTTCTTCTTTTTTCTATGCCCAATTGAAACCAATCAGAAACATAGATAAAAATGAAAAAAGACACATCAAATACCCAAAAATGTCCAAACCTTTAAGTCTTTTAACACACTGAGTTCCCTCGTTGCCAAGTCTGTTAAACAGGCAGAGATGTCCTCTAAGAAGTCAAACACCTATGGGTGAGGAATATCATATCAGTGAATAAAATCCAAGAAATAGACATACAATTAAAGACAATTAGTCAAAGTATTAAACCCGGCAGATTTTAACATTTGAACATATCTCAACCAAAGTTAAAAAATCCTTACATCAAAAGCTCGCAACTTATCCAACATACTCAAAATAAGAGTTCAACTAACTCGTAATATCAAGCAAGAGAGTCGTTAGAAGAAAATGAGAAATTAGCATGCTTTTAGATTTTACAGTTTTACCATCTGTAACAAAAGCCATGCCAAAAGTAAGAACCTTTTGTTGGATTCCACGTGATCATTACCTATGGCATATCCACTAACCAACAACGTTTAATAGAAAAGAATAAAAGGGCAAACTGTTCCTTATATGACTAGAATATTTGTTGTACTTGTATACCATAATCCTGACACAACACTAGTCTCATCACAATGAACAAATTATTTGATTTGGCAGTTCTATTATAGACCACTGTTATTCACACGAAGCAAGCGTATTTGAAATGTCAAATAGACATTGTAATCAATAAGACATAATTAAAACAGCAAACGTGCCTTTTAGCCTATGCGTTATGCATAAAATTGCACCCAGTAGAAAATTATACAAACCTTTGAGGACATCTTTGCCATTCTACAATGAACAGCATAGTCAGCATAGTTTGAATAGCCCAGTAGCCTGGCACATTTATGGCGCAATTCAACCTAAAAGGCCAAAACGATATCTTATATGTCATATTTTTTATATACTTCCATGTTCGTGAAGTACTAGGTACATGAAAAATAATTCATAGGCAAAAATATGATCTCTTGTTATTTAAAAGTACAAAAATGCATGACATAGAGAGAGATCAATAACTTTTTTATCATCCCACAAAAAAACATAAAATTATGGTGGCAAAGGAAGATCAGATATCTATTTTTTTTCTTTTCATGAACCATAGCTTTAATTATTTTAAAGAACAAAACTCAATAAGAAAGGGTGTATTATTTACCAAACTATCCAAGACTGAAAGATTGACTTTGCCGCACCTGTTCCCATATTCCCTTGCAACCATCTTCCTAGTAGTTCCTACCTTGACATGAGCAAAAAAATATTATAAACATATATATCAATTTCAACACGGCCAATTAGAAACTACATCAGGCCTATAAGACAAAATTATTGATTTTTTTTCCTAGATTAAAGGGTTAACATTACTCATTAAATGTAGCAGTTGAATCGAAGCATTTCAAAATATCCATGCACAAGATGTCATATGCAAAATTAACAAAAAGAGAAGAATGTACCTTGCAGAGTTCCAACAACGCAGCAACATGGTGACTTCTCATTTTGATTTTATATTTGCCATTTTCAGCCTTGTCTAAACTCTGCAATGACAATCAAATCCAGAGACAGGGGTAAAAACTAGTTGATTGACATCGAACTACTCCCCAAGTGGACAAGTATTTTATATGCCAATTTTTAAGTACAACACAATCCTTATACTTTGATCATATTGCAGCATGATAAGCTTCACCATTTAAATTCATGCTAGTTTAAGGAAGAAACTCTTATCCCTTAACATTTCAAATACCTGCCATATTCCAAAACTATGCTTTCGGGAAAGAATAGCAAAGCAACAAGTACCTTTAAATACTCTGATGGCAATCCAGCCAGCTCCGTCTCACTGAATAGAAGATGAGCATTATGATCATTCAAATTTCGAATGTACCGTAAGCTTAAATCATTGATCTTAGCTTTCAAGCGCTGCACTTCCTCTCTCTTGGTAACAGTAAGATTCAGACCATTCTTCTCAAAATCTCTCACCTATCAACAATCAGGATAACACCAAATCTTAAGCTTAACAACTTCTGCAGCTTAATAGAAACCAAAATCCAGAAGAGATTTAACATAGTGAATTCGAGCACTTAAACTCATTTTCAGATTTTCTTACCAGGCAGTCTATGTATTGTTTTGCTTCTGGGCTTGCACACTCCCCCTTTGCAGCAAATGCCTTAACCACACGATAAACATCTTCTCTTAAACTGATCAGCTTGCATGAAATAGGGAGAAATTCAATTTGATTCATACAGACATCATACTTTTAATCAACAATATGCCACATCAATCTATAACCAAATGAATAATCACATACACAAGTCAGAAGGCAAGGTTAAACAAGACATCAATCAAACATATGTGACAGAGTAGGCAACTATACAAGCCAACTAGTGAAAAAGGATTGCAAAAAAAAAAAAAACCAACTTAAAATGATAGTAACATAAGGAACCGAACAGATAAGTAAAACCTGCAAGTCAACACATGATCATCAATTCTGCGCTCAGCTTCAGCACTAGCCTTGCGCACATCTTCTGAAGTGGAAACAAGCTTTGGAAACACACAAGACTGAACCAGCGGAAATTGTTGTCCATCTAAATCGGCTAATGGTGCAATAACATTGGCATATGTTACCTGTGCATTTTTCATTTCAATTATGAAGAAAAAAACATCGCACAAGCAATTGATTGGAATTTGTTGCTTGAAATCTACTAAACAGAAAACCAACCGAATCTATAAGAAAATAAGAAACAGCAATCAGAAGCACCTTGTCTAAAGGAACTGAAGCAACAGTATCGTGAACCTCCTTTGACTTAGCAATAACTTGATCAGCTAATCGAAGAATCTCAGAGGCAGAGAGGTTAATGCGAACATTAAACCTCGGAAGATCTATTCAACCATAAGAAAACAACCAAACAGTTACTTACCTCACTCCCATTTGACTGAATCTAAACTTACGGAAACAAGAAAAATAACAGCCAAAACATGCAATTGCTTAAAATCTCACTAAACTATCAGAAGTCAAGCATTTTTGGCACGTAAGAAGATGTTAAGAGTGAAGAGCTAGAGAGAAAGAGGAACCTTTCTTCTTGGACTTGTTCCAGCGAGAATTGAAGGCGGAGACGACGAGGGAGACAGCGAGAGCTAAGAAAGCAGCGCCTCCGGTGAAGGCGAGCATGCGGCTCTCGCTCTTGCGTTTGACCAATTCCTCGTTGTTTTCTCCGCTTTCCGCCATTTTCCTCTCTTGCCTTGTCCTCTTCTCAAATGGGAGGGAATTTGGTTTCAGACGAAAGAGGGTGAAAATTTGACGGCTTTGGGTGTGAAATGTTAGGACAATTTTCTAAAATGTCGGACCAGATGTTGTCTTTTTGTCTTTATTTGGTGTTGGACGCCCGTATAATTTTTTAAGGGTAAAAGACAAAAACACCCTGTATATTTTATAAAAAAAACATTTCAAATTATAAAAAATTACTTTTAATTTGAACTTGTCTAGAAAAATTTTCTAAAGTTGACATTCTTATAAAAACTAAGGTGGTATTTGGATAGTTGGTATGAAAAAAAAAAGGTAAAGAACGCAAAAAGTTGCTTAATAATATATAAGTTGCTTAATAATATATAATGATTGAAATTTTATTCCTTAGTATATTTATTATAATTTATATTATCATTTTTCTAAATGAGCCAAATACACCTAACAAAACATTTAACATGACAACACAACAAACTATCTTTACCTCATAATCATAATTTTTATTCTGATTCACGTTTTGTTCAATTCTTTGTTTTATAACCTATGATCTGTTCAATTTCTTGATGAACCCATGTGTTTGTAGGTCCGACTCATGATTCTCCAAAAACAAGCAAGGCAATACTAATATAAGAAAATGCTACATTCCTCTCGAAGATTCAAAGAAGCACAAATTCAAACATGACCTACTAAAAAATTCCCTTTTTTTCTTTTTTCTTATCTCCTTGTCAATTTTAAATAATTTGTAATTTTTTCCTAGTGGCTGTTAATAGACATCAAGTTCATGAATTTCGTTAAGGTCCCGATTTTCAATTAATTACAAGAATTATGTGAAATGGTTCAAGCCTTTTGATTGACATCCTTTGATTCTTTCAAGAATAATGTGTTTAAAACCTTGTAAGTGTTCAAAAAAAAACCTTGTAAGTGTTCATTTTGCAGTTATGCACACACAAGATTGTCTATAGATGTTATGCTAGCCCATTCTTCACATTATACGTGGACACTACAGACAACCATGTCGAGGAGAAAAACATTTTGAACCGGTGCTTATCATTTTTAGTACCTATTAACCTTGCTTCAATCCAACATTGCTTTTATAAAGGTATAACAATTGATTCTTTTTACCAAATGGAACTTTGGAAACATAACGGGAATTACTGCTACAGTCAGGCATTATAGTCCTCTAAGCATATAATATGATTTTATCCTTTTTTAATTTGGTCCATTTGCTCGACAATGTTTGTATGTTGTTCCCTAACTATAGTATTAAGTTCTTGTGTGAACCATTGCCATGTTTTGTGAGATATTTTTGTTATAGAATTCGATGTTAACTTTGTGGAAATTAATAACGTTGATCAAGCAAGATTGTTCTCTCTCACATACACTACAAGAAAATAATACATTAGTGATGGAAACGTACCGACAAAGAAAATACCGTAGCTAATTAGAGACGGAAAATCAATATCCATCGATAAAATTGTCATGAAAAATTTTATTTTGCGATGGACAAAATTGTTGTTGGTAAAGATAGAAGGAAAATATCCGCACAAATTTTTCGACAGAGTATAGCGATGAAAACGTCATACCCGTCGGTAAATTAGGCGGGAACGCTTCCCGCAATTAAAATAGCTTCGGGATTTATCGACAGATATATTTTTCGTCAGTGAATTTCCGACAGTATAACTACGTCGTCAATAAATTTATGCAGAAATGCTTTGTTTAATATTGAGCGTCAGTTTTTAACCGACGGTAATGTATTCCATCGGTGATTTTCTAACGGTCTGCCCATTCCGTCGTTAACTTTAGATTAGTCGTTTTAAAAAATCAAAAACGAAGTCGTTTCAGTTCGAGGTTAAACTCACCCCGAACCTTCCCCCTCGTTTTCTCTTTTGCTCCTCTATTTTTTCTCCTTCCTCGCTGTCACACGCCTGCAGCTTCTCCTCTCCTCGCCGTCGCCGTCACACGTCTGCAGCTTCTCCTTGTCGTCGCCGTCACACTTGGTTTAACTTGGGTATTTGTTTCTCTAACTATGTTATTTAGAATGTCTATTTTACTCATTGATCCAATATCTCGGTCTCCATGTGGCTTATGGGTAATATTAGTTAGCACAGTGAACCATTGTAATATTGTTTACCAGTTTAGTTGCTGATTGCACATAGAGGGTTGTCTTCTTTAACCATGGACAATATTGTCTATCTAAAGGAACTTGCAAAATGTAACCCCTGATTGAATCCATATTTTGTTGTCACCAATTGGCATTTCCGAAAGGTTTGTCTTCGACCCCAGGAAGGCCAAGGGTAGCTCCAAAGGTCATTTTACAATATATGTACTTTCTGTAAGGCCTTTGATCTAACACTTTCAAGGCATTCAACATGTTATTTTATGAGGCATTTGGTATGTTGTTCTGAGAGGGCATTGTCTTCATGTTTGTGGGACTTGATTGAAGTTATGTAAGGAAGTTACCTTGTCATTTTGTGAGAAAATTAGTTTATCATTTTGTGAGGCATTTAGTATGTTATTTTATAAGTTGCTTAGCCTTTCATTTTGCCAGACTTGTAATCTAACATTTCATATGGTGTTTAGCCTATCATTTTGTAAAAATTTAAATAAGACATTTTTAGACCCTAACATTTTTTAAAACTTGAGTTTAACATTTGTGAAACTTTAAGTTTGACATTTAAGAAGTTGAAATTTTATAAGTCCTTTAAGGTTTGAAGTTTTGATGTATTAACATTTTATGAGACCTTTGAGGTTTGATATTTTGAGTTATTGAAAATTAGATATTTAGGGTTTATGAAAATTTGAATGTAACATTTTGATGAAACTTTGAATAAGATATTTTGAATTAATGTTTTCAATTGTCATTATTAAATTTGTAAAACTTTGAGTCTAATATTTTTCATTACTGATATTTTATAAGATCATTGAGGTTTATTATTTTAGTATTGACATTTTAATAGGCTTTTAAAGTCAAATGTTTTGAGAAAACTTAAGTTTTTCATTTTATTAAACTTTAAATCTAACTTCTTGAGTTGCTGATGTTTTATGAGACTTTTAATATCTAATGTTGTGTGAGACTTTGAGTTTGAAGTTTTGAGAAATTTAAGTTTTATGAGACCTCTAAGGTCTGACATCTTTTGTTGTTGATGTTTTCAAAGACCTTTGAGTTCTGATGTTTTATGAGAATTTTGAGGTATGATATTTTGAGTTGTTTATATCTTGTATGACCTTTCAACTTTAATATTTTGCTAGACTTTTGTATCTTGCAAAGACAGATAGACTGAGCAGACCTAAAACTAAAATATTTATAAAATACAATGCTTACAATTTTAAGAATACTAAAGAACAGTATGTTGAATATTCCATGTCGTTAGGCTTTAAACTTGTCTAATCACTCAAGTTTATATGATGATGATCATTAGTTTGCATAATTTGGGTTTATTTTCTTACATAATTTTTAAGACTTTATTTGTATATGATGTGGTCTATTTTTTAATAGTCACTTCAAGGATAAATTGTACTTCTTTCAAGACTATGTATTTTGGCACCTTACTTTAACCTCTTCAAAGTTTTGAGCTCTATTCATTTAAAGGGATCTCTATAGAGTATAGTGTTTCATTAGTCCCTTCTCAAAAGTGATGGCTACAATAGATGTGCTAACATTAGATATTTATATGATCTCAAAGTTGAATCTTTTACAAATTATGTCTCCTAATCTTTATGTGACTTCAAATAAGAACTAAATCATATAGCCTACACTTGTTGCTAAAAATAATGTGTCCTAAAATGATTATTTAATTGTTTGAAACTTATTACTAAGCTTACAAGAAGGATTTAGTACCTATCTTTAGTTGTGCATGTCAAAGTAAACTAGAAGGCATCACTTAACTACATGCATAGTTACTCAAATTTGTCATCATATTATAAGCCTCCAACACTAGTAATTTAAATGTCTTTTTGCAAATGTCTCCTTCAATATTGCTCTAGTAAAAGGATTAAACAGGCTAATGAAAGTTTCTTCATGATTTTACTCATAAAGTTTGTACATACGGGAGGATCTATTACTAACTATGAGCATGTAGAGAGACTTGTAAGTATCTACACTTTACATTTATATTTTGATTTCTTTACTTTGCTTTATTTCAATTGAATTTGATATGTGAAATTTAGAATGAAAATATATGTATTATAGAGAATGATAATGTTATAAATATCTGGTGCCATATATGGTTGTGTTGCTGACTTCTTTTCTTTGTTAAATAGGGGGTAAATATCATAAAAATAGAGGAAACTCTGCTGAAATTTTTATGAATTCTAATTCACTTATAACATTTTATTCTTATGTGGGAAAAGTATATAGGCATGAGGCCTACACCCTGTTAACTCTTTTTACATACTCACACTAAGAAGCATGACGATGTGACGTTTGTCAACAGCCGTGGTAGAGAACTAAATGTATGTGAAATTTATTATTTAATATTAATGCTTAATAATTATTACTTACTAATATAAACATTGCCTTCTGATAGGATCAAATACAACAAAAGCATTCAATGACAATCTCAACAGTCTGAAGATGTTGATGAGATTCAAACCTATCTTCATGTAGTGGGTGGAAGGGAGTATCGTGGAAGGATATTCGACTTAGGTTCATTTACGAATACATGTTATTCACAATCCTCTAAGTCCAGTACAGCAGCATCTAGTAGGTGGTCCACAACCAATGAAGTCCAAGAGCTTCGGAGCACAGCACAGACAATGATGGAGTACATAGCTCAGCTCTGTAATAAGGTGAATGAGTTGAAGGGTAGAGGTAGCACCTCATCGCACTAATCAGAGCATCCACCATCTCCAAATCAATAATGTACTTTTGGTCATTTTGTTTGAATTACAAAAACTTGTTATGTACAATTTAATGTTTTTATTATCAATTAAGATATTTTTAACTTTATATCATCAATCAAATTTCTGTTTAAACAAATTAAATGTACACTATTAAATTCATAACTATTTAAATTATGCATCAACTATAACATCATGAAATAAAATTTATTAATGGTATTTTTTTTTAAAAAAATTTCTGGTTGATCTATCGACGAAAATTTACGAGACCGTTGGTAAAATCAATACCATTTACCTATAGAAGACGACTAATAGTCAGTAATCATAGACAGAATAACCAATTCTATCGATATATTTGGCGACAGAAACTAACCGCCGATAAACTCAGCGACGGAACAAACGTAATCGTCGGTAATGTTTAGGCAAACTTACCGATGAAAAACTACAAATTGTCGGTACATTTACTAAGGGAGTAATATTTTTCATCGATAAATTTATCGACGGTAATCGTACAAGAAACTGTCGACATATTCACCAATAGTACATTAGTTGTTCATTGGTAATTTTACCGACGAACATTTTCTTTTATGTTGGGAATTATTAGCTATAGCTGTTTCTATTACGCCTTTGTCCGTCGATAAAGTCCGTCGCTAAGCTTACTTAACGACAGAATCCGTCACAAAATGACATTTTTCTTGTACTGATTTTATTCTTATAAGGGTCAAAGTTAGGCCTTTTTTTGTTCTTTATAGGAGTGGGCACTCAGTAGGTGCCCTATCTGCCCTTGCCTAGGACTGAGCCTAGTATACTCTTATTAAAAGGTGAGCAAATGTAATTTACAATTAAGAATCATTTCATGTCTTTTTAAATATAATCTCAAAATTGATTCTCCCAATCCCTAAGTATGTTTTCAAGTGTTTTCTTAAATGATAATCATGTGTTTAGGAGTTATAATTATGTTCTTGTTAGTGTTTTTGTGTGTTCTAATTGTTTGATTATTTTAGAATAAGGATTTGACCTTATTATTAAGATTCAAAGGTTGTTTAATGTGTTTTTTAGTGATTAGAAACAAGAAAAATTGAAGAAAGGATGAAGAAAGAGTTGAAGAATAAGAAGATACAAGAGCATGCATGCAAGCAACATAGGGATGAACCCTTTGGCACCTTCGAGCATGAGGTTTCAATGGTTTTGCACAGTCGTGCTTCCTCAATTCACAATCATGCACAAGCAATTTTCAGCTCATGATATATTTATATTTTTTAAGTTTAGGGGCTATTTTTAGAACCAAAATAAATAGAAAAATCCTAGAAAGAATCACTAGAAGGATTAAAAGTATAAAAAGAAAAACAAAAGCACAAAAGAGAGGCTACACATCATAAAAAAGGACATCAAATGTAGAAACATCAAGATCAACTCCAATTTTCCATAATTTCTAGATCAAGGATTCAAATTGTTTTCTTTCTTTTCTCCATTGTACTTCGTTGTCTTGGATGTTAATTATGATTATTTGTGCGTTGAACATGATTACGGAATTTGAAATCCATATTACGGTTTATTCCTAAATTGTTTTGCATAACCTTATCTTATTGAATTCAATATATTAATGATTTTTGGTATTTTTCATGCTTATACTTGATAAGAAATCGAGAGATTTAATCAAAGTTATATGTGTTAGGTTGCAAAATGAGAGTTGGTACATTAATGGACCTACAAATATTAGATTAATAAACAATTGAAGAGAGATCTTAATTATGAGCTAGTTGTCCTTAGGATTGCTTTAAATCCACTTGAGTAGTTGAGATAAGTTGCAATTCAATTATGATCTATTTCAATTTGGATTACTTAATTATATCTTATGAAAGGCTAATCAAAACCTTAGGATTTTTAGGATTAAGCATAATTGAATTAACAAGATAAAGGGAAGAAAAAATAAGGATAGAATAATCCCTACGCTTTCATTATTGATTAAGTTCTTTCTTATTGATAGCTTTACTTATTAAATTATTTAGTTTTATTATTTTATTTCAATTCTAGTTAATTTATATTAATTTCAATTAATTTCATTATCCTATGATTATAAACATGCAAAGTGTTTAATCTTTTCTAATAAAGGATCTCTGGGTAAATTTTTTTTTTTCTGCTTGGTGTGGTGCTAAAATGTCTACAAATTCCTTTCTTTCCAAATTTCATATGCTAGTCCTACAAATAACAGAGGGATTATCTTTTGTAGTCACTCTATTACATTGGTAATGTATTGTCTACAATCACCATCCAAGATAAAGCTAAAAATGTTAAGGAGAATATATTAAGAAACATCCTTTGTAGATATTATGTGTAGTGACAAACATAAAATAAATGATCGTGTGTCTTAATTAATGAATTATACAAAGCACAATTAATTAAGGAGATTAACCAGTTAATTTATCTTTGATAAAAGGCCTTCCATGCCATCCATAAAGTAATAATTGTTTTTAAGATACTTTGGGAAACCACATAAGTTTGAACTAGTAAACTACCTGATTCCTATATCTTAAAGAAAATGTAAAGGATCCGTTATTGAATATGCTGGAGGAGTTTTTGGTCCACCCATACAATCACCAAAATAAGAGTCACCTACTTTCCCTAGTCACATCATTGTCAACTCTCCATATTCTTCTAATCAAGATTAATAAAATAATTTATTATCACATGTTTGACTATAGGATTTATTGAAATATGTGCTCTTAGATGAAAAAGTCTGTCTCACACCATCATTGGCAACAAGTCACTCGCATTAGTGAAAAATCTTATATTGGATCCATCATCCATTTTGACTTTAAACCATTTCATCTCTTAACCTTTAGGACTCAACAAATGAACCATTGTCTAAGAGGAATCATGCTTAAGTTCAAAAGTACAAAAATGTTAGATGCTAAGAATGCATCCATCTAACCTATAAGGATTTCTTATAACATAACAATCTCTAAATTCTCTTTATTCGGAGGACTTTGTTAATTAGCTTTAAGGGAATTAGTCCTAGAACCCTTATTAACTGACAACTTGTTTTCTATAGTACTTTAGCAGTGTCAAAAGAGTTGGAATTACATACCCCCAAGAAGTTCCTCAAAATCATTTCTATGGTTTTACAAAGGAAGATGGAAGAGCAATGTGAGTAGCCCAATAAATGTGTAAAGAACTCAGTGTAACATTAGTTAGATGAATTCTTCTTGCAAATGATGACATATTGTCATAACAACTATCCAGTCTTCTCTTTACCTTTCTAATTAAAAGAAGGAAGTTAGTAATAGAAGGCTTTTCAGATGAGATAGGAAAACCCAAAAAAGTAAAAGGGAGAAAAGGGAGGTCCTTTTCCTTTATGAAGTTTAGGGAAGTGAGTGAGTTTGTCAAATTAGAAATAGATAAGAACACAAATAAGTAGCTTTCTTTTTTTTTATGGATATATTTGAGATGATTTTAAAAGTCTCCAAGGAATTTATTGGTTCCTTAACTAAGTATAGGTTAGGAACAGTAAAAATCAAGAGATCATCAACAAAGCCTAGATAACGAATACCCAATTTCTTTCTTCTTTTTGTAAAACTTCAACATTGTTTATAAACTAATGCAATATCTGATTAATTTGGAAAGAACTTCTGTACTAAAGGTGAAGGGACAGAGGGATAGGGAATACCCTTACCTAAAGCCTTTGGCACCATTAATTAGTTTAGTAGGGGAGCCATTTTCCAAAATTTAATAAAACACCGAAGAATTACATCAATGTACCTAACTAAGAAAATCTCATTAGAAACCCAAAATCTTGTATGATGTCAACAAGAAAGGACCAATCAAAATAATGAAAGGCCTTTATAATGGCCAGTTTAAATGCATAATTTTTAGGAGACTTCTTCCTTATGTAGTTCTTGGAAATTTCCTAAACTAACATCATCTCCTTTAAATATAACCTGCCAATGTTTTAATTATTTGCAATTTTAATCCTTTTTTGATCTTATGGGAAAAAGTGTAGATATCACCTTCTAGGCGAAATTGCTATATAATATAGGCTTGAA
Organism: Erythroxylum flavicans; assembly: GCA_027576715.1. Taxonomy (NCBI): domain Eukaryota; kingdom Viridiplantae; phylum Streptophyta; class Magnoliopsida; order Malpighiales; family Erythroxylaceae; genus Erythroxylum; species Erythroxylum flavicans. Next base: position 8,088,206 of record JANZXP010000003.1, on the reverse strand, counting down.
AGCACTCAATGAGATAGGTTAGAGACATTCCAGCATAAGATTGTCATTTAATAATTGATTTGGAGCTTAAGCTCCTTTGCTTTCTATTAGACTTTTTTTTGAAAATTTAATGGTATATTACTTTAGATAAAACTACTACATCATTACTAAAAAAAAAAAGCTCAAGGCTAACAAAGCTTATCGTTAGATTATAGGGAATCTAAAGGAGTCATGGAGTGAAAGTTATATAACTATATCATATTTAGAGTCATCAAATCACAGTCGCCATTTGCTCTTCATTTCTAATTAGAGGGAATGATGCATTTGTTTAGAAAATATACCAGATCTGATGTGATTTATTATTTTGTCCGCCAGCTCATATTTGTTTTCCTTCTTGTCAGTAAACCTTTTTCGATTTCATTCCCTCCAAATGTTATAAATGGTTATGGTAAAAGCTACTGCATAAAGAGCAACATTAGGACATCCCTTCTTAGTTTATCTGATAATCCAATGCAGTACATTAGGCCGATCGTATCCAGCAACTTGCGATGATAATATGAATAAGATTTAACTCCAAATCACCTTAAAGCAGTTACAAATCAAGAAAAGATTACTGTTGTAACACCCCAATATATACCCTCGAAGTATTATAGCATGTCTAGGGTCTATTAAGAAGTGAACATAATGAACTAAGTGCATCTTAGTAAGAAACATTGTAGTACTTAATGTAAAAGATATAGGTTAATAAGTAATTTGTTTGTTTTACATACTTAAATGTGAAATAAGTGTGAGAATTTTTGATATATTTGCTTGGATCTATGAATGTGATGTGAGGGGAATTAGCAGAAGAAGTATCCTATTTGCTTATGGAAATTTTTTAGGTTAAATTTGATGTGTTTTTATGTTGTTCTTGTATGATAAGAATAAAGTTAGTTGATTTGGGATGTGTACCTCGCTAAATGGATAGGTTCCATTGAACATATTTCTATAATTTGGCTATAGCTTGGCTTGTAGACCTCCAAAATCGGATAATTTCAATTAAAGATTAAACTAGAGACATAGATCTAAAACTTTCATAAAGGAACTAAAATCTGATTTTGCCTCTAAGAGTTTTGAATTTTGTTTTGAAGTTGAGTTATAGCTATTATCTTTATTTTCGAACAACCTATAGTTTTTATAGTATAACTCCTGATATAATTAACCAAATTGCATGAAATTTATGCCATTAGAAACTTAAAACATAGCGGAATGAAATTAATTGATAATATTATAGGATAATGTGGGAATTAAAGGAAGAAGAAGGACCAGTATGCAATTTTCCTAAAGTCAACTCATGGACCAATAAGATTAAAGCATGTGTGTCCAATAAAATTGCAACAAATGGTTTAATATAATTTTAACACATGGTCTAATAGAATTGTAACACGTGGTCCAATGGGATTCAAACATGTGTCTAAGATGGACAAAAATTTGATGGCTTAACTTTAGAATTTTCTCCTCTCCATTCCACCTTGTTCATGCCATCATTTTTGTAACATCCCGGTCCCACCTAACGGGTCGGATCAGGGAAACGGGTCTATGAGAAGACCAATGAGAGAAGTAAGG
>JANZXP010000003.1:8061210-8086522 GCA_027576715.1 Erythroxylum flavicans | reverse complement strand
GAGTGCCGAATTGCGTTATCAAATTTCTGGTGTTTTTATTATTTCGGTTTTGCTTGTTTTATTTTATTGACAACAAAGGAGTTTCCGGAAAGTTTGCAAAACAATTAACCCCATTCGGTTTTTCAAATTGCTTAGAAAAATTGGTGAAATCATTAAAGTAACAATTATGAATCCCATAACTTAGGTAGGCATCATATGATTAAGCATCATATATGTTGATGAACATTAACCAAAAAGCATATCCTATTATTACATTCCAACAAATGGGTCTCAATGTAAGTAGATGTTTATGTGTATTGGGAAAAGAAAAATAGAGAGACTTGATAGCTAGGATAAGAAACAAAACTTCCTTTAATCAACATGTTTGACTTTAATCGATAAAACCAAGATCTGGCTAACATTGCCATAGGCATATCTTTGAAGAATGGATCTGTACACTCTATAAATCTTGACTCCTTAAAACATGGCTACATATAAGCCTTAGTTTATGAAATTAAACCTCAACACCTTATGCTTCTATAACATAAGCAAAGAACAATTTGGCTTTCAATAGAATCTCCTCCACATAATTGTCATATGAAAAACAAAAGTTTAAATGAGAAAAAAACAAAGATAGAAGTTTGATCATCAAATATATGGTGAGTCAAGTGTCGTCTAGCATATTTTTAGGGTAAAATTACTGAAAATAAGCCTAGATAATTGAGAAATAAAGAAAGTATATGTCATTACTAATACCAACCTAACCTAAACAAAGAACCAAACAAAGTAATTGCATTTACTAGTTCCTATCTGTGGCTTATGAAATGCATCCTTTTTGTTTTTATTTTTAAACTTTATCATTTTTTTATCACTAACAAATGTCTCTTTTTTGATTGAACTCTATCTTTCTTTGTTAAAAGTTTTGAGGTAGAACCCTCTTGTTTCACTGCAGCTAATTCTATATGAAGTGTTGCTAGCTTCTTTTCCTTTTCTCTGAGAGGAACCATTAAAACATGAACAATATAGTATTTGTAACAGAACATGAGGTGGAGAGGTAAGAATAAGCAAAACAAAGGGGGAGAAATAACAAATTATCCATATTACCTGCAGGCAATCACATTTCAACCTGAAACTGAAATTTTAATTTATAATCAGAAACTTACCTAAAAAATTAGTCTTTCATGTTCGTTAATCATATAAACCTTATTATGTGAAGCTTACCACAACATGTCTTCCTCATCAAAACCCATAATCATTATCAAAAAATTGGAGAGTTATTGTTATGTTATTTTGTAATGTGGTGCGTTTGAATGAAAGAGAGAGAATATAGGAGATATGGAAATCTTAAGAGAATATTCAGAAAGAAGGAAATTACCAAATTTTGTTAGACTTGTCTCCTTCTAGCCATTATTACAATGTTTAAGTACATATAGAAGAAAAACTAAGATAGGTGATGGTCCTGTGTTACATGCCTATGACTATATTTAAACGATGCATCTTATGCGTAAAGACTTAACGCTGTTGTTTCTGTTAACTTCTCTAATCCTTTTGAATTTTTCAGTGGTTTACTCGTCTTCTTCATTAGTTTTTGTAACAATCCCCTCCCTTTTCACTTCCTTGTCCACCAACTTAACTTCTAAAAATTGATTTTGAAGTTCAAAGAGATAATCTCTCAAAGCACTCTCGCTTCGGCCATCCGACCATTGAATTAATAGTTGTGTTATTGAATGATTGTTTCTTTTGAACATGCTCCTTCTTAATACCGCTACCGGAACATACTTTGTGGGGATGAATACTTTCGACAATGTTATAAACATTCTACTTGTCCCATATGAGCCTTCTTAAGTTGAGCCCCGTATAAAACTGGGTGAATGGAAGTTCCCAGAGGAAGCTCCAATTTATAAGCTACAATTCCCACGCTTTTAAGAATTTTATAAAGGTCGCAATACAATGGTGACAATTTATGGTTGCCCCTCATTTGAAGAGAGTGTTGTTTATAAGGTTGCAATTTCAATAAAACCAGGTCGCCTACTTTAAATTCACATTCTAATCTTTTTGAGTCCGCATGTTGCTTCATTCTATTTTGTGTTCTCTATAAATAGAACCTTGCTATCTCTAACATCGCTTTTTTGTCTTTGAAATCTTGACCCACCTTTATTATTACCAGTAATATATGGAGTGTAAACAGGTGGGGAATACCCATATAAGACTTCAAAAGGTATTATGTTAAGACTTCGGCTAGGGAACCCATTCACTCCATCTCTGGGGGGTTTCTCCATAGAAGCATCACAGGTACGTTTCCAAAATTTTATTGATCACCTATGTTTGTTCATCTGTATATGGATGGTAGGTTGTTGAGTATTTTAGGCTGACTACTCGTAGCCTAAATAATTCTTGCTAGAATTTGCTTAAAAACATAGAATCTCTATTGATGATGATTATTTCTAACATTCCATGTGAAAACGTGGTTAAGAAATAATCTTCAATGTCTCTTGCTGAATACGAATGTTTAACCGGGATAAAATGGGCGTATTTTGTGAATCGATCAACCACCACTAAAATCATAGAGTTTCCCTTAGATGTAGGCAACCCTTTAATAAAATCCACATTGAGCTCTCTCCTACTACCTTCTAGAATTTTAAGGGATTGTAATAGCCCTAGATATGCTAATGTATCATACTTGTTCTTTTGGCCAATCATGCATCTTTTTATGCAATTCTGAATATCCTTTATCAACCCTTTCTATAGAATAAACTTTGTAGTTTCTTTGTGGTCGCCAGTACACCTGAATGCCCTCCCATCATTTCTTCATGGCCAACTTTGATTCGTTGTTCTCTGAGTTTGTTGTTCGAGCCTATCACTAGCCTCCCCTTCCATCGTAATAATCCATTATTGCACTCATAAACATTTAAAATGATTTCCCCTGTCATTAGTTTCTTAATCAGGTCATGTACAGTGTGATCCCTTTCCTAACTTTTTTTAATTTCTTCAATCAATCCTCCTTGTACTTGTGATACTGATATTACCAGTAATTTTGAGCTGGTAAATCTTGATAGAGCATTGACTACTGTTTTCTCTTTCTCGCTGCGATATTAGACTTCAAAATCATAATCTAAGAGCTTTGAAAGCCATGATTGCTAGAAGGGCGTTTATAATTGTTGCTCCAATAAGTATTTTAGGATCTGGTGATCAGTTCACTCAATGAAGGGTTTGATGATAAGGTAGTGGTGCCACTATTTTATTGCTTTAATTATGGCTAGAAACTCTTTTTCGTATGTTGGTAGCCCTTAATGCCTCAAAGCTAGTGTTTTACTAAGAAAAGCAATTAAATGATTATCTTGCTATAGTACTACTCTGATGCCTAATCTGTTGGCGTCTACTTCCACTACGAAGGGTTTTAAGAAGTTAGGAAGTGCTAGGATAGATGCTTTCATGATTGCTTCCTTTGGGGTTTTTTGGCTCTGGTTAGTTTTTGATCATTCTCAACTTCTTTACATCGGTTGCCACACTATTCTCCAAGATAGTGTAACCTAAATATTCAATCTACCTTGCTCTAAAATCCCAGTTACTCTTGTATAAATATAGTTGATTAATTTTAGAATCATTATTGTCGTAGTATGGTGCTTTACATGTGATTATAGGGATTGACCGTAAATCTCGAAAAATACCAGAATGAAGTGTCAAAGGTATGGTTTAAATAACACATTCATCAAACTTTGAAACATTGATGGTTCATTGGTCAAGTCGAATGGTATAACTAAGAATTCGTGATGCCCTTCGTGCAAATTGAATGTTGTTTTTGGAATGTCTTCAAGTTGCATTTAGATCTGGTGATAACCCGAACGTAAGTCTAGCTCAATAAGCCACCTGGCTCCATGTAATTCATGTAATAATTCTTTTGTTAACAAAATAGGAAATTTGTCTTTGATCGTATGCTTATTGAGCTTGCAATAGTCCACTCATATCCACCATGAGATGTCCTTTTTCTTAATGAGGACTATTGGTGATGCATATGTTTCGTAGTTGTCTCTGATGAAGCCTTAGTTCATCAAGTCTTTCATGGATTATTCGATGACATTTTTTGCGCTCTTGAGTATTGACATGGTCTAATATTATTGGTTTCTACTCCCTCCTTTAAGTGAATCTAATGATTGTGTTTCCTATCAAGTGGTGATTGGTTTGGTTCTTTGAATATTATAGTGAACTCCAATAAAACATCGTTAATTTCTTCGAATGTGCTCCGCTGATCTTCCTTTACTCCTAATTGTTGTAGTTCACATTTGATCAGAAATGTCAATTACATCATGAAGAATTACCCTCCTTCCAATCGTAGTAGTGTTATGTGGAATTCCTTGCCTAATACAACTCGTGATCTCTAATTCAACGTAACTACGTGGCCGTCCTAGTTGAAAGTCATGATCCTTCCTTGAAATTACAATGAGCATCGTTCAATTCAACTAACCACTGAACTCCCAATATCGCATCGCAACCTCCCAGTAATAACACTAGTGCGTTCATAGTGAATTGGAAACCTGACATTATCCACGTAAAATTTATGTAGTATTATTTACATACTAGTTGCAATCCCCTACCTACTATAATGTATATTGGTTATATACCCCAAACATTACAACCTTCTTTCTTTACGATTATATATCCATAAAATTATGGGTGCTGCTGTTGTCAACCAATATATGAATCGCCCTCCTATGATGCATTCCTACTATCCTCGTTTGCTTAAAGTTCCTCTCACCTGACAATCCCATCATTGCTTGCATTGATACGTTGTGACAATCAGCTTCTATTTGTTCTTTCTCACATCTTTCATTATCTCTCTTCGTTACAGCTCCAATGGAGTCTTCGTCTCCATCAACCACATACAATTGTAATTGTTTGTTCTTACACTTATTACCTGGGCTGTATTTTTCATTACACTAGAAGTAGAGTCCTCACGCTCTTTTTTCATCAAATTCCTTGTTACCGATGTGCTTTGTGGATTTGAATGTTTTTTTTGCTACCAGACATGTTGAAGATGTTGAAGTGGGCAATATTCCATCTGACGATAAACTCTTATTTACATTTAATGTTTGTTGCATTCTTGGAACTGGGTTGTGGCCTCCCCCAAAACTTATGCTTTTCAATGTGTTTCCTCAGGAAAAGAAGGTACTCCCCTTTGCCATCATTATTACTTTATGCTTCCGTGCCAACAAATACTTCTGGTGTGAAGAAGAAGGCTCATGCAGTCGTATTTTAACTTCAATCTCTGGTTTGAGGCCCATAAGAAATAACCTAATCAAATTCTCTTCAGATAGTGATAACCAATTTGAGTAATGGTTGAATTTGGCACTGTATTCTAACATCAAGCCTTCCTATTTTATTTCTTTAAAATCTCTTACTGGGGAGATTTTCACATCAAAAAGTGGTTTGAGCATGCTCGTGAACTCTTTCCAATCCACCACTTTTGATTTATTTTGATTCCTTAAGTAGAGCATATACTATTCCTGAGCTTGTTCATCCATATGGAGAATCACCATGCCCACCTTCACCTTCTCTGACATTAGATCTAATTGAAAAAATTACTTGCATCTGTATAACCACAGTTTGATTCACTCATTATCAAACATTGGAAACTTTATTCTGCTCAACCTTATGGAAACCACATTTTCATCCTTCTCCTGCGAGATTTTTTCACTTTTATTCGTGTGATTCGAAGTAATAGGAATAGCCACTCCTGATTTCACTCCTTACCACTGCATGAATTGCATGAAAATGGCTTTAAGCTTTAACATGTCCTTCTGATACTTATCTACTCTATTTTGTGATTCTAGTAACAATTTTTCGTTCTTGATTTGAGCCTCCATCAGACTCTTAAAGTTCTCTTTAATTCTTCTTAACTCAACTCCGTTTGTTTCTTCCGCCATTGGTACTTATTCCCTTGAATCAACTGCTATGATACCAAATGTTCTGTTATTTTATAATGTTGCGTGTAATGTTTGAACGAAAGAGAGAGAAGAGAGGAGATACGGAAATGTTAAGAGAATGTTCAGAAAGACAAAAGTAACCAATTTCTGTTATACTCGTCTCCTTCGAGCCGTCGTTATAACGTTTAAATACATATAGAATAAAAACTAAGATAGATGCTGGTCCTGGGTTACATGCATATGACTTTATTTAAACAATGTGTCTCTTGCCCAATGACTTAACATTGTTGTTTTCGTTAACTTCTCTGATCCCGTTGAATTTCCTAAGGTTTTCTCGTCTTCTTTATTAGTTTTTGTAATAGTTATAATCTTTAAACTTGAAGAAGCAGTGAAAGAGTAGAAAGAGAAATAAAGAGTAGCATTGAATCTGATATGCAAACACATGAGTTTACCAAGAATTTGAAAAGAACGTGAAACAAAAGGTTACAAAACAAAAAGTTACATGCTTTAATCAGAGGATAACCCGAATAGATATACCGTGAACAACCTCGACCAAATGAAGAAGACAATAGAGTTGAACACAACATGAATTGGTGGAAAATTAAGTTTAGGAGGTAAAGATAGCTGGGTGGGTTGGAGGTTGGTTTATTTCTTTTGGTCGGGTTGGACAAAAAAAATGAATGGAGTAAGAAATTTGGCTTGGTCCAAAGATAAGCCATGTGAGCATAAGGTGCATATAGCGCTTGGAGTTTATAAAAAAGTCAATGTACCTAATGCATAAGGCTCCTCACTTTGCGGGAGTATGAGGAAGGTTATAATATACACAGCATTCCTTTTATATTTTTACAAAGAGACTATTTCTATGACTTAAACCTATAACTTTATGGTCACGAAAGAGCAACTTTACCGGTTTGAGTTTATAAAATTTAAATTTTGTACATGCTTATAAGTTCAACCAAAAATTAAGAAAAAAACAAAAAAACATTTAAATCTTTATGTGATTTAATTTTTTCATTTATTCTTTAAATTTTAGAAACTAAATAGTTCCTTTTGTTGATTTCAAAATTTTCATAACTCACCTTTGTTATTTTTTTGAAACAATTGTTACAGCCAGTAGATTTAACTAGGACATGAAAAGAGAATATAAGATTAAGAGAGAACAGCCTTGGAAAAGTTAATAACGACAGGTCCACCTCTTAAGGTGTACCTCTAACTTGGACTCAACAAGAATGAATTTCAAATCAGATTGCACTCATCCGTCATCTACCAAATGTTTCTGAAGCCGAACATTATCTAACTAAATGGCCCGTGAAATTTGAGGTCTAAATATCATTCTGGGCCATCAGTTTGGGCCCACGTCAAAGCCCTTACAGTGAAAAATGTTGAAATGAAACTACACTTACCAGCCTTCTTCACTTTCACCTTCTCGGTGTTCAGTTTCTGTTTAATGCTCCGAAATCTGTTTGGTAACCTAGAAAAAGGAAACCCCCCAGAAAATTCACGCTCATGGCTCCAAAACCCAAGGACAAGCCGAAGCCCTCTCAGTCCGCGTGGCAACCTCCGCCGGCGATCGAGGATCTCTTCACCGATCTCAACAGGCACATTCAGCGCTCCGAATTTGCTCAGGCTATTAAAGTTGCCGATCAAGGTCCAATCTTTATATTTCATCGATTCCATGAAACCGTTTTGTTGTGCATTGTTGTGTTTTGATGGATTTGATTACGCTAATCCGCTTGCTTTTGCAGTTCTCTCTGTGGCTCAGAGTGACGAGGACGCGATTCGATGCAAGGTGGTTGCTTTGATTAAGGACGATAGAACTGAAGATGCTCTTTCGACGATTCATTCGTCGGAAAAGCGTAATGTTGACTTCAGTTTCTTCAAGGTGGTTGAATTTGAGCAATTCATGTTTAGTTATGTTTTTTTTTTTTTCAGTTTCTATTGGTTTGTTTCAGTTTCATATGTTCTAAGTTTGCTCTGTCGGAGTTCAAGATGAAAATTCTACATTGGTTCTTCAAGATTTATTAGTTATTTCTGCTCACACAGTACTCGATTTTTTCTTTGTTCTTATGTTTCTTTGGCATACAATGAGAAAAGTTTGTGGAGTTGCTAGGGACTGTGTTTTGTTCTGTTGCTCTACTGCTCAGGAAAGCACGCGTAGACTTGACATTTTCTACTTCATGTGTTTCTCTAAGTAGGCTTACTGCCTATACAGACAAAACAAGTTGAATGAGGCCTTGGAGACCTTGAAAGGCCTAGAGAGGAATTCAGAAATTTTGCTGTTAGAATCACAAATTCTTTATCGTATGGGCAAGATGGATGCTTGTGTTGAAGTTTATCAGAAGCTACAAAAAACAAAGGTTGATTCACTGGAGATAAATCTAGCTGCTGCTTTGATCTTGGCTGGGAGGGCTTCTGAAGTACAAGGAATGCTGGAAGCACATCGGATTAAAGCATCTGGCAGTTTTGAGCTTGCATACAATACTGCTTGTTCCTTGATTGAGAGGAACAAACTGACAGATGCAGAACAACTCTTGTTGAGTGCTGGAAGGTGATATACTCTTTTGCTTAATTAGATTTCTTTGTTGGTGGTCCTTATTACTTTATTGTTATTATTATAATCTGCATATGTTCTTTATGGTTTTTTTTAGTATTCCGCAACTTGCTTGATTATAAGAACAACATACTTATCATATAATTGCTTGGTGAAGAAAATGGTCAAGCTCAATTCTTTTTGCTCCTTGTCTTTGAATTGTGATTTATTTATTTCTTGAACTTGTTCTGAATGTTTGCACAAGTTCTTATTATCAGGATGTGTTATATGAATTTTTGTCTGCACGAAGATCCTTAAAAAGAAGCAATACATTAATGGAATGTAATGCCTCTCCTGAATTCCTTTTTCTTGACAGAATTGGTCAGGAAACACTAATGGACGAAAACTTGGCTGAGGATGATATAGAGATTGAACTGGCTCCTATATCTGTCCAGTTGGCATACGTTCAGCAGGTATGAACACCAATATTACTAAAAGCATTGCACATTAGTCATTAATTAGTGATGCTGGCTCTTCTCCAGTTGGCAATAATAGAAATGTCTTATCATCAGCTCTTAGGGCGATCACAAGAGGCCATGGAGGCTTACATGGACATTATTAACAAAAACCTGGCAGATGAATCAACTTTTGCTGTGGCAGTGAATAACTTTATTGCCTTAAAAGGTCCAAAAGATGTGTCTGATAGCCTGAGAAAACTTGACCGACTGAAAGAGCAAGATGCACCGAATTTCCAGCTTTCTCGTGGACTTGACAAGCTTTCTCCAAAACAAAGGGAGACAATATATGCAAATCGGGTGCTTTTACTGCTCCACACCAATAAGATGGATCAGGTCTCAGTGTTGCTTTTTTTTTTTTGATTGTGATTGTTCTCTTCTCTGTAAAGTCATGATGGTTAAAAGATGAGGGTTTCATATATGGTGATGAAATCTGACTAGTCAATGTTTAACAGGCACGAGAACTTGTTGCTAGATTGTCAGACATGTTTACTGATAGTGTGGTTCCAGTACTGCTTCAAGCTGCAGTTTTGGTCAGAGAGAATAAGGCTAACAAAGCCGAAGAAATACTAGGGCAATTTGCTGATAAGTTCCCTGATAAGTCCAAGGTTATTCTCCTTGCAAGGGCACAAATTGCTGCAATTGCTGGCCATCATCAAATTGCAGCCGATTCTCTGTCCAAGATATCTGAAATTCAACACATGCCTGCCACTGTTGCAACCATTGTTGCTCTGAAGGAAAGGGCTGGAGACATCAGCGGTGCATCTGTGATTTTTGATTCTGCAATCAAATGGTGGTCGAATGCGATGTCTGAGGACGGCAAACTTAGCGTCATAATGCAAGAGGCTGCTTCCTTCAAGCTCAGGCATGGGCAGGAGGAAGATGCTGCAAGCCTATATGAGGAACTTGTGAGAAATCATGGGAGTATTGAGGCATTGGTTGGCTTGGTAAGTACGGTTGCTCGTGTGGATGTTGACAAAGCAGAAACTTATGAGAAGCAGCTGAAACCGTTGCCAGGTCTGAAGGGAATTGATGTAGATAGTTTGGAGAAGACTTCTGGAGCACAGCATGGTAGTAATGCTTTGCATGTTGGGGTTGCTTTAACGCCCGAGGAAGTTAAGAAAGAGAAACCAAAGAAGAAGAGAAAGAGAAAGCCAAGGTATCCTAAAGGGTTTGACCCGGCAAATCCTGGTCCTCCTCCGGATCCAGAGAGGTGGCTTCCTAGGAGGGAGAGATCAAGTTACAGACCCAAGAGAAAGGACAAACGAGCAGCTCAGGTAAGAGGCTCTCAAGGTGCTGTAGTAAGAGAAAAGCATGATGCCAGTGGTACCGCAACCAATTCCAACTCTTCACATTCAAAATCCCAGGCTTCTACGTCAAAAGTAAATGCAGTGGAGAAGCCAAAGCCTTCTTCATCTAAATCGTCCAAAAAGAAATCAAGGAAATAACTGGGGAGTACCTCTCAATACTCATACAAGGCACTTCTCCTCCTTTCTCCCCTGTCTCCTTTCCTTTGTTGGGTTGCGGAGGAGAAGTGTGAACTTCCTTTCTGGTTGTCATTATTTTAGTTGTCCCCACCAAAGCTTGAGATGTTGGTAATTAACCTTTAGTCCTTTTTGCTGTGCCGGGATTAATTTTTGAAATACTTGGAAGAATTAATTTTTCTGACGGGTTGTTTACCTCTCTTTTACCACATTTGGTAACAAATTACCGCATTAACATCAAAAAATTGAGTTTACAATGTTTCTATTCTTTTCTGTGTAGAACAAGGTTTACATAGGATTAGTTACAATAAAGTTTTTGACATTTTGCATTTGGATTGACCTTTCCGGTATTCAATGCCATTTTTATATGAGCTCTGCAACTTGACCTTCAAATGTTCAGGATGCCATGGAAGGTAGCATTTATGATTGTTAGTCTACGGTGATATTTTGGAGAGAACAAAAAAAGGTTTGAGTTGAAAATATTGGATTTTCCAAAAGATTGGCACTTTTTGCTGTAACGTGTCATGGTTATGTCCTACGAGTATGATTTATTAAAAAGCGCATTAAATCCATCCGCAAATCCAGCAGTTGATACAACTATCTCATTTGAAGTTTATGACGAAAAATAAGAAGCAAGTACAGGGTTAACAGAATACTTTGCTCAATGTAATCGTCTCATGTTTATAGTTGAACATTGCTGCTGTGAAAATGGTTTTCGAAATATGCATCAGAACATAGCTCTTATTATTCTATGCACCATTTGCAATACTTTGCATATCCAAGAAACTACATCGTCGGAAATATGGTGAAAAGAGATGTAAAGGAAAGAGAGAAGTAATCAAAGTTCTTTGAGAACCGATACTGAACAATCAAGTTGTAATAATACGGTTGAACAAAGACGTGGAAAGTGTGTAAATGTATACTGTGAAAGAATCAGGGTACAACTTTCTTACATCGAATTATATTATATATGAAGATGAACAGAAAAACAGATTATGATGATCAAGAAAGTTGACATGGCAACAGATGTGAAACGCGCATCTCCTTCATTTCTGAGGTTTCTTACGAAGATCTTTCATCCATTTCAAGCTCATCAATTTCTTTCCAAGGCTGCTTTTGCGTCCATCCTTTTCCTTCTTGTCATTGTCGTTTCGCTGTGGAAGAGGGTCAGGTGTGTCATAGTCCCATTGATCTGCCCATGACAAACCTGAATCCATTTCGTTTTTTCCTAGTTTTTCTTGGATCAATGCTTCTGCATTTCAGCGTTTTGAGAAAAGGGTAATATTTAGTCTCATAGCAACGAACATTTACTTATTTTAACTGAAAATTCTGTTTGGTTTTCATTTACCTGGAGAGCATCAAGTTTGGTAAAAGGTTTGCTATATTTTAGGTGAACGTCCATGCAAGGTTTCAACTTTCCGTTTATGATCTATGTCTGAGTTAATCATTCGTCTTGCTTTTGACTAAAAGGACTTAAATTGGTATATAGTTAACTATTTCTAGCAGCGTTTGGAAGGTCGATCAAAGTTCGTTTGATTAATTCCTGAATCAAGCGTCTCTTTTGTTGGCCATCCTTTAAGAAACAGCTTCCTATTGTTCAGGTGAACATGAGACTTGGATTTATAACAAGGATCTACATCAGCATATAACTTCTCTGTTATTTTCCGTGACTTAAGGTGGATCATGGGTCTTATTGTTATTCTTGAGTGAAATCCAGCCACTTTCAACCAGCAATCACCGATATAGATAATTTACTTATCCTCACAAACTTGGTTCAGACCAACTGCAAACAGACTTCTATACATGATTCTGATATCTAATTCATGTCAGAAATGATTAGGAACGAACATATCAATTCAAAAGCGATAGATCACAAACATACAATTGAATCTTCTGTGCTGATTAATGATCAAATAGGATAGTACATGAATCAAAACAATATATGGATGTATAACACCACAGATCACTCTTTTTGGAATCCTAACCAGTGTTTCCTTCCAGCTAATATGTTGACAGTAAGCTGGGACAAGATGTTTCAAGCTCCTGGCTTAATTCTTTCATCTGCATTTATCCATCCATTAGTTCTTGGAATATCAATAACGAATGGATTTTTATCCAAATTCCATAAACCTCTTTGTGCATCTTCCTAGTCTTCCCGCAGCATGGATAGAAGATACAGGGGAACTGCTGTAATTGAACGGCATTTTCCTTCAAAGGAAGATGCAAGAAAATAGAAGCAACAAAAGCGAATGTCCCAGCTCGTGCAAGGAAATGGAGCTCGAGAATTGCACAGGTAAGGAAAGTTTGGAAAGTTGGAAGAGCAGGCAGACTGGAAGAAAATAGCAAAAGTGATGAGACAGCTTAGTAGGCGGCTTACTTCTAATAGTGATAAAACTCAACATGCCCTGCAATCTCCCTACAAAACATCTTGGACTCCCTAGCTAACTCCACACTCTTGAAAATGGCAAGCCCTGTTTGCTTGTGAGTCGATGCTGGCTTATATGAATTAGCTTCTTCTACTTTCCCCAGTAACAAAGCTTCCCTAGCAGGAATAACATTTTCCCACCAAAATTCCCGTAACATATCATGTATCAGCTCCCAATAACTATGATCCCTCCGTACACGAAATATTGTGCTCCCATTTGGTGTCCAGCAGTACAAATCAGCCCAATCCCTACCCATTATCTCCAATTGGCCTTGCACTTGAGGCATGTAATAGAAAGGCATAGTTGACCAAGGAAGACCAGTCTCCGGCTTCCCCTTATTATATGGACACTTAACTTCCAAGATTCCTCCGCCAGGAAAGCAACCCAGAAGGCCATCAGGGGAAGCACCAAGCCACTGAAATTTCTCTTCTGAATGGATAGCAAATCCTAATGAGTTTACCTCATGGCCAGTGATGCTCTTGTAACGATCTACAGCCACAACTTCATTAGTTACGCCCCACGCCATAGCGCTTTTAGCTGCTTCAACAAATTGTATCTCTGAAGCAAATACTTTCTCACGCCAAAGCTCAAATCGGCGAGTCCCCTTCCAAAACCCCAAGGCAGTACTGAAGGTGCTGGTAGTTAGCTTGTCCTTTCTAAGGGCAAACCATTCATCTGAACGTTGAGGAACATCCGATCGATTAACACAAGCAGACACCACCAATGAAGAGGGAGGACACACTGCGAGTGGTTCAGTGAGAGAGATGGGTGGGGCACATAAAGTGTAAAACTTTCTGCAATATCCAATTCCACACCTTCTCTTTGGGGGTAGCAATGTCATCGTTTTGTGGCAAACATCTTGTAGTCTAGTGATGCAGGTAGTGGTCATTGCCAAGGAAATCAGTTGACTGATGGAAACTTTCCTTGATTGAACAATCCTGCGAAAGTCAGGGACTGCATGAAAGATTAGTACTAACTTCAGGCCAAAAACTATCGAGAAGCAGAACTTCTCATCTCCATAAAATATTTGATATAGTATAAAAACAATAAAACTTGGCAACAACAAAAAATTAAAGAACTATTAAGCCTAAGAACAAGCACCCCTGGAACCAAACAATATCTCAATACCCAATTAGAGTACATGTTCAGCTTCATGGTTAGGTGTTTGATGAAATACCTGAAAGAGTCCTATGGCCTCTAACCTTGACTTAGCGGCCGCAAACTGAAGAACTAGAAAAGACCCTTTGTTAGGAAGAGGACATTTGAGTGAGTTTCATCATCTTAATGCGATAAAAATCAAAGCTTTTTCCATGTATAGGCATAAAACCATCTCAACGGATCGACACAAGCTAAAGGATTTCATCATCTTAATGCGATAAAAATCAAAGCTTTTTCCATGTATAAGCATAAAACCATCTCAACGGATCGACACAAGCTCGTTCCTTTAGCTTCCGTTTTGTCCTGAAAATGTCCACTTCCTTGAGAGCTGTGCAGCTCAGAAAAAAGCTTGCAAGTTCTTGGAGGATTAGGATGTGATGCGGCAGAAAGAGCAAAGTAGCGGATATGAACACCATCGGTTTATTCGGTATGGGCCAAACTTTACTCTCAAAATAATAAACTCTATGGCCCGTTAAATTTTGTAATACTCTTACTACAAAATCTAGTAATTCAATAATACATGTTTGCATTCTAAGATTTGTGGATTTCTTTAAAACAAAAATTGTTATATAATTTTATTCTTAATTTTAAAATTAAATTATAAAAATATAACAATCGAGAAAAATATTTACGCAATATTTTCTTTGCATTTTAATTAAGGATGTTTTTGTGACTTAGGCTTATATCCTTTTAATCACAAAAAATAACTTTACTATTCATTCCAACACTTGTTCTCAAGAATTAAATTATCAAGCATTTTGCTAAATAATTTATATGAAAGAGAAATGTTTAAACTTTGCAAATTCATCAAATCCAAGTTGAATCCCCTTTTACATATCAATTCAAGCAAAAAGAAATTAAAGGTACGAATAAGATGGAATTGGAACTTTGTAAGGATAAAGGAAAGCATTGTATTTGGATTGGATGATGAAATAAAAGAAAATGAGAAAGGCATTATCAAGGCATAAAAATACGAATGAAAAGACAAGTCCACTTGAACTCAATCCTTCCCCAACTCTGTTTCCTCTAATAACATACGAAGCTTTTACTTCACGCACTCTTTTGTCTCCTCCTTGCCACCAACACACCTCTCTCTTTCTCTCTCTCACGCCTACGCTGACACACCACGTCTCTCTCGCCCTCGCTCTCTGCTAAAACATGCTAAAACAATCCAAGTTACTGGCTTTAACTCAAAAGCTTGTTTCGTTTTCTTAATTACTCTTGTTTGCAGAAATCTATCTCAAACCCATTCTACCTTTGTTCAATTACCAGTTGACAAATTAATGGGTTCTTTCTTTTTCTTGTCTCCTCTGAAACCGCTCACTTTCTCTAACCAAGTTGCTGTCTGAACCAGACCCAGTATCCTAGGAACCTCCGAAAGTGATAAAGTCTGCAACTTTAACTCAAATACCAATTCAGTAACCATGTATTTATCTGAAAAACCTCGACCCATCGATTTCTATAAGGAAGAAGTGACACCCGGCAGCAGAGACAACATGATTATTGAGGTTGGTTCTTCAAATGGCGATTTGCCACCACATCAACATCATCTTCATAACCCGCATCATCACTTACAACAACAACAACAGCAACAACAGATGATTCTTGGAGACAGTAGTGGAGATGACAATCATGAGGTGAAAGCTCCCAAAAAGAGAGCAGAAACATGGGTTCAAGACGAAACTCGAAGTTTGATCGCGCTGAGGCGAGAAATGGACGGTCTTTTCAATACTTCAAAGTCAAACAAGCACCTTTGGGAACAAATATCGGCAAAGATGAGAGAGAAAGGGTTCGATCGGTCTCCAACTATGTGCACCGATAAGTGGAGGAACTTGCTTAAAGAGTTTAAAAAGGCAAAGCATCAAGATAGAGGAAGTGGGTCCGCGAAAATGTCTTATTATAAGGAGATTGAAGAGATTTTAAGGGAAAGGAGCAAGAATGCTCAGTATAAGAGTCCTACCCCAACTTCTAAGGTTGATTCATACATGCAATTTGCTGATAAAGGTAACTAGGGATTTATGTTTTGTGCACTTTTAAGCCTGTATTCCCCTGATTCAAGTGAAATTGGAATTTGACTGTTTTGAGTTCGGTGATCTCTTCTGGATCTTATGATTGTTACTTACCTTTGAATTGATATATTTGGGTGTTTCTGACTTCTGGAATTTATCTTTCTTGGCACACTTGCTTGAGAAACTAACTTGATCTGACGGGTACAGAAATTAGAAAAACTAAAGAAAAATCTAACCATAGTTTGAGCATTTCCTTGTGGTATTAGGACTGTGAAACGGTTGATTGGGTTTAAAGCTTACAACCTTAATAAAGCTGGGAATTTGCAGAACTTGTGGTTGATGGGTTCTAGGAAGTCAAGAAATTAATGTAAATTAGGCCTTGAAATATATCATTCTGCGATCAGAAAATGTTTACGTCATGGGCTTTACCATTTCATGAGGAAACATTATGGATAGTATCCAATTATATTGGCATACCAAAGAAAATCATTCAAGCATTGTTCTGTAGATGTTAAATGTTAACCAGTGAGAAATTTGGTTGGGTTCTAAAGTGAGAAATTTGGTTGGGTTCTAACTGATGTTGTGGACCAAATCTCTGTTACAAGTATAGAAAGCATATGTATTTTTTGGATCTCTATTATGGTTGAGATAACCTTAAAAAATGCCATCTGTAGAACTGAGTTTTCAAATTGTGAAAGGAGGTATCTCACCCTAAAAGTGTACCCGGATTGCCACCATGTCATTAGTTATGGTGCTGGTGTTTAGTGTTTTCCCTGATATGCGACTGCCTTCTGGTCTTATCCTCAGCATTTATCGCCATCTGTTTGAATTTTACAGGCTTTGAAGATACGAGTATCTCTTTTGGACCTATGGAAGGTATGCGCCTTTATAGGAGAATGCGTCCTAGCCATCTTTGCTATTTTGTCTTAATGATGTACTATTACTGGGCACATGCTCTTTTCCTTTCTCCATATGTTATGATTTTATGTTTCTTTTTCCTTGATCTCAACATGAGGAGGGTTTGACCAAGGCTTTGCTCCTTATATGGAATATATTTTTGGCTTTACCATGACCACTGTGAAATTATTGCAAGCAGCATTTATATGGTGTACATGATCGGAATGTTAATAACTATTTGTTGGATGGTCAATTTGTTCTGGGATATGGTTGCGCATACAATTAGTGCACTTTTTTTGTGAGAAAATCTTTTAAGACTAAGACAATGTTTTTGGTGGCTCTATGAGTAGTTGGCTAGTTTGTCGTCGTCCCTACTATCAAAATAATTACAAGCAACACGTGTGCTGTCCTGTCGGATGATCAATATATACAGGCATATGATTTCTTGTTCAACGTGTGCACGTGTTTATGAGAATCTTATTTTTATATGTATCTTCCTTTAACTTTTGGGTGCACTAATTGAAGGAATAGCTTAAATTTTCTAGTGTCTGTATTGCACATCCTCATTATTTCGTTGAGAAGCTTTTCATGGTAACTTTTACTTACGTCATGATTTGCTTTGTACTCAAGATGTTCCGCTCATAATTAGAGCAATTCATTCTTTTTGTCTTATTTCTCAGACAGCCACACTTTCCTTTGTGCCATAAGACCTCTAAATCTTAGGAAATCAATGCACAATACTTCTTATGCTATTCTAACATAGACTAATGCTTCCTCAACTCGTCTTAATGCCATACTTGGAACATAATATACTGGCCATTCATCTGTAATTTTAAATTAGTATTAGTATTAGCTTAATTAAGAACTTCTGTCCCCTATAATTTTAAGGGAGTCTTGCGGTGATTCTTTCCTCCTTTGTGGTCCTGTTTTATATCGGCAAATAAAGCTTGAGATGCTGGAAATGACATGGGAATCGTTGCTGATACTTGATAATTTATGCTTATTAAATCTAGATAAATAAATTCTTGGTACTTGTTAAGTAAATTAGTATCCTTCATTTTATTTTTTGTCTGGTTGTTTAGCCATATTCTTAATCAAATCACACCATTGCTGGGTTTTTGACTGGATTACTTTTACTGAATAATTCGTGCACTTTTAGCTTTTGTTGTTTGTTTCATGATATTTCTGTCACATTCAAAGTTATTTACACTATCAATTTTGTCACCTAGAGATTTGCATTTCCCTCGTTTAAGTTACTTCTTGTGCAGCTAGTGGCAGGCCAACACTCAATCTTGAAAGACGTCTGGATCATGATGGACATCCTCTTGCCATCACGGCAGCTGATGCAGTTGGCGCAAGTGGGGTTCCCCCTTGGAATTGGCGGGATACCCCTGGAAATGGTATTACACTCAAGTTATACCTATTAGACAATGACATCTCTTTTATACTAATTTGACTTGGCCAAGTGCAATTTTTAGGCAGTCCTTTCTTGAGTAATAGAAGTTTCTATTTTTGTTGTTATCAGCTTTTGTGCTTTTGGACACAATATTTGACTTTTTGGTTATGGCTCCGATAACCTGATTTGGTAGGTGCTGAAAGCCAGTCATATATTGGTCGTGTGATATCAGTCAAATATGGAGACTACACGAGGAGGATTGGTGTTGATGGCACTGCAGATGCTATCAAAGAGGCAATCAAATCTGCTTTCAGACTAAGAACTAAGCGTGCATTTTGGTTGGAAGATGAGGACCAAATAATTCGTAGTCTCGATAGGGATATGCCTTTGGGGAATTACACTCTTCACGTTGATGAGGGTAATTGATGCTTATACTCTTATCTATTTCTCTCTAATAGATAACATGCCTTGAGGTGTGAACATACTTTTGGACTAACAGTGCATCACATTCTACTAAATCTTTTAACTGAAGGTTAATTAATTCCTCCTAAACATCCAATCAATATACTCTCCAATTTGGCCTCTTGTGCTGATATTTTGATTGGGGTCATCTATCACATAGTTGCACGTGTAGCCGTTGGATGAAACATCCAGCGTTCGAAATTGATTCAAGTGGGCCCCACCAAGTACACATGGGCCACGGCTATACACTTGGCCTTATCCTATTGCTACCTCTGAGATTTTCTGATTTAGGTAACATCTTTCATTGAGGTGGTTTTCATTTGCCATGCTTATTACTCTTTTGGTAATGGGATGAATAGTTCAGTTACATCTCGAGGAAAGTTTTGAACCGCGTCTTTGGCGTGTCGCTTTAAATTTGACTCCTTTCATGGATCTTGAATCGGAAGGCCATTACTGACTTTCAATGCGATATTGATATTGGATTCTATTATTTGCAGGGTTGGCCATCAAGGTGTACCTGTATGATGAGTCTGATCACATACCAGTCCATACTGAGGAGAAAGTTTTCTATACCGAAGAGGATTACCGCGACTTTTTGACTCGCCGGGGTTGGACATGTCTGAGAGAGTTCGATGGCTATAGAAACACTGATAGCATGGATGATCTTCGGCCTGGTGGTATCTACCGCGGAATGACTTGACATGGAATCTTGACATGATTTTAATTGCACCGAATTGGATATCCTCAGAAGTTCATGTTAACAAATTACTTCATCTTGTCATAACTGCAATACCATGTTGGAACTTTATCATGCAATTGTGTATATCATACTGGACTTCCCCAAATGGTAGGACAGAATTCAAGTTTTCTCTTAACTCATGCCTTTACAAGTAGTTTGTAAATATTCTTTTCAGGAAAGTTAATTCCATTTTCTGTTGGCATCAATTTTTGATTATTGTTCTATATCATGAAATTTTGTTTGACCTTTGCAATTTCTGTTTGAACAAAAGGGATGAAGAAGACCCTTCAGCATATATGGTCAATTGGTTGTGTTTATGATAATTTCTTGGATGCTGTTACTAAACTGTTTCTGGATTTAACCGCCAAAAATTTTCTTACAAGACGCATCAAGACATGGCAGGTAAGTTGTTCTGGAAACAGTCTGTATATCTCTCCCTCTCTCTAGTGATATCTTTGTCACGCTATCCTCGACACCCTGAGGGCATATAACACAACCGAACATTGAAACAACTTGTAGAACATGACGGATTCAAGTTCTCAAGGGGCATATTTTCCCTTTTCTCAAGCACCTCCATATCGGTTCCATTGCTGAAGTTCGATCTATCCAGTACCTCATTAGTGGTCCTACCCATTATCAGAAGGTTGATCCTCTGCAACTTTCCCAGATTCCGAACTTTCTTTTGAGATTCCAAAATTCTTAAAGTATGAATATATAATAAAATAAGTATCCTCAAAATCAAGTAATTCAATATATGTTGAAAGTAGTCACATAATAAAATATACTTATAATATTAAAATACACAAATAATACTCAACATGTCCAAACATTCAATGAACATGCGGAATTTTATTATTATTAATTATTACCATTTATATTTTACCTCTTTATTGACTTAAATAATTGGGTCTGACTTAACCTAATAAGCTTGATTCGATGATCTATCGGCTCATTTTTATTTATTATAATCACTCACTAAGTCGAAATATAATCAGATGTGTAAATATCGTACATTATACCTCAATCCCTCAATCTAATATGATGATACGTCAATACCACTCCAATACCTATTTATCGAGACAAGCATGTCTCAAGATACCCTAATACTATTATGGTACTTAGTCATTGGCCAGGGCATCCCTGAAGTTCAAGATGCCTCAGTACTTACTTAACAAACAAGTACTTAGCTACAACTCGCTCGTATCTCGACGACTCATCAATCTATGACCATCAAATATTGTCTATCCTAAGCAAGCTACAATTTACAACTTTCAAAGTCTATTCTCAAACCATTACAAATCAGCCTCTATCTAATTCATGAAAATAATTTATCATATCCTAATATTCTTAATTATATACCTACTCAACTAAAAATTTTAATTATCATACTACATGCATCTGCTCCTCTCTTTTTATAGGCTGGATTGATTTTTTATTGAAGGTACAATTCTTTACTAACATTTTAAGTCATAATTACAACGTATATCAAGAATCACCGGCAGGCAAAAAACACATTCATTCCTAAGGAAGAATCACCGGTAGACAAAAAACATATTAATTCCTAAACTTTTTGTGTATCCTGTGTTTAAAAACATACTCTCATCCAAATAAGGCTCTACTTAATAAGATTTAGTTACATCACAACTAATGAAATAAAAAATTACATTTAATTATAAAAGATACAACCATATTCATGAAAAACTTCACTATTTTATGATGATCCTCTTACATAATTTTTATCTTTTAGGGTTGATAAATATCTATTGTGATCTTACCTGCTACAGTATCCAAGATCTCCTCTTGATTTCTCCAAAGCCTTTTATAGCACACTGATCTGATCTAATACTTACCCATGTCAAGTTTATTAGTTATGGTCCGTCTATTTGAGCACACAGTAAGTCTTTAGAACTCTTACATGTCTCTTTCATGCATATAATCTAGCTAACTTTCAATCTGAGGTCCATTTCAAGTTATCTTTTACTCTCACATTTGAATCTTGCTTCTCATTAAAGATTTTTGCCTATGTGTACCAATATATGTCAACTTATTGACAATGCTCATTTTTCTTGCTCACTTGCAAGTATTTGCCTTATTCTATTATCCCGATTGCCAAACATTGGTCAAAATTCACCAATAATTGCATGATTATGTAATTAAGATTTAGGGGTCTAACACTAGACAGCATACCAAATTTGATTTTAGTATAATACAATATCAGTATCGGTTACTATGGAGTACCGTTTCAGATAAAATTTTAAAATTATAAAATAATTTCTAGATTTTATAAAATTACAAAATAATACTTCAATATATTATGTTATACAATTTTTAACTTTACTTCAATCATATCTTAAAAGATCATAACAATATAAATTTAATATAAGAAATACTTATTTATTTTTATTAATATTATTTTCACATATTTCTTATATATTAAAGTAAATTTAATTTCAAATATTATCTTTACATATTTCAAGAGTTGTTATAATATTTTATATGTATGTATTAAAAAGTATATACATTATCAATATAAAATATATAAATCTTAAAAGTTTTAAATTTTAAACTAATATATATAGTTATGTAATCTATAGTTACTTTGTATAAGTCTAATAACATAAAAAATTTATTTAATACATTCTTATTTATATTTTTATTATTTGTTAAATAAATTATATAAAAATTTATTATATTCTTTTTATGTATAAGTATTATTATTTTATATCAGAGAAAATTTAAGCCTTTTCAACTTACTCTTATAATTCTTTTAAATTTATAAATTTGATCAATATTTGACTAATATTTTACTTACCGATCGGTACTAACCAGTACCAACTGAAAGAATTGGTATCGACCAGTGCCAAAGTCCAACATAAAATTTTCTTGTTCGATACCGACCGATACGATATGTTATTCTAAGAATGCTTTAAGCACATGTTTGCTTTTATTTTTATTTAATTTAAGATTTAGTAACAAAAAATTGTTTAGTTAAGTTTTTTACTTTATTTTATATCTTATTTTTTATGATTTCATAACCTATAAAAAACTTGAAATTATATTTGATTCTACTACTATTTTTAATTTTCTACTTCAAATTCAATATTAAGGAAAATAATTGTTTTGTTAAATTTCTAATTTATGATTTTTATTAATATTTTTATTATTTCATAAATTATATCAACTATAAAAATTAGTTTTGATTTTTGATTTTTTTCAGAATTTAACTTTATTATTAACTAAAAAAACTATTTAATTGTTTAATATTAGTTGCTAATAAAAATTATTAATAATATAATTCACATTATTGTTATATATTTTATAATAATTTTAATTTTTAAAAATAAATATTACTTTAAAATTAGATATATTTTGAGTTCAATAATTATTCAATAAATATATTTTAAATTTAAATATCTTTTAAAAGCATAAATTTCAAGCTTTTAAAGATATTTGTTCATGAATTTTTTTATAAAGTATAACATTTAACCTTAAATAATAAATTAGTTCATCATCATTACGCCCAGTCCGAAATTTCGCAATAAAGCGGGGTCTGCGAAGGTCTTATAGTACGCAGCTTTATCCCTATATAGTAAAGAGGCTATTTTCGGTAGACCCACATACAGATGTAAGAATAAAAGAGTGATTCAGAGAAGAAGAAGAAGAAGAAAAAAATGATAAGGTATCCAAAATCTGCTAGTACCTGATAAACTACAAAGTTTGTCTCTCTTTGTCTTTAGTTGGGCTATGAGTCCTTGCTTCGAAGCCATGTGAGTGTGGCAATCCTACCGTTTCAGCTGGCATGACGGGATCTTTCTCCATACGCCTGTTCTAACAAGCCAAGTTGTAGGACAAATCGTCTTGTTCACGACTTGCAGCTTGAAGAGATATAAAGAACATTTGGTTGAATTTCCTACGCGGTAGATATGCTGAGCACGCGTTAACGTAAACATCTCCTAATGACTTACTCAACTATTTTGGTGGACTTGAAAAGGTATCTTTTACCCTTATCCGATCACGCCAAACTTTTCTATTTCTAGCCATTTCTTCAGTAAGGGTCAGCTCTATCATATCGTTCTTGATTACCTCCCTTCAGTTCTTGTATGACCTCCCTTTTCTCCTCTTGTAGCCCCTAAAGGTTATTTGCTCACAGTGTTGTATCGGAGCATCAGAGTGTCTTCTGCGCACATGCCCAAACCACCTAATTCTGGTTTCTCTCATCTTGTCGGCAATATTGGCCACCTGTAGTCTATCTCTCACCACACAATTCCGAATCATATCTCTTTTGGTAAGGTCACACATCCACCGAAGCATACGCATTTCTTCTACCAATAATTGTCTTTTATGGCTAAGTTTGGTGGGCCAACATTCTGTCCCATATAATATGGTTGGCCGAATCATCGTTTTATAAAACTTCCCTTTGAGCCTTAAATGAATCTTTTTATCACATAAAATTCCTGAAGCGCTTCTCTATTAAACCCACCTAGATCTGATACGATGGACTATATCAATATCGGTATTACCATCTCTCTGAATAATAAATCTGAGGTATTTAAAACTCGATTTTTGTGGTATGACGATAGTGCTAATTATATTAGTTTACAGTATTGGTTTATAAATAAAATATAAATTCTTTACATATTTAGTTTTTATTTTTAATGAAACTTACGAATTAATTATTGATATTTATAGATAAACATTGTATAATAGATCAACATAAAATTAATAAAAATAAAAGGCTGGATTGAAACGACTTCTTAAATTTTTAAATTGGAAAATTGAAAAAAATGTTTAAATGTTTATAGTAATTCATAAATTATGTGATACAGCTAGATACTCAAATTATAAAATTACAAAATAAATTGGAAAATTGAATAAGATTTTAAATGTTTATAATAATTCATAAATTATGTGATACAGCTAGATACTCAAAATATAAAAATTTAGGTAATATTTCAGATAATTTTTTAAAATTATAAAATAACTTTTAAATTTTATAAAATTACAAAATAATCCCTCAATATATAATGTTATATAGTTTTTTTACTTTACTTCAATCATGTTTTAAAATTTATAATAATATAAATTTGATATAATACTTCTTTATTTTTATTAATATTATTTTCACACATTTCTCATACATTAAAGTAAATTTTAATTTCAAATATTGTCTTTAAATATTTCAAATTTTATTATAATATTTTTCCTATGTATATATTAAAAAGTATATATATTATCAATATAAAGCATATACATCTTTAAAAAGTTAAAATTTCAACTAATAGATTTAGTTATATAATCTATAATCACTTTGTATAAGTCTAATGACATAAAAAATTTATTTAATACATTCTTATTTATATTTATATTATTTATTAAATAAATTATAGTCAATTTTATCATATTCTTTTTATGTATAAATAATTATTATTTTATATTAGAGAAAATTTAAGTTTTTCAATTTAGCTCTACAATTTTTTTAAATTTATAATTTTAATCGATATTTGACTAGTATTTTAATTTAAGATTTTAGAAACATAAAAATTGTTTATTTAAGTTTTTTTTACTTTAGTTTATATGTTTTTTTATGATTTCATAACTTATAAAAAAACTTTAAAGTATATTTGATTCTACTGCTATTTTTAATTTTCTATTTCAAAATCAATAGTAAAGAAAAATTGTTTTGTTGAATTTCTTAAATCTGCCAATCATTTTATTTTCATATTTTTATAATTTATATTAACTATAAAAGTTAGTTTTGATTTTTGATTGTTTGTTTATTAGTAACTAAAAATATTA
>JANZXP010000003.1:8029088-8061110 GCA_027576715.1 Erythroxylum flavicans | reverse complement strand
AAGTAAATATTTTGTCACGACATGCAAGCATATATATATATATATATCACAGCTATGACTCATTTTTTTCTTTTCTTACTTTTTTTGTGTGTATATATATATATATATATCATATATCTATTATATTTTTAAAAGTTTTTTAAATATAATTAAAATATAATTAACCTAAAATTTATGTTTCTAAATTGACTCATATTTCTCTAAAATACTAACAATGTCTCAGAAACTAAGTCACACCCGTGAGTATATATATAGTTAAGAAAAATTATTAATATTTGTTTTCATTATAATTATGTTGCAGCCATGAGTTCATCAACCAGTCATTTTGTTGATGTATGAATATCACTTGCAACCTTCTACGGTTCTTGCTCTGCTATCCACTGTTCAAACATAGTTCTCACAGGTGTGACTTAACATGTCACACCCGTGACATACAATAACTATTATTAACTATATACATTATACTATATACTAAGCACAATCGTTGTTGTTAACGTGTCCTAGATTTATCGATCGCAAAAATATCACCCATTCAGTTTATTATATTATCTGACACGTAATAAATTTTGGTAGTTTCTTAACCGAGAAACCTATCAATCCAATTAACAACTCTCTCTGCTTCTCTCTCCAATCTCTTTGGCAATATTTCACACACAAAAATCGAAGAATGTTGAGAAAAGATACTTAGAGGTCGCATACTAAAGGAAAAGTAAATCATCCTCTCCCTGCTTCTCTCTCCAATCTCTCTTACTGTCACCAATTAATAACTCTTCCCGGACTCAATCACATCACTTTGAACTTCATTGAATTGGGATACATATCAAAAATAAAATACCGAAACTCTCGAACGTTCTGCCTTTAACGTACTCACAAAGTCCTCTCTCTCTCTCCCTCTCTCAAAGTTCTAGCAGATATTTTCTCCCTCATTCTTCGTAAACATCCCAGAAAGTGAGAGATAGAGCGGAAGGAGGATCCAATGCTTGATCTCCCTATTACTCCATCCTTGGCATTCAGAAGGACGCCTCCTTCTTCAATATCCACACTGCTTATCGCAAACTCGCTATGGTAATTCTCTTATTTTAACTTCTCAATCAATTCTTTGTCTTTTCGAATCAAAATTGATTTTTTGTTTATGTTTTTGTGTTAATCGATCCTTCCTTCCTAGTAAAAAAACAAATATCTTGAAAAGAAAGAGTTAAAGACGAACAGAAGCGACCTGTACTTAAATAACACTATCACAAATTATGGGACAAACATCGAACATGGCGTTTCTTGCAGCAGTTGTAGCAGCTATTTTGTTCTAGTGCTTAATTTCTCAGATAAACCATATAATTGGAGGCAACTCCGCCTGGACCATACCTAGTACTGGTTCTTACTGTTCTTAGGTTGCAAGCCAGAGATTCGTTTTTGGTGACATACTTGGTTTACTTTTTTTGATCGTATGAACTAGCTATCTAATCATCCTGACATATCTTTTGCTTTGTGTTTGAGGGATTAGTGACAAATGCAGCAACCATGGAGTTACACACTTCACCAAGCTTTTAGACAAGTGATCTGGCTCTGACGGATATTGCTTATAAGTTATTCTGTCATATTTAGTTACTGTGACTACAACATAACTTAGTTTATTTGGTAATCTGATCTGCTTAGGATGTATCTTTATGCGGTGCAGACTTCTGGGCCACTGAGTTTAACTTTTTTATTCTTTAACTTGAGCATATAAAAGATGATTGAAAGTTAGTTAACAATCTTTGTTCTTAAGCAGTCCTTCCTATCTCAGAGAGTAGTATTGTTTACTTTAAAATTTTAATAATGTCTGTAAAATTTCTTCCTGCTTATGGTTATATACATAACAATATGAATAATACATTTTTTTATTTCCATCTTAAGAGAATCATGTAATATCTTTTCCTTCATTAAGGGAAATCGGAGATGGATCGTGGGATTCTTGGATGATGCCCCTTTTAGAGTAGGTGATTCCCGAACTAACATTTCAAGAAGTACTTAGTAATTACTTTGTGATATCACGTAATTAATAGTTTATGTTATGCTTTTGATTGCAGACAGCAATTGCTTGCTATAACGTGGTAAAGTTAATGGGAAAAATATGTTCCTAACTTCCTATTTCTGCAAATAGGATTTAATTTACGTCCAAACAATATTTTACGGCTCTACAGGTAAAGAATACGAGTGAATTGAGCAATGACTATTCCAAGTACTTCTGAAGTTGGAAGTTCATTTTGCACTGTGTTTAACATTATTTGATTGCTAAGATCTCACTTAGATGTTCCATCTCATATATTCAATAATGCCTTGATGATCATCTAAACTTCTGTATTTTCGTCTATGTTTATGTGTTCATTTTGCGTTCCTTAACTGTGAGCTGAGTGTGTGGTCATAGATTTGTGACTGCCTTAACCACATGAAGTTAGATATTGCTCTGAACTTAAATGTTCTTTATCTGTTATAATCTTCTTTTCAAATTGTTCACTTTTCGGAGGTTTTGCATGTTATTTAATACTGTCAACAATCTTTCTACTTTGTAGGGAAACATGGTCGCTCGGGGACTTATTGAATTTTGTGATGGAGGTCCTCCTGTAAGGATATTGTATAGGAGCACTAACATTGTACACTTTGCATCTCATGGAATAGATTTGTGATGTTTTTGAGATACTTCTTTTGAGATTATCCGGGTTTTAGTTAGGTTGCATATAGAAGCTCCTTAGGAAAGTACTGAACTTCATTTTAATGAGAATAATAAAAGCAATTTGAAGATAACCTCCTAAAGCCAAACCTGAGAAACTATGATCAATGTTGAGGTAGTTTCCATATGCTTTATTTTAGCATAATATCTAAAAGTTAATGCTTTGTTGCTTTATATCAATTATTGAAGAATAAGTGTCTCTAAGGTTATTATTGAAATGCTAAAATTAGTACATCATCTGCTCTCTTCCTGCACTTCCTCTCCCCTAGATTATGAATCCTGTAATCTATCGGATGGTGATGGGTGGTACATAAAGACCTGTCTCTCCCCGCTAATTTTCGAATGCCCTATTTCAGTTTCAATGTTTTATATACATGGCTATGTTTCCTTTGTAGATAAGATATGCTACATGTCTTTGTATGAAACAGGTTAAGATCTACATATCATTGGCTGGTCCCCATGTTGGTACTGCTTCAGTACC
Source organism: Erythroxylum flavicans (assembly GCA_027576715.1). Taxonomy (NCBI): domain Eukaryota; kingdom Viridiplantae; phylum Streptophyta; class Magnoliopsida; order Malpighiales; family Erythroxylaceae; genus Erythroxylum; species Erythroxylum flavicans. The sequence goes on along the minus strand of JANZXP010000003.1, from coordinate 8,057,925 downwards.
ACTCTGTAGGGTAAGTACTTTTTGTCACCTATTATATATGATTCCCTTCAATACTATCTTGATGTTATTTACTGAGTAATCTGGATTACTATACGGTAATTTTTGCAAGACGACCTGATTTGCATTCTCATTGATGCTTTGATGAAACTAGAGGTCCACAGTAGCTATGTCCAGGTATGTAGATAGGTGAAATGAAATGTTCTATTCATTTGGTTGATTTCTGGCATTTTCGGTTTCACTTACCTTAGGACATATGACTTCATTGATCTGCACTATTTTAGTCTCTTTTCCAAGAAAAACACAAATTCAATTACTTGTAATCTATGATAAAATTACAGGAACACTTGGCTTCAAGTGGTTACATCAAGATCCCAACTGTGAGTTTATACTTTTGTCGTGCTTCTACTCCTCTAGGTTCTCATTTCGAAATTTTTACCTGATGTCTTGGTGATTGCTTGATTAGATTTCGTGTTGGATTATAGTTAACATTAATTTTTTGTGCCATTCGGAATTTTTTTCACATCAGTGCATTTATTTCAATTATTCCCTTGAAACTTGGAATTGTTTGAATTTCTAGGACATTAGTGGTTACTTGGAAGGATGTAGGTTTCTCCCCAAGCTGAATAGTGCGAAAAAAGGTGAAAGAAATTCTCCTTAAAAGGAACGATTCAGTAGCTTAGACAACTTGGTGCTTATCATGGTCTGTTGATTCATGATTTGTTTGCAATATTACTTTATTTACTCCAGTTTATCTAGTTGACTAATTCACCTGTTGGTTAGTGATTCTTGTCAGTTTGAGCAGGATACTGTGTTAATACCAAAGGAAAACTCCTGGTTCAGGTCTTATCCAGACGGGGCCTTTGATCTAATTTTATCGCCAAATCAAGTATTCTTCCATCTCCAACACCTAAGTCTTACCCTAGAGCTTATATTGCTGGCAACCGCATTTAACATTTCTAGCTAACCTTATATTTTTACAGACCATGCTCTACATAGAAGACTGGATTGGTTTGAAGACCTTGAATGAAGTTGGAAAAGTTCAATACATTAACGTGTCCGGAAATCATCTACAAATCTCCAAGAAAGACATGAGGAAGTACATAGTTCTTTACCTAACAGACCAAACATCAGGGAAGGAGATAATGACAGGACCTTCCTCTCATTCATGGCTGACATCAATCAGGAATTTCTTGATGTAACTATTTGGTCTGAAGGATGATGTACCTTTACTCCATAATCTGCAGTAAACGCAATAGTTTCTACAGTTCCTCAATCACAAAATTCTATTTTTTCGCTAAAAATTTTAAATTACACTATATTCATTTTTACAATACTCTTTAATTCTAAATTAACTGGGCATTATACTCATTTATATTATAATGCCCAAATGCGCAGTCTATGTCTGCTAGTCTATTCCATAAAGATCGAAGAAGCTAGCTGTTCCACTTCCTGCATTATCCTTTTTTCTTCACAATGGTAATAAAAATGGGATTATATCCTTTAAAGTTTCAGTCTTTAATTTATGTCTGGTTTCTCAGAGAAATGTTAGCCACAGGTTATATCTTTCTCAAAGTTTCAATCTTTCTTTCTTTGTTATTTCATGAGTGCATCGGGGATTTCATAGACTGTTTGATTTTAGTGATTCTTATCTCGATTGCTTGGTCTTAACTTCAATTCTTGGGTTTTTAGGTCAAGTTTTTTTATTTAGATATTCAACCTTTATTGTTATCTTCGATTTAGGGGCTTTCGATTGGGGTTTTCGTGTGACTGAAAAAAGTCCCCACTTTTTTCCATATTGCATCTTCTCTTAGGTTTTGTAATTTTCCATGCTTTTGCTTCCATCTTCTTCCATACTGCGTCCTTTTTCATGTTCTCCTTTATGGGTCTCATCTTTGGAATTGTATAAAGCTTGTTTTTATATCTCCTAGACATTTGGTCTAGCTATGAGGACTTGGAAGAATTGATGGAGGAGGTTCAAGAAGCGAGAAGGATCAAAATGCTGCACCAACCAAGCAAGGTATTTATTAGCATTGCAATTGACAACAGAATATCATTTGTGAGGGATTATTAGATTCATCGATTTAAAGACGATATTGTCATCTCGTGTGACGTTGGACATGATTGATCATAAGCTGCTTATGGTGAGATTTTTTATGGATAACAACATTAACCTATGACTAATCTATTGGCATCTATTAATACAAGAGCTACAAAATCAATTTATGCGCCTAAGCCTTTTGATGTTGGGCGAGTCTTGTAAGCTGAAATTGTATGTAAAGATCAACATATCATATTGTGTACAACTGGTGCCATTGATCCAGGTATTCTCTTCAACTACTTTTCTGGTTTAATTTGGTTTACTAATGCAGGTTTCATGACGACAATTTTTCTCAAAATTTTCATTTCAAGATTGTCCTTTTGCAAGTACATAAGTCTTTTATGTTTACTATACATACTAAATAGAATTCAAATATGACCTAATTCTTTGCTTAGCTGTTGGTCTGGGTAGCTATATAGAGGCACTTGTTATGTTCCTTGCACAATTTAAGCATTTCCTAAATTAGTTAATCTTGCATTAGGTTGATGTACTTGAGAGTTGTTCATTTTCAAACTATTCTAGTAGTGCATGTGTGCCTAATCGTGGTGTTCACTCACTCTCTCTAGTTTGTCTACATGCTAGATGGACTAGGGAATAGGTTCTGCTTAGGAAAATTATTGATTCTGTTAATTTTTTTTCTCAATTTCCATATATATGTTAGTTATAGTAGCTTTTGTTTGAGTTGAAATATTTATTAGCTATGTTTTCTAATCTAGATATCCCATGATTTCTATATTTGGTTTTAACTATATTTTTTCTTAGGTGGTTATTACCCAAATGAGTGGTGTTGACCATGTATCCAAATTTATTCATGTGCTTCATGTGGGGAAAATAAGGATGAAGCTTCGTAAGGTAAGGTCTACTGTCACTGAGGAGTACTACTCCACTTCGATGCGGGTATATTGGATTAGGAAAACTTTTTTGATATTGGATTAACATTTTTAGCAACTATGTTTAACATTCTTATCTCGTGTTTTTGGTGTGTGGAGTTAGAGCCAGCGGTAATGCTATAGCTCAGGCAATGTTCTGGCAAGCAAAGAAACGTGTTTCCTTTACCTTAGCCTTTGAATCTGAGAGAGACAGAAATGTAGCTGTTATCCTCGCAAGGAGGTTTGCTTTTGACTGCAATGTAAGTGCTCCTCTCATAATTTTCTTCATACTTGTCCATATTTTGATGAATTTGTTATGTATGCTTTTCTTCAACTATTTCTGATTATTCTTAGCTGATAAAAACTTTAATTGTTCTGATTTTTCTCCCTCAAAATGCACTTAATTATGATTTTGCCTAATTATAGAAAAACTTTGTGTAACTTGTAGCTTTTTTATGTATACAATATATTGTAGAATTGCATGGAATAAAGTGACTAATCACAGTTTTGCAGGTTCTCAGTCCATCCGATGCATTTTTCCATGTCTGATAATATTTTTTGGATATGTGTGTAACCAATATCTTTTTTTCCTTACCCTACGTTCGAGTTTTATAACCATTGAAGACTTACTTTATGTTTGTAAATTCTTATAATACCAAATCGTACTAGCTGGGCCAGATGATAGGGAACCTTTAGAAAGTTAAGGAATCTCCATGCAAATCCACTCAGTAATTGTAATTATATAGAGTTCTTACTTGTAATATAGGTTTGTGGGGCTAGGATTTGGCTTTTACAATATGATTTTTCCCCGATTTTTCAAATTTTTTTGTCCAGAGCCAAGACATGTTTTTGTTTCCTTTTAAACGCCTGATATTCAAGTATGCTGCTATTGTAGATTTTCGGATTGATTTTAGCTATTCTTTGAATTTGTTAAACACAACTTAAGATTGTGAGTGAGGTTATTTATGATAACAAATATGTGATCGATTTCTGTAAGAGATATTATATTTGATTAATGGTTGCTTAGCTATTTTATGCGAACCGTTTTGTTATTTCTTGTTTACTGAACCTGAGATTTGTATAAAACAACTGTATGTTGTGTATGAAAATAGTAGAATATGATTCTTACATATATTCAAAGGATTTAACGATACGTTGAAATAAAATGACTAACAACTTCCCGGATGAGACGAGAAGCCATCCGTTCAGTTCAGGTCTTCGAAATTGGCAATACTTGACATCAAATGCTCTTCCTATCAAATGGTCTCAATCACGTCACTTTTCAGTTCATTTATTTAATTGAGATAATGTGAAAGCAATAAAGTCAATAAACTCATCCAAGAAGACACAGAAATTGCATACTAAAGGGAACAGTAAAGAGGAAAATCAATAATGGTTGGTCTAGAATCAGTAGCTGATATGAGAAATTTTTTTTGGATAATGATGCAACAAAAATTATTGGCCGTATGCCGCCAATTTAGAGACATCGTAGACTTTGACCATAAAATGCGGAGGAGTTCATGGTTGATGTTGCTCACTGATTATGTTGAATTGCAACTAGAGGTAGTCTCTGGTTTCTCTTTTCTTTTCTTTGAGCTTTTATTACAATTTCGTGTGTACAATTTGATTTAGTTATTACGCCATTTTGGTTACTATTCCTTAGATAACTTAGAAAGGACAATTGGGATGCTGACACTACGAATTCGATGAGGTGCTCATTGATTTCACCTCGCAAAAAGTGTATATGAAGTTGTTAAGAAGCCTGTTGTGGAGGTCTTGATTATTCTGTTTCATTTGCGCTTCAGTGAATGATTCAGTGTAATGTAGTGAAGAAGATAACTTGTAAATTATGTTGATTTTTTGTAGAATGTTCTCGATAGCTACAATGGAACTGTTATGGCTTATGTTTAAACTGGTATTGTCGTAACTTTTACTCTTAGACACCTTGGCTATGATGATACTTCTGCTTGTGGAATCATGGTCTGTGAAATGGAGGATATTTTGGCTGATGTTTATCCAAAGACCGATTCTGTTTTAGTCTCGTATTTGCAGGTTGTTTGGCTCTAATGCTTAAAAGTTGATTGACTGTTGTATGTTGTCTTTCATTTTTGTTTTGGTATTGACTTAGCAACTGTCCAAATGGAATTTTCTGAGTCTAAACCACACACTTCTACCACCATATTCTTTGGTTCCTTTCTTATGTCTTTCCTAATGTTAATGGTTTCATGAAATATTCTAGCTTTACATGGAGACTATCCAAGACCTACTTGATCCTACAAATGATAATTTTCCCATTGTGGAAGACCCTAAAATTAGTGATGTTTCTCTACCTGGCGCAACTCTTATAGAAGTAAGGGATCATATGAGTTTTTTTTGGAGCTATTAAGGTTAAGAAAATATAGAATTGCTACTAATACAAAGTTGAATACTGAGTCTTCTCGTAGTCATACTATTTTGATGGTTAGTACCTTTTCGCTGTCTCTCACTCTATTTGGTAAAATGTCTTTTTTCCCCTTGGAATTCTCACTTATAATGACATATATTATTGCAGATTCATGTTAAGAGGTCAGTTTCGGGGCTAGAAGATATTATTTCAAGTGGCATTGAGAACTCTTCACTTGGTGAAACCTTTTAGGTCATTTGTTCAAAGAAGCAAGTTAGTTCTCGTTGATCTTGCAGGTTTAGAACGCATTCACAACTTAGGTTGGTATTGGATGTATAACTTTATCAAGTTTATGTTGGTCTCTGTATAGCTTATGTTTGATATTTGTGACCTTTTTCTTTATGAAAAGGGATAACGGTCTCTGTGATTGTAATACAATCTTCAATTATTTACGTACTTTATTTTGCTTCAAATTCTTTACTCCACATGTTTATAAATATGAACACTCGATATGACTTTTGGCACTCATAGCTTTCATGGTTCTTTAGGAGTTACCATTCCATGCAATGTGAAATCTCCTTTGTTTTTTGCAGGGAGTGAGAGGCATATGTTAGAGGAAGCGAACTCTATAAATTTATCACTTAGTGCACTAGGGAAGTGAATAATTGCATTAGCAGAGAATAGTCCTCATGTTCCACTTTGTGATTCAAAACTTACAAGGTTGCTTAAAGATTTGTTTAGAGGTGAGATGCCTTTCATGGGACTTTGAGATAGTTTAGTGTATAAATGAAGGTATAATAAGCACTATTACAAGTTTATGTTTTACACCTAATGGCTTTAGCATTTTATCATATTTCAAGTTCAGTAAGAACTTCATTAGTTATGACTATAGGCCCTTCACCATGTCATAGAGGAGAGACCTGTAGTACTATATTGTTTGCACAAAGGGTGAGAGTTTAAATGATCTGCTGTATCTAGATCATCTATGGTACCCTCAATAATTCTAGTTCATTTAACATCCAAACTTTTATGCGTATAAATCTTCAACGACCTGAATTCATTTGCTAATTTTCCTTGCATCTCGTTACTTGATGATTTTTACAATATGCAATAAGATTGCTATTTCTGCAGTTTCTTGTTATCTATGTACAGTTTATAAGATTAACTTGCTTGTGGTTGATTTGCAACATCATTTTTCTATAGGCTATGAAGGTTGAGAATATGTTAAAAATAAAGTAAGAATTTGATTATAAAAGTTTGTCTTGAAAGCTTTAAATACAAGTTGACAAGCTCATTGTTGAAAATAAAAGACAGCAGAAAGCTTTTGATGACAAAGTCAAAAGAATTAACCAAGAAGCGCAATGTTGAATTTCTAAGGTGGAAAGAAACTTTACAGAAGCCTTAGAGGTTAATCCACTACTTTCACATCCTGTATTTTTCATTAAAATTTTATTGATTACTTTTCTGTGGCCATCGATTCTTTTGATATCAAAAAAGTTACAATTGTGTAAAATTTTATGAATGACATATCTGGGTTTACTGCTCATTTAACCTTTGGCAAAGGCGTGAGGAAACAAAAGTGGAATGAGCGAACATTTCTTAGTTAAGAAACATTTTCACTGAAATCTAATTTTTGTTTTTTACATGAAAATGTATCCAATTTGAGATTTGTGCTGTTTCTGCAGAAGGAAAAAATAAATTGCCAGATGAAGTATATGGAGTCAGTCAAGAAACTTGAAGAGAAAATGATGATGACTCAGTATGATGGCTTCACCAGTAAATGTAATGGAGAGGTAGTCTATCTATAACTGATATTTTTTTTTAGGTTTTCAAATTGTCAAGGTATCTTTGCTAGTTAGGCAAATCAATCTGGTCGGTTTTGAGATTATAATGCATTGCTCCTATCAACTCTATTTAGGATACTTCTGTTATATCTTGCCTTGGTATAAGTTTGTTTTTGACTCGGTACATATAGCCAATGTTAGGTATAACTTGACTCCTTTGCATGCATATTTTATACACCATAAAAACAATCATGACTTGTTCCAAAGGTAAACATGTCTCCATTATGTGCTACCCTTGTCATTGTATATTAGGTCTCCTTGTGTTTTACTTTGCAATTAGTTTAAACTTGATAACTATCGTTCCTCAACATGTTCCATCTCTTGTTATTTTTAGAAGTTGGGGGTTTCTGTAAGTGTGGACATTGTTGAGTTAAAGAGGTTGCTTCAAAATGAACTTCAGTTAATAAAGCAAGCTAAAGAGGAGGCCAACAAGCTTAAGAGTTAATTAGAGCAATTTTTGCAGTTTGCAGTATATGTTATATGGATTAGAATACTTTAGTATCATTATATTGCTTCCGTGTGATTCCAAGCTTTTCTTCCTTCCCTCCCTACTTATATAAGAAGATAAATGAGTTTGGAATTTGTTAAATATTAGGGGTTATTTCATGCACTAGGCAGGTGGTGATGCTGAGGTAATAAAGTTGCACAAGAAACTAGAGGATGATGCCTATGAAAAGAAGAAAATGGAAGAATAAATTATGATTTTGAAAAGTCAGTTATTGCATTTGAATCTTGAAGTTGATCAGGTAATTTTATTCAGATATATGCTCTTCTTACTTTAAGCTCATAATTATTTGGTTTTAATACTAATTGAAATGCTTTCAAATAACTGTTTACGTCAATATTAGTGGTTTTGAGAAATAAAATGCAACAGATTTATCTCTTCTTCAATCACAAATGTGTATTTTTGAAAATCTAGCCCTGTTAATGTCATTTTTATGTTTGCAAACAAGAAGGTATGTTGACAAAGTTGGATCTAGAAATGGCTTCACTTTCTTAGATTCCCTTGTGTCTCAATATAGGCAGACCCAATTTAATGAATCCACCAATGGACACAAGCCACCAATAGCTTCTCTTTTTGAGCAAGGTATACAAATTTTATGCATAGAGTTGCATGATAATTGAGATCTAACTCATGTGTTTCTCATATAAATTTTTCATAAAATTATTTGACAATTGGACTATAAAAGGTTTTGTAATTGCTTAAGTCAAAAGATGCCAATGTCAGAATCCATGCAGTTAAAGTGGTGGCTAACTTAGCTGTTGAAGGTCAGTAGTGCATTTTTACCCTTTTCAGTTCTGTTTTCAAGTTACTATGCTAACCTAAAATGTCAATCTGAATTGCATCTTTTACTTGGTGCCTATTTTATAAGTTAAATTGCAGCCAATTAATATGAAATATAGTTCTAAGCATACTATTTAATATGGCTTATGTCAATGGGTTTTCATCCCCCTTGTACTCGCTTAAAATTTAATAAATTTTAAAACCTATCTGGTAGGACGAGATAGAAAGAGCAACCCTATTTTATTATACCATATCATATCAATGTCTTATCATTTCAAAAAGTAATGGAAGCTTTTATATTATCATTTAATGGAGAAGCAGGCGAATGAGCTATAAACGGAGAAAGTCTATAAAATTTTAAGAGATGATTGGGATCCGAAACATTCATGAAGTCTTGAATATGATTCTTGGTACAAGTTACAGAAGTGTTCTTTCAATAGCTCTTTTTGTGCTCCTCAGCTGTAAAAAATTGTTCTTTATTATGGCATTGTAGGTATGGCCTTACGAAGAGAATGAGGAGTTTGGTTTTGTTTAAGGGTTCTTTAGTACAATGCGTGTTCTTTTTGTTTATGAGTCAGATGATACTGCTTTTATCGGATTAGTACAGTCTTATAAGGTATGCTCATATTTCATGTGAGGAGATCTCCATCACAAGGAATGAGATAATTTCATGATTGTATCTGATACTAATTATTCTTTTATGTAAATGGTCAGGGTAAAAAGAAGTTAGAACTCTACACATCTAGGCTATGCTTCAGTCTGAGTTCCTGTCTTTATTTTCTAGTCACAAGGAAATCTCTGAGACTTTGAGGTATATATACACCTTAAAGGGGTGGTCCTTTATGTCCCTCTGTAAACCCATGTTTTTGATCCCGAGAAAGATAAAGACTTGTATGATTGACACATTGTGTGACAGGTTTATGAGAATTCAGACAATTACCATTCTTCTGCTGTCATACATCCCACTTTGAGTTCAATTGCTTCCCTTCTTAGCTCTGTCACAACTTCTCTTGAGAGAGCCATAAAGGAGAAATCCTTACTACTAAACAAAGTAGGATAACATTAATATAATTATGTATGCCTTTTTATTTCATTATTATTAAGTATTTATTATTAGTATCATTAGTATTATTATTTATTTGTTTTTATGCATTTATGCATTTTATTTTATTTATTTATTTATTTTAGTTTTATTTATTTACTCTTTTAACCTGCATTACTTAATTGTATTTTTTTGTATTATTACTATTTTACCTTTTTTTCATGTCATAATCGCATGTGGTTCTACCAAAAACAGCCTCTATACTCTGTAGGGGTAAGGCTGCATACTATCAGACCTCCCTAGATCTCGTTTTGTTGCGAGATTTCAGACTAGGTGATGATGATGATTGATCGAAAATGAATTTTTTTAATTTTTGGTTTTCCATATTCGAGATATAAATGAGTTATCCAGGCAAGAAGTGGATTAAATTATAAATATGTTTGTTTACCGTGTTTTATCATATGATAACATACAGAAAAGGTACACCATTTCAGTTCCTCTCTTTACTAACTTTTTGATAATATGGTGTGGTCTCTAAAATGTTATAGGATCTAGAACAATAATTCGAATTATGGATTCTAAAAACCGAGAATAATTTAGTGCTTTCCAAACTTTTACTTTGAAATTTGATTCTTTTCCCTATTTACATTTGAGTAATAACAATTTTTTTATAACTAAAATCATAAATTACTTTAAAGGTGTATGGTGCTACCAAATCTAAAAATATAATTAAATATTGATTCAAATTAAATGTTTTAAGATTGTTTAGGATTGAATTGTGATTAAGTTAAAGGTTTGGAGATAAAAATATGCATCTAAAGCTTAAAGTCAACAAAAATAAAATGAAAAAAAGAGTCTATACTTATACACGTTGCAGGCACATGGAACAAAATGTTAAACTTTCCATATAGAAAAAGGAGAAAGCACAAATTTGTACTAAATATATTTGTGCTTCCAATTTTAACAGTCTTCAACTTGGTGATGCAACCTCTTGACTATTTCCTCTTGTTTAAATCTAAAGTATTTGACATTCGCCAATTTTACTACCGTGTTTATATGATAATTAATCATATAAAGGAATACTTCATACTTGCCTAGGAGAACAAGTTTTGTTTTAGATCCACAAGTCAACTCTACTGTACTTATTTGTGATCATAAGTCTTTAATTTGCTCATACTATCTCCTTTAATACATATACAAGAGATAGATAGGCTTGAAGAAATACAAACAAAGGAGATGAACGAAATAAACACAATGTGCCAAATTCTGTCTCTGTTTCCAATCTTGTGTTTAATACAAGGATAAATCAAGTCACACAGCTTTATCTTATCCATCATTTGAATAAGAATCCTGGTGAACTCCTTACTACAAAAAATTTGTTAGGAAAAAAATAGCTTAAGCAAAGTTAAGATTAACTCAATTCCTATTCTTTAAATCGACTAATACTAGGTATCAATGTTTCAGTCCAAACCTACTCAGGCCTTTGGCTCATGTAGATGATGAGACGTGCCAAGCTAATTGTAACTTTTCAATAATTTCATTTGACTAAACTAGTAAATAATATACCTATAATGGATTGTTTGTTCATCAAGAATTGCATAAGGTTTCTGTTTAAGTAGGTGAAATCTCCACTTAGTAGAGACAAGCACAAATATTATAAGCATAAACTAATAAACAAAAAAATCATAAACATTAAACATACAGTATATATAATTAAAGGTTCAATTACACAAAAAAAGTCCAAAACCCGTAACACAAATAGAGGATCAAACACATAGCAATCAAACATATATGAAACAGGCAAAACTCATAATAGAAAACCCAAAATCCAATTTACGTCAACTCCATTTTTCACCAAATCTGAAACAAGTAAAGCGAATAATAAATTACCTATTTATTGATCTCGGCACCAACAACTTGCTTGGTGACGTTCCAAACGCGACCAGTGCAGCTATGGTAGAACTTGTGAGGCATGCTCTTGTGAACGGCACCATTAACCTTGATGTCGACGTAGTCACCGATCTTGTAAGTCTTGAGATATGTAGTCAAACGGATATAGCCCTTCTTCCTAAAGGGTTTAGTGAGCAGATCTCTAGTTCTCTCATGAAATCTGCATGATAGACTTCTTATGCGCTAAATCAAGCCTACTCCTCCAAAAATTGCATCTATGAAACATGCAGCTTCACAATCATCACTGAATACTTCATTGATCAAATTCCAGGAATTGACAATATTCCATTCCACAACTTAAGGATTACCGATTAACAAGATAATCCCCAAAGTTTATTATATCTCTGATGGTTGTAATCCTAATGCACTTTCAAACTCCTTTTGCTACTGTTTCCCTGTCTTTATTGCTATTTGTTGATCCTTAGTGCTCGGATGACAATAATCCTAACGCACATACAAACTATTCTTATTGTTGTTTTGTTGTCTCCTGTATTCTATCTTGTATTGTCGATCTCTTGTTCTCGTTCTATTTACTCAGTTAGTAATTTCTTGCTGATTCATATACCTATTGGATGTTTTCTACTTTGGTTAGAATTTTTTTAAAAATTTTCGTTGATTTACTTTAATTCACATCAAATTTTGCAGCTGCTATATTCTTTACTAAAATATTATAACAAATTTTATTTCACCTATTTGGATTGTCAGTTTTTCCTTTCTATTTTTATTAATCCAATTTAAATATTCACCTGTTATATCTTTTCATCTTTCCGCTTACAAAATTCTTTCTTGCATCATATATTTCCAATTTTTCCCTCCAAATTCTAACTTTAACAATATTTACTTACACATCTTAACCATTTATAACAAAACCTATATATACATACTCTTTAATTCTCAAAAACAACTGGGCATTATACGTTTCTAAATTTCCACTGCGCATTTGCTCAATGACCACCTACTAGTACTCAACAGCGGGGCTAATAGATTTCATAACTTAGAACGCTGTCGTTTTTTCTCTACTGTGTTAGCTCTTTAGGTGTTGAAAACGCTTTCGTTTTTATGGTGATAGTTTCTCTACTAGGAGAGTGTTATGGCTCTCCAAACTTTGGCTCTCCAAACTTTTGTTCTTCTCTTTCATTATTATCATTAATCAATTTTAATTTTTTTAAAAATACAACTTGAGCTCTAATATCTTAAAACATTCAAATTAAACTCTCTTTTTAAAAAAATTCAAAATAAACCCCAAATAAAAAATTAATAATGTTAACTCACTGTCAACTGAATATAACATTAATACTAATGTGACATTATTTTTATATGTTTTAGATAAAAAAGTAGGTCTCAATTAATTTTTCAAATTAACAAAAAATGGACCCCACTGTGATTGTGAAAATGGAAACCTACTTTTTATAAATTTATGATTACGAGTCTCACTTGTCATGTGACATTAAGGATCTACTTTTATAGATTTATGATAATGAGTCTTACTTGTCACGTAGTGGAACATATTTTTTAGTTTAAAAAATAAAAATAATAGCATGTCAATATTGTCGTTGCATTTAATTAATAGGAAGTTAAGTTCATTAAATTTTCTATTTATTTAGAGTTTGTTTTGAACGTTTTGAAAATATTGGGGTTCAATTTGAATGCTTTAAAATGTTATGATTTGTTTTGTACTTATTATAAACATTGAGAATCAAAATAAACTTTTAACCTTTATATTAGTAATTAAGTAAGTTTTTGTTTTTATTTCGAGTATATATATATATATATATCAATATTAAGAAATAAAACTAAAAACTAAAATAGAAAAATTAAATTGGAAACAAACTACCCCTCACAAAATCACAAAATTGGTTTTAATCTTTCATTTTTATTTTTATTTTTATCAATAATTAAATATATTGTTTAAAATATCAAATATTTAATTATAGAGAATAATAATGTTAAATTAAGAAATATAAACATATAAACAAATATCAAATTGAAAATATTTTTAACTAGATATAAATGATATTATAATATTTTTTAGAAATTAAAATAAAATTCATTATTAAATTGATTTATATTTAATTTTTGTGTATTATTTCATATTATCAATAATAAAGTGTAAAAATAGTATTAACAAGTAAATAAACCAAAATAATCGCTATTGTTTAATTCATGTGAAATCTAATATGGTTCCGAAAGTCCTAATACCTCATAAAATTGAATTTAGATTTGTTGAATTACTTTAATATTAAAAAATATACGTTAATTTTTAAAATTTAATAAAATTCTATATCTAACTTGTTGGAACAAAAACATATGCATGCTAATAAGAAATGAGTAAAACGAAATTGTAGTTCTCACTAGTTAGTTTACAGAAATACCGTCTTAAACAAATTATTCTATGTTAACGGCTAATTGATGAGCAGACAATGAACATGTGCTCTGTGATCTAGAAGGCATATTTGTTTCAACTTTTGTTCTGTTAACAATGCTCGAAGATTAACAAATCAATTGCTTTCGAACCTACAAAATAAGATATCGTTTTTTTTGGGTTGTAATTTGTCTAAAATAGCAAGCAATTAATAAATTAATTTTTTTAATGATAAAAATTATTTAAAAAATCAAATTGAAGAGATAAAAATTAAATTAAAAAATTGACAAATGCAAAAAGATCAAATCGATTTAATTCTTTAATTATTAGAATTAATATAATTAAAGTAATGAGAAACATAATGTAATAAGGATTTGCATATCTAAAAGAAATAATGAAATGGATTATTAAAAATATGCTTTTAGATATGATAATTTAATGTAACAATGATTACATTACACCTACTATGAATTTACTCTCAAACGTCCTTTTTATCCCCAGAAAGGCCCTAGTCTTACTTGCTTAAGATTGTAAACCTCATAAATGATTAACCTTATCTTTCACTTTGTTGACTTAAGGATGGAGTAACACTGCAGCAAATTCAACCACATATCACATTTACATGGAAAGGGGCCCATCTTTTGTCACCTCCTATCCAAATGACCCGTCAAGTCAACTACAATCAATTACTACAGGGCCAGGCAACGCAAGAGCAATGATAAAAAGTTGGCAACTATTAGGACATTGTCCCACGTAGTATTTATTTATATATCAATATATGAATAAAATCCCATCAAAAATCCCTTTCCGTATGCCGTCTCACCGACAGAGCTCACATGTATTGTATCTACCTTGATTCATAACTCATTATTCATGACAACTTTTCCATTTCATTCAAAAGCTACAAGCACTTAGGTTTTCTTTTCTGGTATTCAACCCAAAATGCCTGGAAATTGTCAGCTGGTGAATTCAGGAACCAACGACCACTTAAAACTGAACCTGACTCTACGCCCAAACATTTCAACTCAAGAGTGTGAGTGCTCACCCTTATCACAAGCTCCAAAGATATGAAAAGGTAATTTATACTCTTAACACAAGAGAATGGACGTAATTATTTTAATATTGTTAATTGAACTCAAAACTCCTGAAAACCAAATAAGTCTAAATGCACATGGACTGACTCAGAACCCAACTTATCCAAGAAAATCAGACACTTCTCACCTAAAGGTGTTCTGCAACTGAAAGAGACCTTTACCAAAGACATACGACTTACATGACCTGGAACTCAAGGAAAAAGACTTAGCATCACCAATTTTAAGAAGAACCAACCATACATTTCATTTAATTATTACAAACTTTTGGTTACATTTGTATTTATCAAAAAATAAGAAAATATTTTATTGCCTGACATCTGACACACTAAGACCTTGGTTTTCCACCATAAGCCTGCTTGCATATGGAACTAGGCTTCTGGGACGGCGTACACAACTGAGACGAATGTGGACATACTTGCAGACAATTATCCGCTAAACTCCCCACGACCGGCGTACTTCCGGCGAAAATTGCCGGAGGCGGCTTCCCGGTCAAGAAATTCCCATCTAGAAACAGCCTTCTCAAACTCTCCTTTTTACCAAACTCTAGTGGGATCGTCCAACGTAAATGATTGTACCTTAGTGACAGAGAAGACAGCAGAGGATAAGCGGCGAAATTTACAGGGACGTTGCCCTCTATTTTGTTGAACCCGAGATCAACAGCTACGAGATCGCTGTGGCCATTTGTAGGTTTTGAGACATCAACTCGTGTCAGGCTGTTATTGGCCAGATCAATTTGTTGAAGTGCTGGTAAAAGAAAGAACCACGATTCTAGTGTTCCACTCAACGAGTTCTCGCTCAGTTCAATCACTGCTAACTGAGTTAAACCCTCGAACCATTTTCTTGATAGTGACCCAGATAAAGAATTCCCCTTCATAGCTAGTTCTAACAGGTTGTGAGGCAGTTTTGGTAATGACCCAGTTAGTTTGTTGAAACTAAGATCGAGTCTTCTCAAACCGGACATTGAAGTCATGGTTTTTGGGAGGTAACATGATAGAGAATTATGTGAAAGGTCTAAACTTTCGAGGGATTTAAGGTTGGTGATGGAGTATGGGAAAGAGCCAGAAAACCAATTAGAACGGAGAGTCAGGGATTGGAGGTTGGGGAGTGAGGAAATAGATGATGGAATGACACCGTAGAAGTTGTTATCAGAGAGGTCAAGTATGGTGAGGTTACTGAGTAGGGAAACGAGGGGAGTGAGTTGGCCCGAGTATCCTGCAGGGTCGAGAGTAATTTCAGTGACTCGGGTGGAGTCCGGCGAGCAGGTAACGCCGCAGATGAAGTGGATCCGGCGAGGGATGGCACAAGGGTCGGTGGTGAAATCCCATGAGGCAAGACACGACCACGGTTGAATTGAGGTCGGCTTAACTGAAGACTTGAAGGCTTTTAACGCCGATATGTCCTGCGGTGAAGTGAGGGCAAAAGCTGGAAGCTTTGTGGTGTAAAGAAAGAAATGGAGAAAGCAGAGAATCCAAAACATGGCCAAAGGTTGTATATTTTTTCAGGTCCCGAGGGGTTTTCAGTGTGTTGACACCTTTGATATTTCAAAATATTTATAGGCAGCTCTGCTGGAGAGCACTCGAAAAGTTTGGGTGTTCCTGCCTGGTACGAACAACATGTCGGGAATGAGGAATGCGCTGCGTAGGATGTATTTACATTACAGATATTGGAAGGGAAATAGGCATGTGGGGATGAATTTGCTGTCCATAGGATGTATTTACATTATGTCATGTATGTGTACCTTCCCAGATTTTTGTTGGCTTAGTTTAAGCCTTAAGGAGTCGTTTGAGGTTCAAAAGGATTAGAGGAGCCGGAGAATCAACCCGTTTTTTTTATAAAAAAAAATTGCATATCCAACCCCGCCGTTTTCCATTGACATCAATACATACAATGTCATGTATATATCAAGTTGTAACGTTTCTATTTTAGCCCGGAAAACATTAATTGTATTACAATTACTACACAATACCTGGAGTTTTTAAAAATTTTATTAGATAATTATTAATTACTAATTTTTATAAAATTAAAATTCAAAAATCAAAATTGATTCGAATCAAAGATTACAGAGAATCTAATTAAATGAGCTAAAGTTTAGTATTAATTGATTATTTATTGAAAATGAATAAATACTAATAAGTTTTCTATTGCCTATTGAAATAACTTGACCTGTTAAGTATTAAAAAGGCACAAAAAGTTGTTTAGTGACATAAAATTATACAATTTTTATAAAAATAGGTCGAAAATTGCATGTTCATGGTAGAAATAAAAGGCAAAAATAGAAAAAAAATTATTTTTTTTCATTTATACAAATTGATGGTTAATCTTGTACCAATAATTAAGGTTTGTGTTGTATTTAACGTGTTTTATATTTGAAAATCTTATCATATTATTAAATCTATGTGTTCACTAATCATCTAGCTCAACTTCCTTTTCAGATGTGTTTAAACATTATTAAACTACATCGACTCATTTAGATTGGATGGTTGGAGCATATCATACAGCCATTTTTTCCAATTCTAAACAACTGCTCTGCCTCCACTAATCGACGACGCTCTACTTTTATTATTACGTTACAGTATAAAACTAATGTCTTCTTTATCGGTTACTATACCAACTTATTTGGTGGCTTCCAACCCAAAGAGATGTATTTAATTGGTTCGGTGGTCAAGTGTCGATTAGAATATTCTGCTGTTGAAGAGATGCTGATTTTTTTAATCTCCATATCATAAAAAAGTGATCGTTTCGTTTAATGATAAGTAATTTTTTTTAGTTGCAAATTGAATATAAATGAATATTTAATTATATATACCTGTCATCTTTTTTAAGAACATTATATAGTCACAATTACGCAATTAATTCGTATATATAACAAGACCTCGCTTTTCTTTTATATAAAAAATCTAATTAAAACTAGTTATAATTAATAAAATATTATATTTGTTAATTTATCATTAATTATATTAGACAAATAAATTTTATATAAATCCGTGTATAATTTGCATATTGAAGAAAATGAAATAAAAAGCTGAAATTGAAAGGGAAATATAGTGTATTGAGTTCTGAATGAATTATTCATTTATAATGTACATGTATCTATACACAAATGTAAATAAGGTGAATTAATTTATAATTTATTCTATATAAACAAAAATGATCAGATATTATCTAAACTAAAATGATATGATATAAAATATATGTATATCAAATGTAATAACAACTGGAAAAAAAGATAGGATACAAAAGGTGTTGTTTTCTTCTTTTTTTCTCTTTTTCATTGCTTATATGGTTTTAGGTATTTGTTGATGTATGTCTCACTGGCTTTTGTAAAGGTTTATTTTGTGTTGTTTTCTTTGGTTAAGGTAAACGCGAGTTGAGTAGTTTCTTGTTTTGCTTAAAGTTTATGCTTGTTATCTTCTTTTCTTGAACCTTTTGTTCTTTTAGTGCCCCTCCATTGTCTAAACTTCGTTCTTTAGTTTCAGCCAGATTTTAGTTTCTCTCTTTTACTGTTTCTTTGTTTATCTAATATCATCTTCAATTAGTTTGCATCGAGTGTTGAAGATATATTGCTAATTTGGTTTTAATTTGAAACAATAGAGAGAGGGGATGAGATTCTAGTGGTACATTTGTAGGTTATTTCAAGAATGAAAGAGAAATTATAGAGTGGTGTTTGATAAAGAAAATGCTTTGGTTGAATAGGAATGTACACTAACTAAACTGTTGGTTTGAAAGTGAATGCTTCATTCATGAGATCCAGAGAATCTCTTTCTTATCTATAAAGCAATCTAACCTTTTATTGAGATATCTCATTTTCAAAGAATTAAACAGTTCCATTATGAACAGAACTGCGGAGGTTGTTTATTGTCTAGTCCTTTTAGCTTAAAAGGTCATCAATTTTGCAAGTAGAATCATTCTCCTTTGATATGCAAACCGATTAAATCTATCATTCACTTTCTGCATTTCATTTTCATTAAGCAAAACTTTGTGATTCTGGTTAATTGGTTCCAAGTAAAAAGTACTTATAGCATTGTCATAAGTAGGTAATTTTATTGTAAGAATCTGATGAAGAAAGTGCAACAATAAGTGCATACATAAGGTTAGCTAGAGCAATTAAATATTACCAACATGAAGTCAATCAGGTATAACATTGTCCTATGTCTATTGACAGCAAAAGACGTATTAAAATTCAACTTTTTATTGGTGGATCCATTCTTGCTGGTTTATAGTTTTTATGTTTATGGTGATGGTGGTGAAAAGGACAAGATGTGGAGGTCTATCTTGTTCCTGACCAGCTTTCCTGATTTTGTGACAATAATGTTTGCCATCCAACAGGATTGCAAACTGCAATTTTCTTGACAGGATTATATCTTATAGCCTTAAGGACTGAAGGGATTAAGCCTTTTGTCTCTTCCTTTGGTGCAGATCAATTTGATGATTCTGATGAGATTGAGAAGAAAATGAAGGATTCTTTCTCTAATTGGTTCTATTGTTGCTATTTCTGTGCCTGTCTGGATTCAAAGAAATGTTGGTTGGGGTTGGGGATTTGGCGTACCAGTTGTGGCTATGGCAATTGCTGTGATGAGTTTCTTCTTAGGTACTAGGTTATACAGAAACTAGAAACCTAGAGGGAGTCTATTGACACACATTTTCTAATTTTTAGTTGCCTCATTCAGGAAGTTCCAAGTGCAAGTACCTCATGACAGATCCCTCTTATTTGAGACAACAGATGGGAAGACAAAAAGATCTGAGTTGGAGGAACTAAATTGAGGAAATCATCGCAACTTTAGAACTTAAAGTAGGAAGTCAGAAATGTCTTTTTTTTTCATTATGAAGTGATGAACATCAAATGTAAATGGTAAAGATAAAATTATAATATTAAACTACATGTAGTTCCTTAAATAAAAAAGTTATATGCCTCTATTTCCTATAAGTGCATTGATATGGTAAAACATGAAGTTGCATATCCATGTCTAAATAATGACATTATGGATAAGTTAGCATAATAATATAATAGAACTCTCATATAAATTAAAATTCCAAAACACGTTTTACTTGTAAATATGAAAATGTAGCACTTGACCTTTTGGTTCTTAAGTGCTGGAAATCTTTTGAAGCGATAAGAAACTTCTTCAATTCCATCTGAGCTCACCACATTGTATAATATCTACAAGGTTAACTATTTCTTTATTCTCTTTAATGGTAGGAGGGTCAACTTAAGCTGTTGTACAATGTTAGTTTTATAATGAGATATCCAACTTTTTGCATTGATCTAGAAGGAGATTAGAAGAAAGACACTAAAATTGTAATTAATTAATAATCTAGTAGATAAGCACTTGTTTAGGATAACTTAAGAATGTGTTTAAACTCAAATTGAGTTTAAATTATTAGATTTGATTTATTATTAGTACAAATAATGATATATTTTTTATTTCAGTAAAATATTTTATTTTTAATTACTTTTATAATTTTTACTTCTTATTTATTATATACCAGTTTTATAACAGTTTAATACCGGTTGAATCTTTAAACCTTAAATCTGCTGCCAAACATTGGTCACAACTTACCAATACTTGCATGATTATGTAATTAAGATTTAGGGGTCTAATACTAGATGACGTACCAAATTTGATTTTAGTACAATACAATATCAGTATCGGTTATTATAGAATACCGTTTCAAATAAAAATTTAAAATTATAAAATAATTTCTAGATTTTATAAAATTACAAAATAAAGCTTCAATATATTATGTTATACAATTTTTAACTTTACTTCAATCATATCTTAAAAGATCATAACAATATAAATTTAATATAAGAAATACTTATTTATTTTTATTAATATTATTTTCACATATTCTTATAAATTAAAGTAAAATTAATTTCAAATATTATCTTTACATATTTGAAGAGTTGTTATAATAATTGTATATGTATATATTAAAAAGTATATACATTATCAATATAAAATATATAAATCTTAAAAGTTTTAAATTTTAAACCAATATATATAGTTATGTAATCTATAGTTACTTTGTATAAGTCTAGTGACATAAAAAATTTATTTAATAAAATCTTATTTATATTTTTATTATTTATTAAATAAATTATATACAATTTTATTATATTCTTTTTACGTATACGTATTATTATTTTATATTAGAGAAAATTTAAGCCTTTTCAACTTAGTCTTATAATTTTTTAAATTTATAAATTTGATCAATATTTGACTAATATTTTACTTACCAATCGGTATTGACCAGTACCAACTGAAAGAATTGGTACCAACTAGTGCCAAAGTCTAACATAAATTTTTCTTGTTCGATGCCGACCAGTATGAAATGTTATTCTAAGAATGCTTTAAGCACATGTTTGCTTTTATTTTTATTTAATTTAAGATTTGGCAACAAAAAATTGTTTAGTTAAGTTTTTTATTTTATTTTATATCTTATTTTTTATGATTTCATAACCTATTAAAAACTTGAAATTATATTTGATTCTAATACTATTTTTAATTTTCTACTTCAAATTCAATATTAAGGAAAATAATTTTTTTGTTGAATTTCTAATTTATGATTTTTATTAATATTTTTCTTATTTCATAAATTATATTAACTATAAAAGTCGGTTTTGATTTTTGATTTTTGATTTTTTCATAATTTAACTTTATTATTAACTAAAAATAGTATTTAATTGTTTAATATTAGTTGCTAATTAATATAATTAAAATATTCACATTATTTTTTATATATTTTATAATAATTTTAATTTTTAAAATAAATATTACTTTGAAATTAGATATATTTTAAGTTCAATAATTATTCAATAAATACATTTTAAATTTAAATATCTTTTAAAGCATAAATTTCAAGCTTTTAAAGATATTTGTTCATGAATTTTTTTATAAAGTATAACATATTTAATCTTAAATAATAAATTAGTTCATCATCATTATACTCAGTCTGAAATTCCGCAATAAAGTGGAGTCTGAGGAGGTCTGATAGTACACAGCCTTACCCCTATATAATAGAGAGGCTGCTTTCGGTAGACCCACATGCAGATGTAAGAATAAAAGAGTGATGCAGAGGAGAAGAAGAAGAAGAAGAAAAAATGATAAGGTGTCCAAGATCTGTTAGTACCTGATAAATTACAAAGTCTGTCTCTGCTTATCTTTAGTTAGGCTGTGAGTCCTTGCTTCGAAATCTTGTGAGTGTGGCAATCTTACGGTTTCAGCCGATTTGGCGGGATCCTTCTCCATACGCCTGTTCTGACAAGTCAAGTTGTAGGACAAATCGCCTTGTTCACGACTTGCAGCTAGAGGAGGTATAAAGAACATTAGGTTGAACTTCTTACACGGTAGATATGCCGAGCGCGCGTTAACGTAAACATCTCCTAATAACTTACTCGACTGTTTTGGTGGACTTTAAAAGGTATCTTTTACTCTTATCCGATCACGCCATACTTTTTTATTTCTAGCCATTTCTTTAGTAAGGGTCAGCTCTGTCATATCGTTCTTGATTACCTCCCTCCAGTTCTTGTATGACCTCCCTTTTCTCCTTTTGTAGCCCCTAAGAGTTATTTGCTCGCAGCGTCGCACCAGAGCATCAGAGTGTCTCCTACGCACATGCCCAATCCACCTAAGTCTGGTCTCTCTCATCTTGTTGGCAATATTGACCACCTGTAGTCTGTCTCTCACCATACGATTTCGGACTTTATCTCTTTTAGTAAGGTCATACATCCACCGAAGTATACGCATTTCTACTATCAATAATTGTCTTGTATGGCTAAGTTTGGTGGGCTAACATTCTGCCTCATATAACATGGTTAACAGAATCACCGTTTTATAAAACTTCCCTTTGAGCGTTAAAGAAATCTTTTTATCATATAAGATCTTTGATGCGCTTCTTCATTGGACCCACCCAGATCTGATACGATAAACTATATCAGTATCGATATTACCATCTCTCTGAATAATGGACCCGAGACATTTAAAACTCGATTTTTATGGTATGACGTTAGTACCAATTATATTAGTTTACAGTATTGGTTTATAAACAAAATATAAATTCTTTACATATTTAGTTTTTATTTTTAATGAAACGTAACGATTTAATTATTGATATTTATTGATAAACATTGTAAAATAGATGAACATAAAATTAATAAAAATAAAAGGCTAGGTTGAAACGACTTCTTAAAATTTTAAATTGGAAAATTGAAAAAATTGTTTAAATGTTTATAGTAATTCATAAATTATGTGATACAGCTAGATTCTCAAATTATAAAATTACAAAATAAATTGGAAAATTGAATAAAAATTTAAATGATTATAATAATCATAAATTATGTGATACAGCTAGATACTCAAAATATAAAAATTTAGGTACTATTTCAGATAATTTTTTTAAATTATAAAATAATTTTTAAATTTTATAAAATTACAAAATAATCCCTCAATATATAATGTTATATAATTTTTTTACTTTACTTCAATCATGTTTTAAAAATTATAATAATATAAATTTGATATAATACTTCTTTATTTTTATTAATATTATTTTCACATATTTCTCATACATTAAAGTAAATTTTTATTTCAAATATTATCTTTACATGTTTCAAAATTTATTATAATATTTGTCTTATGTATATATTAAAAAATATATACATTATCAATATAAAGCATATACATCTTTAAAAAGTTAAAATTTCAACTAATAGATTTAATTATATAATCTATAGTCACTTTTTATAAGTCTAATGACATAAAAAATTTGTTTAATACATTCTTATTTATATTTATATTATTTATTAAATAAATTATAGTCAGTTTTATCGTATTTTTTATATATAAATAATTATTATTTTATATTAGAGAAATTTTAAGTTTTTCAATTTAGCCCTACAATTTTTTCAAATTTATAATTTTAATCGATATTTGACTAGTATTTTAATTTAAGATTTTAGAAACATAAAAATTGTTTAGTTAAGATTTTTTTACTTTATTTTATATGTTTTTTATGATTTCATAACTTATAAAAAAAACTTTAAAGTATATTTGATTCTACTACTATTTTTAATTTTCTATTTCAAATTCAATATTAAAGAAAAAAATTGTTTTGTTGAATTTCTTAAATCTGCCTTTCATTTTATTTTCGTATTTTTATAATTTATATTAACTATAAAAGTTAGTTTTGATTTTTGATTGTTTGTTTATTAGTAACTAAAAATATTATTTAATTGTTTAATATTAGTTTCTAATAAAAATTATGAATAATATAATTAAAATATTTAATTTATTTTTATGAATTTTTAATTATTTAAAATATTTCATGCATACATTATTAGGCAAAGTCTCCACAACATATAATAACTAATCTATCCAATTCAATGGTTCGGTGGAAGAGAATCGATTCGGATTCAGGCATGATACATACGAGACGTGATGTCAAGTCCCACGCTCACACAACTTTGATAGAGTCGTTGGTTGGCGTTCACTTCTCGCTATGTCCTTTTGACTATCTTATTAGCTATTAGTTAGCCGGTCCAACCGATTCCCAACATATGATCAGTGGTTACAACTTACAAGTTTTCATGAATTGTTTTATATGTTTTATTATTACATAGTTAACACCCATGAGCTGGAAATTGTGTCCGTTGTGTTAAAACTTTGTATTTGATTACAAGGCAATAATAGCAACAAAAGCTACTGAGCGCCTATCAATGTCATAAGATGTAACGATACATTTCAAATTCAGTTTTTGACATTTGTCAAGTTAATAGAAAGACAACTGTGAATCCTCGCGATGATTCGGCCTCCATCATATGCTGAGGATGACCACAGATTAGTCTGGAGCCCTGGTCCATATGGAAAGTTCTCGGTAAAGTCTGTTTATGAGTTAATCACAGAGGCAGATTCAGTGGCCCAAAATTCAATATAAAACATCATCTGGAAATGACCAGACTCACAGCGGATTCGCTCATTTTTGTGACTATTAGCAAACAAAAATTACTGACTAATCAACAACGTATAATTAGATAAATAGCCATAGATAGCAGTTACCCGTATTGTGGCCAGGAAGAGACCACACTGCATGCATTTTGTGATTATCGCAGAGTTCAAAATTATTGGTGAAAATGATCCCATGCTTTGCAAGAGGCGACTTTTTATCAATGGCCCGAGGAGCTGTGACTACAGTCCAATCTGATAAACAAAGGCACTATGCAGGGAGTCGAATGGGCCGTCATTTTTAGAGTCTCGTGCTGGTATATCTGGCAATGGCGGAACAAATGCATCTTCGAAGAAGGATTCAAGTGGTCGGAAGTGGGACATCGCATAGTGTTAGAGTACGTTTCTTGGATCAGGCAGACACTGGCAGTGACGGATCGAGTGGCCAACCCACAAGGATTGCCTGTAAGGAACCTAGTCAACTAGATACTACCATCAGAGGGTTGGATTAAAGTGAAAACCGATGGCGTGGTGTCAATCGGTTCATCTGATAGTACGGCTGAGGGGCTGCTTCAGGACTATCATGGACAATAGTGTGGGGGTTTTCTGCATAAGTTTGAGACATGCTTGCCATTGGTCGCCGAATTAAAAGGTGTTAACGAGGGGCTTGAATTGGCATGGGAACATAGCTATCGGGAGATTATACTGGAAGTGGACTCGCTAGAGATCATTAATATACTTTCCTCCTCTGAAAGTTTACTGACTGAGACTTCTTTTTTGGTGCAGGGCATACGTGCGATGATGGAACGCGATTGGGAGGTGAAGCTTCAACATGTCTATAGGAAGGGAAACCAAAGCGCAGATAGTCTGACTGTTGAAGTTATACGAATACAACAAGGATTGTATGTTCTTCCATAACCTTCGACAAACTCGATGTACTTTTTATTATCAAATAGGCAAGGAATTTTGTATCATCGAGATATGACCTACAGTTGAGCTGAAGTGTTTTTGAGTTTTCTTTCTTATGTATTCAAAAAAAGAAAGGCTTTAACCTTGTATTTGTAATTCATCAACTGACAGGTTATTAGAAAGGCTTTAATCTTGTATTTGTTATTAATCAGGTTATTAGAGATGTTTTTGATAAGCAACATATAATGCGTCGTGAAGATGATACAAAATTAAAAATGAATGCGCATACATATACAAATAAATATTAAAGAATGTACTAAAATAAATAAATACAAAAAAATACAAAAAAAATAAAGAGAAACAATAGTAATATTAATAATAATATAGCTAAGGCAATACAAAAGTAGCTTGCGTACAGAATAAGATAAAGATACATACGAGAAACCCGTACAAGCATAAAAAAGACCTATATATAAGTAAATCTGGCCAGGCCTCTCAACGCATTAATTATACTAAATAAGAAACTAACAAAGCTAACTAATTATGAGGTAATACTACACAATAAATGCAAAGTACGCTAATTTATATAGCCTATAAGACTGCGAATGCCCTTTTTCTTTCACCCGTATTTTAATATGTTAAAGTTTTCTATTGTGAGCCAAGGCCTTATTTGGATAATAGCTAATCTATTAAAAAATGGCTGATTGACCAAAATCAGTTATTTGACTTAGTCAAATAGTCGTTAAATTTGTTTGGTAGTTAGCTGATTGGGTTGGCTGATTCAACCCAACTATCTAAAAATTAAGAAGCTACTCTACCCCAACGTTTGGGATAATCAAGTAATTACCTCAAATTCAAAATATCAAAATACCCCAACGTTTGACCTCTTTACGTCTCTCTCGTTTTCTTTCTTCCGAGAGAATAGCATTGGGTATATCAAATAATATGTAATTGCTCACAAATATGATTGATGACATTCTTTAGACATATGTGTGAAGTAATAAGGTATTAAAGTGTAACTTCTTAATAGTGTATTTATATAATTTTTGAATAATATTCACAAGTTAATTTTATTACTCATTTTAAATTAAGAAATTAATAAAAGTATTATGATGATAAAAGTAATTATATATTTATTTTGTTGAATTTATTTAATTCAAGCTAGTAAAACTAAGTAAGTAGTAAAATCGCCATGATGATTATTATTATTATTATTATTATTATTATTATTATTATTATTATTGTTGTTGTTGTTGTTGTTGTTGTTATTATTATTAATATTTTTGTTATTATTATTTTGGTTATTATTTTAATTTTAATTATTGTTTTTATTGTAATTGTTGTTAACCAATTCCATGCCCATACTATCTCGTAGATTCGGTTTTCGTCTTTTTGCTTAGAGTCAACAATCGCATCCAAGTACTATACAACTTAAGGTATGCAAATTATTAATAGCCTTCATTATTTTATTTATACGTTGTCGTTTCATTTTGTTTTATATTGTTTACTTAATTGTTGCGTATGAACTGAAACAACGTTATTTACTGCATGTTATATTAAACAATATAAAATTTTTAAACCTAACATAAAACTGAAAATGCATGTTATAACTCTGTTATCTTCTTATATTGTTTAGCTAAATGGATAAGAGTTGGATGTCTTATCGAAAATTGTCAACTAAATATGTAGAAGGAGTTAAGAGTTTCATACAATTTGTTAAGGATAAAATGGAGAAGGTTGTAGTATTCGTTGTCCATGCATTGATTGCTTAAACGTAGACTTCTAAAGTCAAGGTGTGGTATATTTTGCTTATCCGAGGCATAGACAAATTTTATAGTCCATGTATCATGGTGAACGTAAGGAAGCAAGTTGTAGTAGAAGTGCCAATATTCATCTAATATAGATTGTTGAGTGAATGTTAAAGAAGGAAAGGTGTCAGGGTTGAAAAGTCATGATTGTCATGTGCTTTTGCAATGGCTACTTCCTGTTGGAATACGTGGGTGTTTGTTGAATGATGTGTCCGTTACTTTGGGTCAAGTGGGAGAGTTTTTTAAGCAATTATATTGTAAGACACTTAAAGTTGAAGAGCTTGATAAATTGGAAAAAGACATAGCATTGATTCTATGTAAGCTTGAACTATTATTCCCCTCATCATTTTTTGATGTTATGGTTTATTTGGTAATTCACTTACCATATGAAGCAAAACTTTGTGGACCGGTTCAATTCCAATGGATGTTTCCGATTGAAAGGTAATTTATATTAAATTCAACAAGTTTTTTCTATGTTATTTGTTTTTAACAATTCTTAAGTTTATAACTGTTTATGTTCAGGTTTTTATGCTTTATTAAGCATTATGTACGTAATAGGGCTCGACCAGAGGGGTCTATTGCAGAGGCTTATATAGCAAATGAATGCTTGACTTTTTGTTCAATATACTTAACTGATATGGAGACAAGATTTAATATACCAGAGCGTAACTTTGATTTTCATGACAATGATAGGTTATCTATTTTCTCCCAAAAAGTTAAGCCACTTAGTGTAGGTAAATATGTGGAGTTAACTAAAGATAAATTCAAAATCGCCCATAGGTATATTTTGAACAATTGCTAGAAAGTCGACACATACCTAGAGTACGTATATTCCTTTTCATTCAAATAATCATATTATAATTTTCTTCATTCACTCTGACATCTTACTGTCGTTGTCTTTTTTAAATAGAGAGCACAAACACACAATTCGTAGCAAAGGGATTATTAATGTTGAAGAAAGACATAGGCACAAGTTTGTATCATAGTTTCGAAATCGAGTATGTTTCATATTGATTACGTATTATGAAAATATGAGAATTTGTCTCATCTTCATATTTATTTTCAATTTGTCGTACAGATGATACGGTTACATAACTGTAAGGTATAAGAAGCGACAACAATATTATATAGTTTGGCATGTGGGCCTCATATTTTTGGGAAGAAATACACAAGTGGCATTATTAATGGGGTGAGATTTCACATACAAGATCGAGATAGTCGAGTTAGAAGTCAAAATAGTGGGGTTGTCATT
>JANZXP010000003.1:7935074-8000735 GCA_027576715.1 Erythroxylum flavicans | reverse complement strand
GTTTTGAGATCGAACAATGGGAACGAGTACACATTAGAACATTTTAATATATTCTTTAAATAGGCTGGAATTGAACACCAACTTATTACTCCTTACACTCCATAGCAAAATGAGGTGAGTAAGAGGAAGAATAGAACAATAATGGAGATGGTGCAATCCATGTTGCATTAGAAATGACTCCCTAAGAAGTTTTGGGCAGAAGCAGCTAACATAGTTGTGTATATGCTAAATAGGCTTCTTACAAAGGCAGTGAAGGGAAAAACTCTATTTGAAGTATGGTATTATTTTAAACCTTCCTTATGGAACCTTAAAGTCTTTGGTTGTATCTGCTTTACACATGTTCCTCAGGTGAAAAGGGGTAAGCTTGATAGGAGAGTAGAACATAGCATCTTTATTGCTTACAACAACACCTCTAAAGCTTATAGAGTTTTTCAATCACAAACTCGGAAGATTCTGGTAAGCAGAGATATTCATTTTATAAAGGAACAACAATCGTGCTGGGAAGGAGAAGAAGGAAAACAAATTACCAACTCTCCATTAATGCAAGGTGAAGAGGTTGATGAACCTCCAATCAAAGGTACTAGATTGCTTTATAATGTATGCCAAAGATGCAATGTTGCAGTGTTTGAGCCAGCAAGGTTCAATGAAGCTAAAAGGAATCCAAAGTGGATAACAGTAATGCTGGAGGAGATGGATATGATTGAGAAGAATCAAACTTAGAAGCTAGTTGAAAAGCCTGAGCATAAGAAGAACATTGGAGTGAAGTGGGTGTTCAGAACCTACTTCACAAATTCATACATGATTTCCAAGTCCAATAATTCATCTAAATCTACATTAAATGACTTACATTGTCCCACATTTTTTTTAGGGATTGGGATGTTGCATGCAAATCAATTGTGATGGTGGTCTAAGCTTGTTATGATTTTATAGTAAATTCATTAGTATGCAAATGCTTAGCTTAGTGCATGGTACGAGGTTTCTAACGAACCAATCAACTCCTTTGTTTCAATATGTTGATCAACATATAATTTTGTCACTTATGGTTGCATGAATTTCAATTCCTATAAACCCTTGATTACAGGTTTCTACATCGGATTCTGACACGTCATTAGTACTTTTGAAGGGCTATCATCCTGTAGGAAAATTCTCTTCATTTAGAGGCTAAAGCAAGGTTCCAACTCACGAACAAGATGGAAGGCTTTGGAATGGAGTAGATAGAATTAGAGCAATATACAAATTTAATGGAAATGGTGATTATGATGCCTTGATGGAGTTCCATCGTGGTCCTGGAGCTTCCAACAGGAGTCCTACTTTGGAAGCAGCAATCAAGAAACAGGACTATGGATCATTTATACATAGAGATCAATATAACCTACCAAATTTTGAAATTGAATATTCTAATGCCAAGTTTTATGTTATCAAATCTTACGGTGAAGATGATATCCATTACAGCATTAAATATGATCTTTGGTCAAGCACACCAAATGGAAATAAGAAGCCAGATGCAACATTTCATGATGCGGAAAAGAAATCCAAGTGATGCTGACATGAAATGTCCAATCTTCCTACTTTTTTGGGGTTAGTTGACAAATTTAATTGTTCTGCTTTTATTAGCTCCTTCTGAAAATATTACTTTTACCTAGGGTAAAATATTATAATGTGTTGATGGACTCGTAATGGAAAGCCATGTAGAAAACTAGGAGGATTTTATGGGCTCACAAAACACTATGTTAATGACGGCCTCTTCACTCTGCGTCGAAGCACTTGAGATCAAACAACTTTGCCTATAAGGTGTTCGTCCGTTTGTCTAAGTCAGGTCTGTGCCGCATAATTAATCAACTGGGTTTTTCTTCATGATATCGCCTCTCCGGCACTGTTTGAGGCTTGCCTGCCTTTTTGATTCGTCATTTTCTTCTGCTTTTTACTGTTCTTCTTCACTTGCGAGCGCTGGAACTGATTGTCCAGAAAAACAATGCGTGGATGATTCAACTCCACGCTCTGATATCGACCTTCTCTTAGAAAAAGTGCGTGTCGGAGGAAGTCACGATGAGGTTCTTCAGTCTCTTTCTCAAGATGCAGTGTGCAACAGTGTACAGCTTTCTCACGACCTTGTTGCTGGGTTGCTTCACAGGTTCAGGGACGATTGGCGATCAGCGTTGGGTGTGTTTAAATGGGCAAATGCACGGTCTGGGTATGAACATTTATCGGAATCATATGATACAATGGTGGATATACTTGGAAAATTGAAACAAATGGATCAAATGAGAGTGTTTTTAGATGACATGAAAAGGTGTCATGTTGTGACGCTTAGTACAATTGGTAAAGTTATGAGAAGGTTTGCTGGAGCTGGGCAATGGGAAGAAGCTGTTAGGATATTTGATGAACTGGGAAGTTTTGGATTGGAGAAGAACACCGAGTCTATGAATTTGTTGCTTGACACTCTCTGTAAAGAACGCAAGGTTGAGCAGGCTCGTGCTGTTTTCTTGGAGCTGAAATCGCATGTTCCTCCTAATGCCAATACATTTAACATTTTTATTAATGGGTGGTGTAGGCTCAATCGAGTTGATGAGGCATATTGGACCATACAAGAGATGAAAGGGTATGGTTGTCGTCCTTGTGTTATAAGTTATTCTACTCTCGTCCTATTCCATTGCCGCCAAAACCAATTTGATAAGGTTTATGAGCTCTTTGACGAGATGGTAAAACAAGGGTGTCCTCCTAATGTTGTTACTTACACTACTGTCATGAGTTCACTAGCGAAGTTAGAGAGATTTGGTGAAGCTATAGAAGTTGCCCGGAAAATGGATTCCACTGGTTGTAAACCTGATGTACTGTTCTACAATTCTTTGATTCATTCACTTGGAAGAGCTGGCAAAGTAAAGGAAGCCATTGAAGTTTTTGAAGTGGAGATGCGCAATAATGGTATCTCCCCCAATACATCAACGTATAATACAATGATTGCTATGTTCTGTCACCAGGGTCAGGAACAAAAAGCCTTGAATCTCCTGAAGGCAATGGAACGTTTGAAGCTCTGCAAGCCTGATGTTCAAACTTACTTTCCATTACTCAAGTCATGCTTCAAAACTGGAAAAGTTGGTACCTCGTTGAGTACACTATTAGATGATATGGCTACAAAGCATCATCTCAGTCTGGATGCATCGGCCTACACACTTCTGATTCATGGACTTTGTAGAGGAAACAGATGTGAGTGGGCTTACCACTTGTTTGAGGAAATGATAGCGAAAGATATAACACCTAGATACCGGACATGTCTTTTGCTCTGGAAGGAACTTGAGCAACAGTGTATTTATGAGTCATCTAAAAAGGTTGCAGCTTACATGGAGAAATTATAATTATCGAAATCAATCGTGTCCAGGTCAACATTATGTAGTCTTTCTATCCTACTTGAATTTTGATTTTGCTGCATTATTGTTTCACTTGGCATTTGAAAGTTATATGGTTCCATTGATTAGTGGAGTGTCGATTATGTGAATTGATTAGACTTAATGTCAGCTGTTGCCTTATCTAAAATGGGATTGAAGTACAGAAAGCACTGATAATAATAAAGTTGGTTCGTCTTCTTTTCAGTTGGTATGAAGATTATGGTTCAGGGCTTAGAATCTTTTGAGTTATAAAAACTGTAGTTTTCTTGAATTGGAGGCCATTTGCTACATTCTGTGATTAAAAATTGTACAAGTAAAGCAAGTATGAAACCCATGCCTTGGCAAGCATAACCCCGGAAGCTCAGCTTAAATGAATTTGACTGCTGAAATTCCTGTTGTTCACAGTGGAAAATGGAAATTCTGGTTTTTGTCAAGGGCTCAAGAACAAGGATCAAACCATGCCTTGGCAAGCATTACCCCCGGAAGCTCAGACTAAAAATGGATTTGACCGCTGAAATTCCTGTTGTTCACAGTGGGAAATGGAAATTCTGGCTTTTGTCAAGGGCTCTAGAACAAGGATGCTGCAACCGGATCAATTAAACCTTAATCATGGAATATTTTAGTTATCAAGTGATTAATGAATTTAAGCTGATTGTTTATTTTACCGTGACGATAATTGTAGGTTCTAACTAGGAGCTTTGTGCATATAAAGACGTGCCGCATGACATGGCTTGTCTCTTCCGCTTGGACTAGTGGGCTTCGAATCATTTAGTGCATAACAAAGTTACAGTTTTTGGATTGGCACTTAAATGCACATCTGGAAACGCTGAATCACATGACATTGTCTATCCGTTCAGTTCTTAAAAAGGTGCTGGGTGGAAAAGTAGATCTCGTGATCCAATTTTCTTGATCAAAACTAAGTGTTGCAATTCCAAATCCGAGCACTCTACATAGATTTCTGATCCTGAAGCTAACCATGTGCAACATACTTTTTAAAGTTTGTTTCATTAATTAAACCTGCTAATTGGGGTTTTTCTTGAAAACTATGGAAACACACAAGTACTAGTACAAGAGCTGGTCTCTTCTATTGTTGTAAATGGCTGATGCTTTCATGGTATAACTGTAGATTTCCTAGCTGAGTTAGGCAATGGCAGGTAAGAAACTCCTGTCGTACCGTTATCCCTTATGGAAAATGTCATCCATTTATATGCAAAAGGTCTTGAATTTTGTATTGAGGTCATGTGTTGAAATTTCAAGGACCAAAAGTTGGAAATAGTCCCGAGTAATTGAACCCTAACTATGGCTGGCACCGACGCTTGGCAGGAAGATGACTAACCATGTCTTATGAGCTGGCAGATACGTTTGACTCTTACACAACCATACGACCAAGGTGAGTACATTAAACTATGTAAACATCTTACGTTGAAAAATCATAAAATACGATGATTCCAATAAGTTCATATAACAAAAGAGGTGGCATTAAAGACAAAAGAACTAAAGAGGGATGGCCACATGCTTCCATCTTGTTCCTGAATCCACAAGAAAGCATTCAGGATTGTCCCCTAACTGCGTCACCATGGTAACGTTAGGATTTAACCTGGTTAGGTTAACAATGTACCAACGAGGCCTCAACGATGCCATGTCCGCTTTACTCAATTGCTGCCATTCTTCAACCAAATGTCAGCTTTTCTTTTTCTCCAATAATAAGAAGGGCGAGTATAATGTGATAAAATGTATGCATAAGCTCTTAATTTATTTTTTTAAATTTTGGACGAATAAATTTTTAATGCTCTAATATTCACACGTTGAATCTTATAATTACTAAAAAATTACACTTGGCTTAACCATAAAACTCTTAAACTGTTTAACTTTTCAATTCAGTTTTTAACTTTTTGGTTCGATTTTTTTAATAACTCTTATTGTTAAAAATTAATAAATTTATTAATTAATCAGTCAAAATTTTAAATTAATAAATTCTCATAAATCTAAATAAATAAATTAATTTTCATTTTACAACCTATTTTTTCAATTTAACTTTAAATTTTTCGATAAATAAGAACAATCTTGTTTAATCGTATTTCAAATTTTTTAGTTTTGTTTAATCTTTAGCTGATTTTATGATGATCTAATTGTGATTGAAATTTTTAAATTTTAAACATTTTGTCTTATCGGTTTAACTTTTGGTCTGATTTTTTAAATGTTGCTTTTAACTTAAGAAATAATCTCAATACTATTAGACCACAATAATTTGGTTTGTTAAAGCGTTAGGTTCTTGGAATGATGGTAGTTGTATGGGCTAATCTCCAACGCACGTAAAAGCGAATGACGACGTTGTCTGAAGACGTTGTTGTTCGGAAACGCCGCCGTTTGTAGCTTGTGTCTATCTCTTGGCTAACGCTGACGTGAATCGTGATTGGTATGGACCGACGTACTCGGTCCATTACAAAAAAAAAGGGGCGAATGAAAGCACCAATTGGACCGTCCCAGCGGTTCGTTGGTCTGGTTAGGTACGGGAAAATTAGGCTCAACAAACTACTTTAACGACAGATTGAGGCGAAACAACGTTTTTTTTCATGGTTGTTAATAAACTGCCAAATGTTCTTTACTAAGAATTCATTATTAAGATCACTCATAATTGGCTGGTGGGGCGAAGGACATGCTTGCAAATAGTGTTTAGATAATGGATTCATAATCATAATATCAAAAGGTCAAGGATACATTCTTCAACCAATGCAATCTTAGCCATTGCATTGCCAACTTTCACCGGTTTCTTGTAATCTGTTGTCTCATTGCCATGAATGAAACAACCTATTCCCATCAAATCCGTAATAACGTTGATCCCAACAACCCAAATATTTTAACATCACGAGCTTAAAGAATCTAATACCTTTCTATGCAGAATTTGTTTGTTTGTTCGTTTTTCTTTTTTTTTTGGGTTCCCTTTTTGCATAATTCTATCAAAAAATCTAAGGCCAGTGGTGGCCACTTCGCTTTCTTATCTGCTGCAAACAGTGTAAAGGTGGTGTCTTTTTTGATTTATTCTGTATCTTCTTAGGCAGCCGTCTGTCTATAGCCCCCTACAATAATGCCTCGCAGATAATGGTTTCTTCTTTCTCTGGCTCTAAGCAGCTTATTGGTGGTTCTTTATGGTTTTCTCGAAAACTGGGGTCTTGTGATTTTCTTGACAATTTCTGATGTGAAGCCGATCCTTAATCATATAGTCCAGGATTGTTTATTCTCTTAGCTTTCAGGAACTTTGTAAGGAAAGATGCAATCTTTTTGGAATCATGCGTTCATTTTTACTTTTAAGATCTTTGATTTCGCAGGCATCACGTGGTTAACGCCCTTGATAAAGTAGTGTTTTTCTTTTATATGCAATCTCTAGGACTCTTGAGTTCTCTGTGTTTTCTGAATCAGACTCACCTGGGTATTTTGTGAACTTCACAAGTTGTTGGATTTGATCTATAAACATAGACATGCCACCATATTTCCCTCTTAGATGGGAGAGCACTGGAGACCAATGGTGGTATGCGTCACCAATTGATTTTGCGGCTGCTAATGGCCTCTATGATTTGGTCGCGGAGCTTCTTCACCTTGACACCAACCTTCTCATAAAGCTCAGTTCTCTTCGTCGAATTCGGAGACTTGAAACCGTTTGGGATGACGAGGAACAGTTCAATGGTGTGTCTAAATGTCGCTCTGTTGTAGCCAGGAAGCTTCTCCTAGAATGCGAAACAAAAAGAGGTTATAACACTCTCATTAGAGCTGGTTATGGTGGTTGGCTTTTGTACACAGCTGCATCAGCTGGTGATGTGGGGTTTGTCCAGGACTTGTTGCAGAGAGACCCTCTTCTTGTTTTTGGTGAAGGTGAGTATGGTATCACCGATATGTTTTATGCTGCTGCCAGGAGCAAGAATTCTGAGGTCTTCAGGCTCTTGCTTTATTTCTCTACTTCACGGTGTGGTCTTGACTCTGAAGAAGAGTTGAAGGAGCAGATAAGTGAGAAGCAATCGGACTTTAGGAGGGAGATCACGAACAGGGCTATTCATGCTGCAGCTAGAGGTGGTCATTTGGAGATTTTAAAGGAGCTTCTTAATGATCGCTCTGATGCTTTGGTTTATAGAGATGCCCAGGGATCCACTATCTTGCATGCTGCAGCTGGAAGAGGACAGGTTGAGGTAAGGCCTATTCTGGTTTCATGGATTCTGTAACTTTGTCTACTCATTTTTTCTCATGAACTGATTTTTTGACAACTTAAATCTGACGTTCGAGTTGATAAAATCCCGGTAAGGGTCTGGAAATGCTACAAGACAAACAAAAAGCAAATAGAAAATAGTCAAATTCAGGAGTCAATCTCACCTAGAATGCTTCTTCTTAGAGCAGCAAACCTTAGAACTACTGTTTTGGAATGAACGACATAGATTATGGCAGTTCAGATGTTTTTCTAGTTGCTATCTATTTGCTTTATTGAAATTGAGAATGCTCACTTTTGAGTAGTTGAATAGGATACAGCCTCCTCAGAGACTCTCCTTAAAACTGTCCTTACTCTAAACCCTCGTGACATTTTCTGCTTGGCAAGTTCTAATAGCATTTTGGTTTCTCTTTCCCTTTACAAGGCAGTTTCTTTATCCAAGGTTTTTCCATTTTCAGTTTGTCAATAGTATAGGCCAAAATATACACAAGAAGTTTTCAGAAATCAGATGGCTGTTCGTTTGCTTTTTCAGTTTTCTGAAGTCTTTTACGTGCACTGCTTTTTGTTCATAGTAGTTTTTTGTTTCATACAATACTTACCAACTTTATCTTCTGCTCAGGCAGGCATAAATTTCACCTTTTCCTTATGGATACGTCTTTTATGTGCTGCTTTGATCTTTTGTAGAAATAAGGGCTATATAAACAATTGATCCTTATTTGTGCAGGTAATCAAACATTTGATTGAATCGTTTGATATAATTACCTCTGCTGATTATCAAGGGAACACAGCACTACATGTGGCCGTTTACAGGGGTTACTTAGCTGTGGCAGAGTTTCTGATACAGAAGTCACCCGTACTAACCTCCATAGTTAACAATGATGGAGATACGTTCCTCCATATGGCGGTCTCAGGTTTTCGAACTCCTGGTTTCCGAAGAGTGGACAGACAGGTTGAGCTTATGAAGCAGTTTGTGAATGGTAACATTGTGAACATCCAAGACATTATCAATGTCAGGAACAATGATGGAAGAACAGCCCTTCACATCGCTGTGATTGAGAATATTAATTCTAACCTGGTGGAACATCTATTGACTGTTCCATCTATCAATTTGAATATTCGTGATGTTGATGGCACGACTCCGTTAGATCTCCTCAAACAACGACCAAAATCAGCATCTTCCGAAATTTTAATTAAGCAATTGATTTCTGCAGGAGGGATCTCTAATTGCCACGATTCTCTGGCCAGAAATGATATTGTTTCCCATTTAATAGGGCAGGGCATGGGGAACAGTCCTGGCACTTCATTTAGAATACCTGATGCTGAGATATTCTTGTACACCGGCATTGAGAATGCATCTGAAGCTACTTGCGATGAAAGTATGGATCATAGTAGATGCTTGAGCGAACAAACTGAATGCAACACACCTGACTCTATGGATAGTAAGAAGTCTGGTTCTCTAAATTATGCAGCAAGGCGTTTAAAATCTCTACTTCGGTGGCCGAGGAAGAGAGACACACAAGCTGCTAATGTAGTGTTTACAGATGATGATTCCTTGGATGCAATTAACTTATGCGGTAGGTTTGAAGGATCTCCAATTCCACTGCGGGAGAAATACTCAAACAAGATGTCAAGCAACAAAAGGACACTATCTGTGGGCAATAGTCTTCCAAGTCCATTGACTAGAAAGAAATTTGCTGCAGGGTTAATGCACGGTGTTATTCAGACAATGCCACATTTAAGTGTTCCAGGTCAGT
This sequence comes from Erythroxylum flavicans, assembly GCA_027576715.1. NCBI lineage: Eukaryota > Viridiplantae > Streptophyta > Magnoliopsida > Malpighiales > Erythroxylaceae > Erythroxylum > Erythroxylum flavicans. The sequence goes on along the minus strand of JANZXP010000003.1, from coordinate 7,991,406 downwards.
CTCCTACTGTTCCCTTTTCGGGGTCATCCATGTTTTCATCTTCTTCGTTCGATAAAGAGACGAGTGTTGGAACTGCAGAAGCCTCACAATCAAATCGCCCGTTGAAGCATAAACAAGCATCTTTGAATAAAGGGTTGATGAATCAGTACTTCTGTTTCGGTGCTCAAGGCCTGGCTATTGAAGATTCAACGAGTCAGAATCGACCAAATTATAATCTCAAGCGTGCCGCTTCATCTGTGGTGTAAAATGATTGTACAATTATGAAATTTTGATAGCTCTGTGAAGACACGGAGAATAGGATATCATGAACTTTATACCGAAGTTTGCTTCTGTTTCTGTTTCTGTTTCTTTTTGTTTCCTTTTAAACTGAGAAGAGACGTTTAACGTTTTCTGTGGGTTGTATATTGAATATGTATAGGGATTGTACTGAATTTAAAAAGAATGTTAACGAGGTTGTTAATAAGATGGTCCTATCAATCACTTCAGTCTTTTTACAGCCATCTTGGACTCCGATCAGACTGATGACATATTATTGACACATACAAAGAAGGGGAAATTGAAGGATAAACATCAGTCATTCCCCAAAACATCAGGCCCTCCACTCCATTCTGAAACAAAGATGAAGGCATAGTATGCTCTAACTCTTAGAAAACAGGCAATGTAGCCTCATTTCTGTCCTAAGACTGTATACTTGTTAACAGCTTTAGAAACCTGTTATGGAGATGCACCGATGAATCAACAAACCAGGTACAATTCATGTTTAGTACTCTCCAAACATGGAAGTAATAGTATGAACAAACTGAATTCCATCATTTTCACATGGCATATCCTAAAAATATTTTCTAAGTATTGTCCGTTACAACGCGCTTGACGCCTTCAAAACTAATGGTGACGATAAATGAAAGGCTACATTTCCAGGATTAGGTTGCACAAACTTGGAAGCGTTTAAATGCCAGAACGTGGCCAACATATAGATATAATAAATAATACCTAACCTGTGGCATGGGTTCATGCAGATGCCAGAACAAGATGTTCCCTTCGGTTGGAAAAATCTTCCACATGTTAAGTATCTTGAGATCATTAAGCTTTGCTATACATGAGAGAGACTATGGCAGTTAGGCTCTTTCAGTGTTTCCGATAAAATTGGCAGTAAACACTGACCCTTAATACCTGCTGGCCAATAAGTTACGGCATGATCGTGGCATGCCCAACAAGAGTGCAAGGAAATTTGTTACTACCGTTGTTTCAGTAAATTGCCGTTGACAGCTTGCTAGCATTACTGTTGATTTATATCTTATAATCCGACCCGGCCCGGCTTCTCCTATAGTGACCTGCGGGCCGGAATGGACCAGCCCGATCCGTGGCCCAGGTTATGATCCGGCGGCTCACCGGTGGGCTGGGCCTACTCGACCTGTCCATTTATTTTTTTTAAAAAAAATTCAAAACAACGTCATTGCGAAAAAATGGACGGGCCACAAACTTGGCCGAGCTGGCTCATGACCCACGCGGAGGGATGGCAATTCTGGCTCGGCCAGGCTTGCGCTGGCCCGGGTTGGGCAGGCCACTGGCTGACGATGGTCGGCCCGTGACCCGGCCTAGGCAAACCATGGTCGGCCTATGGCCCATCCAACCCGGGCCAGCACAGGCCCGACTGGGCTGGAATTGTCATCCTTAATAAATATACATTATAAATGAAACTATGAAATTTATATTATATTTATGTATATTGGAAAATGATTCAAAGTTGTTTAAATTATGGTCCTGATTGTTCTGGGATATCTAAATTTGTTTAGATTGTTTCTTTTATTTTAGGTATTTAAACTTTTAAATTTTTTATTTGTTTGGTTAATTTTTTCCGAGATATTAACTAAGTTTGTTACTTTATTACTTATATATTTAGGCCTTTAACAGTAATGTAAAGGAAACTCATCAATAAATTGCCTCTTACATTACTTCTTTTCTACTCTATATTTTTGGTTAATTTTTGGTTCTAAAACCCTATCAGAGCTCCTTATGATGTTAAAGGGCCTGCGAGTGTTCGAGAGAGAGTAACAACATGACATCCAACAATAAATGAAAGCTCATTTGAAAGTTATTGACTTATGACAGTAAATTGAAGGTGAAAGACAAATATCATCTTTGGAAAATAACCCAACACTCAATCAAATTAAAGCTCATGAAGATGAAGAAGTCAAAGCTCAAAGAACATTATCTCAAATTCATACTGCTATCTCTAAATCAAAATTTCCAAGAATTATGGGTTGCAAAACAGTCAAGGAAGCTTGAGACACACTGAAAGAACTCTATCATGACAATGATAGAATAAGTCGAATGCAAGTATTAAATCTCAAAAGAGATTTTTAGATTCTGAGGATGGAAAAAAAGGAGATTCTATAAGAGTTTTCTGACAAGCTAATGATGGTAGTAAATAAAATTAGATTGAAAGGATAAGAGCTACCTGATAGCAGGATCATAAAGAAAGTGTTTGTAAGCTTGCTCGAAATATTTGAGGCAAAATTTTCATCTATAGAGTATTCAAGAGATATCAATTAAATTACCTTGTCTGAATTAATCAACGCCTAGTATGCTCGGGAGCAAAGAAGAATGTTGAGAAAAAAGGAACTCAACGGATAGTTGAGGAAGCTTATCTAATAAAGGCCTAATTTTCAAAAGGAAAAGCTTAATTTCAATATGGTATTTGCAAGAAGTCTGGTCATGATGAAGAGAATTGTTGGCACAAGGGAAAGCCTCAGATTTTCAATTGCAAAATGTTCAGGCATATACAAAGGAATTGCAAAAATAAGACTGAAGAAAGAGTCAATTTGGCACATGTTACTAAAGAAGAAGAAAATTTGTTTTAATATTAGTGAGAAGTGCACCAAGAAGAAGCTTTTGAAGAGAAGTGCTCCAACCATTGAAGGGTGATGGAAAGTGTATCATCAGGCCCAAGAAGTCTTAAAACTTTAAGTCAAGAGAGAATATTGAAGAATGATTCAAAGTTGTTTAAAATGTGATTCTATTTTTTCTAAGTTATCTAAGTTTGTTTATATTGTTTCGATTATCTTAAGTATTTAAACTTTTCATTTGTTTGGTTAATGTTTATCGAGATATTAGCTAGGTTTGTTATTTCATTGCTTATATATTTAGGCCTTCAATGACAATATAAAGGGAACCCATCAATAAATTGCCTCTTGCATCACCTCTTTTCTAGTCCATTTTGTTGTTGTTAATTTTTGGTTCTTTGGTTCTAAAACCTAACAATGTATTATTCTTAAATTGTTCTTAATTATTGTTATATTAAGACTAACATTAATAAAGCATAAAAGACTAACACATATTATGTTTCTTCTTTAGGCCATAAGTGTATTTTAAACCCTAACGTTTTCTTCAAAATCTAAGTTGAACCCTAACGTTTCGAGGAGTTTAAGTTGAACCTCAATGTTACAAAACGTTCAAACCAGACTCTACAAAGACAAAAAATTTAACGGAGGTTACCTTTTATTAATTAAATGTCAAGTGACTTTTTTTAAAATTTTGCATATTAGTGTAACCTACTTTTCGCTAACGTGACATTCGTATTTTTAAATAAAATGGGTCTGATTAATATGTAAAACTCACCGTTTTGAGTTAAAATTCAATTCCAAATCCACCGTCTTTGCTCAACCCTTTTTTTCAGTTTTACATGTTGATGAACAAAGAAATGGGATCACAGTTGTTTAACAAAGTAAAGAGAAGGAAGGAAAAAGCTAGCTAGCAGACTCACCCGATATATTTTACATGGAAAATGATCTAACTCATTAATCATCTACTTTAAGATAAAACAAGTTTTATGCGGAGTTCACAGTTCATACTTTATTGAGTTCACTACACCTACTTTTGCTACTGGTAGTCTCTAGGGATGTCAATGGCTGGGTAGCTCCTGGTTAGACTGGCTCATGGCCTGGCCTGGCCTGATCACATGCTGACCGGCCTGCCACCTAGCCTGCTATCAAATGAGCCACTAACGGGCCGAGTCAACCCGACCCATCTTATATATATATATATTTTAAAAATTTTCAAAAATGACGTCGTTTTATAGTCAGGTCGCATTCGGCTCAACCTCGATCAGACTGACCAGTTTTGACCCATGGCTAGGTCAACTCGGACCAAGTTGGGCGGGTCGGTCCAAAATTGAAATCCCTAGTAATCTTTATCCCTATTGTAGTAGGAATGATGTTCTTGTGCTCTATGAGGATTCTAGGATGATATTGGTAGTTTTTGTAACAAATAGAGCATTGCTATACTCTCCATCATAGGTAACAATTAGCATTGTTGGATCGTCCAAAGCTCTCTCTACATGTTTGTAGGTTAGGCATTCCTTTACTCTACTACACTTGTAATAGCCTATGTCGAACGCAACATAAATTTTTTTAAGATATGATGAAGATGGTGAACTAATTAAACAAGGTCTTTTTTTTTAAGTTGAAAGAAATTTCATTAACTATAGTAAAACTATTTACAACATTAGAATGAGATCTCTTCTCTAAAATTCCAAAATTAACTCTTTACAATGGCTAAAATACATAACTAGAGTATTATATAGACAAGCTTTAAGTTATAAATTCCATCTTACTTTCATGCTATCTAACAGATCATTTGGCTATAATAAGAGCTCTAATCACATTGAAGATGTATGCAGCAAGTTGGTATTTGGTTGTTTGCTCTTTAGTTTACAATGATTTTACCTTGGATGCGAAGACCCTTTAATGAACTTTTTTCCATATTTTCTCTAAGAATAATCATCTGAAGGAATATCATCCATATTTAAGCTAATTGCTAGAACCCTCATCACCCTCTTTGATCTCATCTTTCTGCTACAAAATTGTTTGCAACATAATTCAATTTAAAATACAACTTGAACCAAAAGTTTTATTAAGTAAACAACATAAGAAGGCAAAGTTTATTAAGGAGAGTTATCTTTTCTTGGAGCAATGGCAACAACCAAAAGAAGATCCGCATTTGCCAGAACCTAACGTTTTAGAGCTACACTTATGCTTCAAAGAAGAAGAAGACAACAGAGGCTTTCTGATAAAAGAAAATTGGGATAGATTCAAAATTTGAAACGTTGATGAAAATGACGGTTGTTTACGGTCAGTTTCACCTGTCAATGAAGACAACGAGTTCCCAGCAAAGGAATAAGAGAAATTGATAGTATTAGACGAGTCTTTCCTCTCAATGCCTCCACTTTTAGGCACAATCATCGGATAATTATGGTAATGGTTGTTAGGAAGCAAAGGAGGGACTTGTTATATTGGTGTAGCATAAAAAACCTTGGTTTCAGGAACTTGTTCTTTGCTTTTACTTACAGTACTTGTAGAAGACTCAAAATAGTGAGTTTTGCATATTAATGGGACTCATTTCTCGCTGAGGTGGCAAAGTGGGTCCCACTAATATACAAAATTAAAAAAAAAACCATATGGCATTTAAATGACAGAGGGTAACCTCCGTCAGATATTTCATCCTCGTAAGGTCAAGTTTGGAATGTTTTTGTAAACATTGTGGTTCAACTTGAACGCCCCGAAAGCATTAAAGTTTAACTTAGGTTCTGATGTAAACGTTAGGGTTTAAAATACACTTTTGGCCTTCTTCCTTACAAAAGAAGTAATCGATTTCATAGACTAAAAGATGAAGATACTTAAATAAGCATGTGAATGTTTATTAAATAACAAGTTTATTGAACTGACCTCATATTAGAAATCTATTTAGAACATTATTTGTATGTCTTTGAAAATTTTCATTGTAATAATTGTATGAGTGATCCTTAGATCTTTAAAATATCTTATATAGATATTGCTCTATTTTGATACTATTTATGACTTATTCTAATCAAGAATAACTTGGTTGGTAGTTATTGGATATATAATGAACTATATGGAGATAGTTGAGTGATTAACAACAAACACTCACGCCTTTGTTTAACATCCTTTGATCTATGAAATCGACTACTTCTTTCATACGGAAGAAACATAACATGTGTTTGCTGAACTGAACTCAGATGAGAAATCTATTTGGGACATTAATTGTATGTTTATGAAAATTCTCATTGTAATATTTGTATGAGTGATCCTTCAACTTGAGATCTTCAAAGTATCTTATATAGAGATTACTCTATTTTAATACTACTTATGACTTATTCTAATGAAGAGTAGATCACTTGGTAGTTATTGGATACATCATGAACTATATAGAGGTAATTGAGTGATCAATATTGGATTCATCCCCCTAAAGTGATTAACGGGCATACTCTATTATTTCTTATTAGTATTGATTTGAGAAATCCTTAATTGATATGTAAGGATACTTTGAAAATAGTTTTCAAATGTCATTAATAGAATCAATTGCTAATGGTAGATAAAATAATTAAATTATATGAAAAATTTATATATAAAAAGGTTAGTCAAAACCACTTTGACATTCCTAAATATTTGAGTGGTCATATGATGTGTTGCCAGAAATCAATCTTGATTTATAGATATAAATTGTTTAATTAGAGATTAAAGATGAATTAAAATAATTTAATTTATCTAATCCTAAATATGTTTAGAGTTATTATTTATATCAATTGTCAACATATTTGGGAACCTAATGACTCACACACAAAAACAATTTAAAGAGAGAAAAAGTGTTTTAATTAAGTTAGATTTGATTGTCAAATTTGAAAAACTTTATGATTAAATGAGATATTTAATAAATAAGAACCAATATAAGAAATCAAATCTTATTTGGGACATTTCATTAGAATTTATTATAATTTTAATTAAAGTTTAATTGAAATTAGAATTTTTTTATTTTAACTAAATCACTACATGTCTAAAAACTATTATAAATAGGCTTAGCCTTCAAGGGAGTTAACACTTACATGAAATTTGAAAAGGTTAAGATAAATGTCTATAAACTCCTAAAATTCAGATCCCATAGCTGTGCAATATGAAAAGTTCAGATCTAAACATATTTAGAAACACATTTCTAAAAACCTTTGTAATGAGATTACATCATCCACATAAATTTATAAAAATTCAGAACTACAAAAACCATTATTTAAAACACATTTTTAAATCTTTAAACACACAATGGCTATTGATTTGTGTTACAACAAAATGTCAAATTTGGAATTGAGAATGGTTTTGGATTCATAGCATTAAGATGTTGGGTTAGAAGATTGATTTCTCTATAAAAAATTAAAAAATTTATGGTTTATATTTGCTTGTCACAAGAATTGTTCTTGTCTAATGTGAAAGAGCAAAATGTCAGATGTGGGTAATTGTGGATTGCTTACTTGCAATAGTTTCGTGTTTTGGTGTTATTGTTACTTGGCTTATATTCTATGGCTAATAAGATGGTAGTTGTTGGTTTGCATTAATCGTGGAACCTTGAAGTAGATGTCATGGCAAGAGGACTAATGGATGCTAACTCTTGTTAAAGACAGAGGTGTGATTCTCAACTACCAAAGAAGAAGTAGGTAACCACTTGTTAGAGAGGAAACGCTGCAACTCTAGGTATTCTCACTAGAGGTTAGAGTTGCGAGTTTTTTTGCCATAACAACGGCAATGTAAGTGAGTGAAATTGTTACTAGTGGCTACTGAATGTGCAATTATTAGAGAAGATAGTCACGATAGGAAAAGGAAGAAGCCACTTCTATTAGAGAAGTGTGAAGGCAACATTTGGAAGCTGGTGGTTGATGTTCATCGTGGAACCTTGAAGTAGATGCCATAGGAAAAGGACTAGTGACTGCTAACTCTTGTTACAGACAGAGGCGTGGTTCTCAACTACTAAAGAAGAAGTAGGTAACCACTTATTGGAGAAGGGAGCGTTGTAGTTGCAGCGTCTCTCTAGGTTTTCTCACTAGAGACTAGAGTTGCGAGTTTTTTTGCCATAAGAACGGTAGTATAAGTGTGTGAATTGTCACTAGTGGCCACGAGATGTGCAATTACTAAAGAAGATAGTCACGATAGGAAAAGGATGAAGGCATTGTTATTAAGAAAGTGTGGAGGTGACATTTGGAAGCTAGTCAAAGGGTAGCTGATGAAAAACCTTGAAGAAGGTGGCATGTTGGTAGAAGTTTTAAGGGCAACAACTTATTAATATTAGTGCATAGGGTTTTTGGAATGAATTAGAGTTTTCCTAAGTAGAAGAAGAAGGGTGTGTTTGAGTATGCAGATAAAACTATTCTAGGGTTGGAATAAGTCTTGTTTGCTTTTGGATTAAATTCTATAGATTAAGGTCAAACCTAAGATAAGAATTTCCACGGTTTAATGATTAATAATTGAATTGCACGATAACATTTAAGATATCTTAGGGGGATTCATTACTGTTACGTTCCGATCATGCATCTCATACATAATATATATCAAATATACACAGCAGAAAATAAAACAGAACCTCAAAAACGAGATCTACTCATGCATATAGATATAAAAAAAATATGAAATGTAAGATGTTTACAAACTTTCTCGACTATCTCCTTCGTTCTTTAATCTTCTCCGTGTTGGGTTGTTGTAAACCACAACGATCAACATAGACCTTCTCTAATGAAAGTCCATACAAAGATAAAAGGATGAAACCTTACTAGGAGATGGTTAGAATTCTTTCTTTGTGTTAGCAAAGACAAGAACTCTTGTGAGAGTTAGAGAGAAAAAGAGTGTGTATGTAAGAAAGAACCTTTCTTTCTATTGTGTCTTACACTAAATGCACGAAAATCATCTTAATTTTCTACACCATTTAGCCTTCCATAACCCCCATCACCAATGGAAAGTTATGGGAAGTTAATGGTCATGCATAACATGCATTAATATAAGTTATGGAAAGTTAATGACCATGAATAGCTTGCATTAATGGAAGCTAACAACACTTGTTTCTAATCCATTCCATGCAACGTTTTCTACCACAATCACATCACGATACAATCCCAAAATACTCTCTCATATCTTGAATCACCATTCAAGACCATTTTACTTATCTTTCGGATCTCCTATGTGTGTGACCTATTAAATTCCTAATTATATTGGCCACTTGAATTAACACTTAATTCAAGTAAGTCAAGAGCGGTATCTAGTAACACGTCATGACCCCCAATTGATCGAAAAGTCAATAATTTGACTACAAATCCTTCCATATGTAATATGGCCATGCAATTCATCCTTTCACCATCTATACCCCACTTGGTTTAGAGTATGGTCAAAGTGTCAACTCCTTCTAGACTGACTACGTCACATCTAGTCCAAATGATTTTTGATCTTGTCCTGAGGATCTCATTACTCTACGTATCATTGAAGACTCTCTTCATGTCACATATCTGCTCTGACCATAGACTCTTGAGTAATGACCCCGACAAGAGGCCGTAGGTATCATCTCTTTCTATCAGGAGTGGTGAATCCTTTATTGGCTACTCAATAACCTCCGAATATCTCAAGCTGTACCTAATCACCACCCTATGAGTAACCTTTGAAAGGCACCGATAAATGGAGTCAAAGCATAGGATCAGTATCCGGGATATCCTAGAGCATCTCAAGTCAAAGAATACTTGCACTATTGCTATGATGAGACTAACATTGACACTGGAATAGAATATCCATATGATTGTCTCATAGTAGGTCAATTCAATGTACTTACTACCCTTAGTAAGCATCAACATGTTAACTCTAAACAACTTATGTCTACAGCTTATGAGATCTACCGCTTAATCCAATCAAGGCGTATAACATGTGCTATATCCCATCTCATTATACCTATGATTAAGGAAAGTTTAGATACTAACATAATTACACATGATAGGAATCTCATTATCATGATCTCATGGTGATTTCCTTCATGCTATGTTTTATATCAAAGACTTCATTAAATCAATTTAAGATCAACATCAAATACATAAATGTATGAACTTCAAAATAATGAAAAATGTCTTTATTAATTATAAAATGATTTGTACAATAAGTGCTAAAGGTGATTGCCTTTAGAGCACTTCTCTAACAATTACCTACGTACTAGTCATTTGATATTGAATTAATCTTTGTGATATATTTGTCTTCATTCATTATTGTGTTAAGTTTTAGTTTAGTTCACTTTTAAACGGAATCATCATATTAATTAATAGTTAGATAACAAAAAAGAAGTATTTGTAATCCTCGTAGGATCGACCTGTACTTGTCAGTGCTAGCTACAGTTACACATTACATTTGTGATTTAAAAAATTAAATTTGCATTCAAGTAAGTTTTTAGTGTCGTTGTCGAGAATTAAGGTTTAAAGCATTAAATTTACGTTTAATCAAGTTTTTGGAGTCATTGCTGGGGATTATAATATTAGAAAAACCTTCTTTTATTAATCTAGCCATTATTTTATGTTTTCATTTCTTTTTTACTTTTTTGCTTTTAATTTGTTTACTTATTTTATTGACCTTTTGGTTTTATTACTTCTACAAGTCTTAGGGTTATTTTAACCTGAGGGAATCCATTGCATCTAGTCAACAAGGATCTAGAGATTGAGGGCCAGCTTGTAGAAATCTCCATAGAACCTTACTTAGAGAGTTTAAGTTAGATCGACAGATAGAGGACTTGAAATGTTAGATTGATACTGATGAATCTAGAACTATAGTAGACCAACTAAGGACCATGTTAGATTACTCTAGACCACATTTATCGGGAGTAGAGTCTAGCATTGTGAGATCGACTATTGCTACCAACAATTTTAAGATTAAACCAAGTATCATTTAGATCATGTAGCAGTTTGGTCAGTTTGATGGGTTACGAGATAAGGACCCAACTCACATATCGCTGACTTTCTAGGGATTTGTGATACTTTTAAGATTAATAGTGTCAATGATGATGTAATCAGATTAAATTCTAAGGGACAGTGTGAAACAATGGTTAAACTCTCTGCCTAAGTCATCCCTTACTATTTAGGACCAAGTGGTAGAGAAGTTGCTTTTGAAGTACTTCCTACCAGCCAAGACTATTAGAATGAGGAATGACATCTCCTTTTATTCCTGGCCTAATTCAGACACACTATATGATATATAGGAAAGATTCAATAAGATGTTAAGGAAGTGTCTGCAACATGGTCTACCATTATGGATGCAAATACGAACTTTCTATAATAGGCTCAATTAATCAACGAGGAAAACGATTGATGCACCAGATGGGGTAACTTTGAACAATAAAACGTCAAAAGTAGCTCAGGACCTTATTGAAGATATGGATGAACAATTATTAATGGTGTTCTTCTCAAAAGAGACTTAGCAAGCCAGCGAGAGTATATGATGTTGATGCAATCACAGTAAAAACTAATAAAGCAGGTTAAAGCGCCAAGTAGGAAGATCGATGAATTAATTGTGAATCCTAAATTTTATCAAGTTATGCAATATGAGGTGTACAAGCTAGGAAATTCAAGTCAAAACTGCAAGCACTACAGCTTGAACATGAAGATTATATGGGGAATTAAGGATGGCAATTCCGGTCCGGCTCGCCCGGCCCTGCCCGTTTTGAGTTTGGCTGACCATGGGTGAGCCACGGGTCGACCATGGTCTGTCGAGGCCGGGCTACGAGCTGACAATGGTCGACCTGCGCTGGCCACGGGCTGGCTCGACCGGACAAAACGGGACGGACAGGGTTTAGTTGGGCCGGTCCATCTCGATCTGCGCAGGCCACAGGCCAGCCCGGCCCATTGACATCCTTATGGAGAATGCACCTAGACCCCATAATAATCGATACAGTCATACATATAATTCGAGATGGAAGAATCATTCAAATTTATCTTGGGAGAATTAAGGGTAGATAAGGAAAAATCCTCCACCGGGATTCTATCATCAACCACCTCAAGAAAAGAAGTCAAGCTTAAAAGATATCATGTCCAAAATGCTTCATCATTTAAAGGTAAGATTTCAATCCGCATAAACATCATTGAGGACTAAGAGGCTTCGATATGTAACTTGGAAACTTATATTAGCCAACTTGGGAAGTTAATTTTCGAAAGACCCAAGGGAGTTTTCCCAGTATCCTATACGATCAGAGAGAAGCACAATGATGAAGCAAAAAGCAACATAATTGCCTCTTTTTAGCCTTTTGTCACATGATCTAGCAAATACACAATCTATAAGTAAGGGTCACATGCCAATAACCTCTCTCATCTCTTCAAACAAACCTATGACAACAAATTCACCAATATGTCAATAAAGAAAATTCTCACAAACTCAAACTACAAAATAAGTTGTTCATCAAATCACCATTAATCAAACCATGTCAAATGCATACCAACAAACTCAGAACATTTATGGGTTTCTTTTGTGCTAGAAGTCTCATGTTTAATGATTCTCCCAAGTGGGTGACTCAATTGTTAGCAGTTGATATGGATTTAAACATGTTGTTTAACTCTTAAACAATTTTTATATTTCAATCTTATTATGGATTCAATTCTAAATTTTATATGGCATTCTAAAACTTTCAATCTAAACTTTTTAGATATAGTAAAGTCTAATTTGATTTTAGAAGTTTAGGATTTATGATTTCAATCTTAAAATTTGAATTAATAACAATCAAATAAATTTAACCTAGTTATATAACCAAAAAATGATTTTGATATTAATATTAAGAAATTGGAATGAGAGTTTTACTTGGTTAGCCAAGGTTTTTAATATGATCATCAAATTCGTAAAAATGCCAGATGAGTGAAAACTTAGTACTCTAGTCCCTCTCTACAAGAATAAATGGGACATTCAAAGTGGTAACAGCTATAGAGGCATTAAACTACTCAGTCATACTATGAAGTTATGAGAGAGGGTGATTAGAGAGTGAGAAAGAGTGTACCTATCTCAAACAAACAATTTGATTTCATGTCAAAGAGGTTCATGACAGAATCTATACATCTCTTTAGATGATTAACAAAATATTATAAGGACAAATAGAGGGACCTGTATATGGTTTTTGTTGATTTAGAGAAGACTTATAATAAAGTATCTGGGGAAGTAATATGGAGGTGCTTAAAAGCTAAAGGAGATCTTGTTACCTATATAAGGGTTATTAGTAGCAGTTTGAATACTATACCTTATCAACTAATCCTGATGAAAAATTGGTACCGAATAAGCAAGTTTTAATCGAAGTTTAATGTAAGTTGGTACTAGCTCTTTCAGTTGGTATTGATTGGTACCAAAATTCGGTATGTAACTTTCTAGTTCGGTCCATTGATATTGATCGATATTGGCTAGTAACTAAAATACCTGTCAAATACCGATCATCATTGTAATTTAAAAAATTAGGAATAAATTGAAAAAACTTAAGTTTTCTCCTATATAAAATAATAATTGCCTATACATAAAAGGGAATATGATAAAATTATCAACAATTTATTTAATAAATAACAAAGATACAAATAAGAATGTATTAAATAAATTTTTTACGTAAGTAAACTTAAACAAACGTGATTATATATAATATAACTAATTATATTAGTTAGTGGGACTTCAACTGGGGTGCGATTATTGTTGTTGTTGTTTTTTAAATAAATATATATATATATTGTATATAATTGAAAAATTATTATAATGACTTTTAAAATATGTAAATATATCATTTGAAACTAAAATTAATCATTATAAATTCATTTTTTTACTTTATATTATTCTTAATTTTATATCTTTATGAGAGTTAAACAATTTTTTCCCATCTTAATTTATGAGAAATATGTGAAAATAATATTAATAAAAATAAAAATATTTGTTATATGAAATTTATATTATTATGATTTCTTGAAATAGGATTGAAGTAAAGTAAAAAATTATTTAATATAATATATAGAGGGACTATTTTGTAATTTTATAAATTTTTAAAAAATATTTTGTAATTTTAAAAAATTATCTGAAATGGTACTCAGTATTGACAGGTGTAGATAACATATCGAAATCAAATTTGACACCAAGTACTATACGATATTCATAACATTATTTTAAAAGTCATTATAATAATTTTTCAATTATATACACTATATATATATATATATATATATATATATGACTTTTTAAATATGTAAAGATATCATTTGAAATTAAAATTAATCATTATAAATTCATATTTTTTACTTTATATTATTCTTAATTTTTTATCTTTATGAGAGTTAAACAAATTTTTCCCGTCTTAATTTATGAGAAATATGTGAAAATAATATTAATAAAAATAAAAATATCTGTTATATGAAATTTATATTATTATGATTTCTTGAAATAGGATTGAAGTAAAGTAAAAAAATATTTAATATAATATATAGAGGGACTATTTTGTAATTTTATAAATTTTAAAAAATATTTTGTAATTTTAAAAAACTATCTGAAATGGTACTCGGTATTGACAGGTGCAAATAACATACCGAAATCAAATTTGATACCAAGTAATATACGATATTCATAACAGTAGTTATTAGGGATATGTATGAAGATGTTAAGAGAACGACATTAGGAGATATAGAACATTTTTATAAAATTATTAGCTATATCAAGGATCCTTGTTGAGTCCCTTAATATTTGCAATAGTTATGGATGAGCTTACCAAGAATATCCAAGGGGATATGTCTTGGTGTATGATGTTTGCTAATGACATTGATTTAGTGGATAAAACAAAAGAGGGTATTAATATCAAGCTAGAATTTTAAAGAAATACACTAGAGTCACAGAGCTTTAAATTGAGTAGAATCAAGGTTGAGTGCTTAGAATGTAACTTTTTGAGTCACAAGGCTGCATTCGATGTAGAGATTGGGATTGGTATAGGAGTTATATTATAGAGAGATTGTTTTAAGTATTTGTATTCATCATGCAAAGAAATTGCGAGATAGATGATGACATAATTCATTATATCAAATCAAGGTGGTTTAATGGAGGGACTCTTCAAGAGTTTTATATGACAAAAAGATACCACTCAAGTTAAAAGGTAAATTCTACCATTTATCAATTAGGTTGGTCATTCTCTATAAGACATCCATCAAACAAGTGTATAATTATAAGTTAATGGTAGCGAAGATGAGGATGCTCCGTTGGATGTACGATCTTACGAGAAGAGATAAGATTTATAATATAGTAGCAAAAACAAATTAAGGGTAACTAATATTGATAGTAAAATAAGGGAGACTAGGTTATGTAGTTTGAACATGTTAAGAGGAGATATTTAACACTTTAGTGAGAAGATGCAAAAAGATTGTACGTAAGGACTGTAAGAAAAGAAAAGATAGACTTAAGAAGAATTGAGAGAAGGTGATTAGGAATGATATGACCTTACCAGAACTTACCAAGGATTAGTCCTCAATAGGAAATTTTGACGAACTAAGATACGACTGCATACTTTTGGACCTCTTCAGACTCTATATCTTAACAGGATTCTTACTAGGACATTGTTGATGTTGTTGTTGAGAAATCAAATTGAGATCCAATCATATGTATAGCGTAAGAAAAACAAAGTGAACATTATAATCAATCGAGGTATAAACTATCAATATTAATTTTTACATTCTCATTAAAGTCAATTTACAGTGTCAAATATCTGCCGAAATCAAATGCTAACTTGTGCAGGGCAATTTTTAGGCTTATTTCCTTTAAAGAGAGATGCCTAATAACAATGATCTTTTTACAAGACTGAACCTTGTTGAGCTTATAGTAATAAACAATTATGTAATATTTCATCAAGATTGTAGTGATGACCTCTGGTCACCTGCTTATGTATATTGACATTTAAATGATTCTTCACCTTCTAGCGTTCAATTCTAACTTTTGAGGTGGTTTTCTAGGCTGAAACGAGCTCTAGTTTTTGGAGACCTTTAAGAGTATCCTTCATTGGCATGTGGATAACGTCTTTCTATAGTTTTTTCAAAATATAAGCTCTCTTAACGGGTCAGAGAATCCATATGTTTATAAATGATATGAGCAACTGTAGGAGACCTTAACCTTTATATATAGCTTTTATATTAGGCTTCCCCATCAGAAGCCCGATATAGGTTTGGTTAATACTGATCACGATTTATTTTCCTCTCGAACTTCGAACCTTTAACTTAGATAATTTATTAGGCCACTTGTTATCTTTATCCGGATCAAATTATGTAACTTAATCGATAAGTTATTGAAAAATTAAAAAATGCAATTAAATGGTGTCTAACTTTATGAGAGCTTCATAGTTACTTTTTCAAAGGGAACAACATATGGTCCCTCTCTATAAGGCCATCCTATTCTTGATTCCTTAATCAGATTTTTAAAAAAGGGGAAGAAGTTGGTAACCAAGTTTTCTGTAAAATTGGGAATGGATAGACTGCTTTCCTATGGCAAGATAATTGGACTGGTTCAGGTCCTCTTTCCTTAAATCCCATTGTTATTTCTGCTTTTCCAAGACTAGATCATAAATCTAAGGTGGCTGTTCTTATCAATCAAAATGAATGGCTTCAATTTCTTTATGCAATCCTTCATCTTAAACCTTCATACCTTTCTGATTCTAACTCTTAGGATTGTTATCTATAGAAAGATCTCCTATCGAGAGCTTCTCTAGCAAAATCTACAGGAAATAGTTCTATTACTCTAACCAAGATGATCCTTCGGGCAAGGTTATCTGGTGTAATATTCTCAGACCAAGTTCTACTTTCCTTCTATGGGTGGTGGTTAGGAATAAAATAACAATAATGGGCAAACTTTAATTTATCAAGAATTTGGATCAAATATGTTGTCTATGTAAGAAAGGAGCTAAAACTAGGACCATATGTTCTTTCTATACCCTTTTTCCAGTTTTATCTGGAATAGGATCAGAAATTTCCTCTCTTGGCAAGGGTCTTCTAATTTACTCATCGAGATAGCTAAGTTCCTAGTATAAACATAAGCTTCCACTCCACTCTGGAAAAGAAAGGTGTTATTTCTTGTCATATCTACTCAAGAGATATGGAAAGAAAGAAATCAGCGAAAGTTTCAAAATATGGAACGATCAACAGATTTAGTGCTATAATCAATCATTCAGAAGGGGAGAGAATAATATTCATGCTAGGAAATGGAACAAGATCGCTCGAGACAAAGGAATAAGAGTTAGATCTTACCTGAGAAAGTCCATTACTGCAAGTTGCTGGGCGAGTCCATTAGATCATCCCTGCCCTCTACAAAAATAAAGGAAGATGAGTAAAGTAGCCATAATCAGATAGTTCCAGACACGACCAATGGGAAGGTTCTTACTAGAAAGACGTTGCGGATCAATTAGGACACCCAACCCTAATTTGGAACATCCCGAAATGCTCTAAAGATAGGTTGGGTTCCTTTACTTCTTTGAAACGAAGCAAGAGTTGTATGTCATTTTAAAGTGTTGTTTATTTAGTGGTGACCAAACGGTGTCATGCCTTCAAAAGTCTTTGATGTTATATCTCTAACGGTGCTATTTAACTATTGGAGAGTGATGTTACTCTCCAATAGTCTTTGTTCCTTCCTCTTTATTTATTATTTTAATTTTAATTTCTCAAAAAAAACTTTACAAGAAATGTCTAAAATGTCCAACAAAGTCAGGCTAAGTAATTGCTTCTTTTAGCATTGGAATTTGGTTATTTGTTATCTTCTCTTCCTAGGATTAAATCACGCATGAAAATAAAGGGCAATCCATGTGCATACTAATAAATTCATATGACTTAGAACAGGAAGACTTATCCTATGACTATTCATCGCATATTTCTCCAAAGGGCTCGATGGCAAAAGTATGTTTACCAATTTAATGAAGTCGTTGTTTTAAGAACCAAAAGGAAAAGCCACGTTATATTGCCATAAAAGTTGCCAAGAAATAAAAAATAGTTGCTAACCAGAAATGCATACACAAATTTATTGATAAAACACCCCTTGGGACCTAAGAGACTAAGCGTTACCAGGTCAATCGGGTAAATTCGCTCATGACATAGAAATATATCCTAAATGTAATAATTAAAAAACTCAATCGATTCGATTGGTTCAATCATAAAATGCTTAAATCATCTAATTTTTTTGTTCGATTTATTTTAATAACTTTTATTGTTAAAAACTGATTAATTTATTAATTAATTGGTCAATTTTTATAAATTAATAAGTTTTTATAAATCAAAATAAATCAATTAATTTTCATTTAACATTTTATTCAATTAAACCTCAAATTCTTTGTAGGTAAGAATAATTTCTTTAATCATATTTTAAAATCTTTAATTTTATTTAATATTTAGTCAATTTGACGACGATCTACTACTAATTGAAATTTTTAAATATTAAATTTTTTATTTTACTGATTTAACTTTCTGATTTAGTTTTTAAAATATATCCCGGAAGCCTAAGGCTCCAACTTCAATCACAAAGGAGAAACTGAGGGCACTTTTACGAACCAAATGTAATTAGGCCACCTCTTCAAACTAACTTTGGTCAAACAGATTATTTCAAAGCTCTTCTCAGCTCTATAAGTGTCTGAATTCCAGGGAGGCCACGGACACACCGTATTGAAGGCTTATGGAGGTCTGTTTTTGCGGTAACTATTTAACATTTGCTGTTTCATAGTTTGAAGGATTAAGTCACCTGTGTATTGGATCATCTTTACCATATTGCTTACAACTATGGCCAACAACAGGACACAGAGCGACATTGCTGCAGAAAAACAAAAGGCCATTGACGACTGGCTTCCAATCACTTCGTCTAGGAATGCCAAATGGTGGTATTCAGCCTTTCACAATGTTACGGCCATCGTCGGTGCCGGCGTCCTTAGCCTTCCCTATGCCATGGCTGGACTTGGATGGTACACCATATGCTTCCTTTGCTGTTCATAGAAACGTCAAAAGTCTTTCATTTCCAACAATTTTATCAATATGAACAAAATAGAAGGATTTCGATTAATGAAGGTTCCATTCCATGGAAGTTTGTACATAGGTAATTATCAGATAAAACATGTGTAGTTTTCCAAATTGAACATAGCCTTGCCCTGCTGACCTTACTCTTCCAAAACGACCTTACCTCACCAACACATAATGTATTCAATATCTGGCACTCAATCTGGGAATTAGCTTTTGTTATCTTCAATGAAAAGTGAAATATCTTTAGGAAAGAAGGGAAAAAAAAAACAGATTTTCAGAGTATGCAACGTAG
Organism: Erythroxylum flavicans; assembly: GCA_027576715.1. Lineage (NCBI taxonomy): Eukaryota > Viridiplantae > Streptophyta > Magnoliopsida > Malpighiales > Erythroxylaceae > Erythroxylum > Erythroxylum flavicans. The sequence goes on along the minus strand of JANZXP010000003.1, from coordinate 7,972,288 downwards.
TTAGACAGAATCAAAGATAGTTTATTCATAATATTCATTGACGAAAATACAGGGGTCCTGGTGTAGTAATTCTTTCCCTATCATGGATCATCACCTTATACACTCTGTGGCAAATGGTTGAAATGCACGAGATGGTGCCTGGCAAGCGTTTCGATAGGTATCACGAGCTAGGACAGCATGCATTCGGAGAGAAGCTGGGTCTCTGGATTGTGGTTCCACAACAATTAACCGTGGATGTTAGTTCATGTATTGTCTATATGGTGACAGGAGGAAAATCATTGAAGAAGTTCCATGATGTGGTCTGCCCCAACTGTAAGGAGATCAGGACTACATATTTCATCATGATTTTTGCTTCTGTTCACTTTGTGCTCTCTCATCTTCCCAACTTCAATTCCATTAGTGTGGTCTCACTTGCAGCAGCAGTCATGTCTTTGAGGTGAATGCTCAACTCCAGCTCATGTATGATTATTCTATTCCTTTTGTACTAAGTGTTACGATTACAGCTACTCAACCGTTGCCTGGGCTGCTACTCTCCATAAAGGGCCCCTACCTGATGCAAATTACAGCTACAAATCCAGCACTTCAACAGGAGTTTTCTTCCATTTTCTGAGTGCCTTAGGAGAAGTGGCTTTTGCATATGCTGGTCACAATGTGGCCTTGGAAATTCAAGCCACAATTCCTTCTACACCTGAGAAACCTTCCAAGATAGCAATGTGGAGAGGAGTGGTCGTAGCCTACATCATCGTTGCTTTATGTTACTTCCCAGTTGCTCTTATAGGATACTATTATTTCGGTAATTCTGTGGATGACAACATCCTCATTACATTAGAAAAACCTGCTGGACTTATTGCAACTGCCAACATGTTCGTAGTTGTTCATGTCATTGGAAGCTATCAGGTGAAGTTTTGGCTATCCTATCCTATCCAACTTCTGGTTTTGCCAATTGCCTCTGCTTCAATTGGAATTTGACGGTATTATATTAAAACTGCAGATATTTGCTATGCCTGTGTTCGACATGCTTGAAACTTTACTGGTAAAGAAATTGATGTTCACCCCTTGCTTCAGGCTTCGGTTAATCACTCGCACAATTTTTGTCGGTATGCAGTTCCAGCATTTTTTTTACTACTGTTGAAACAACTGAACAAGATTTCTTATTCTTACTGGAAAGCTAATACTTCCACTTCATCCTATAATTGCAGCATTGACAATGTTCATTGCAATATGCATTCCTTTCTTTGGTGCCCTACTTGGATTCTTTGGAGGATTCGCTTTTGCCCCCACAACATACTTTGTAAGCTGTGGAACTATGATCAAGCAATCCTTTCTTTTTTCCTTATAAACAAAAATTCTGAACTTTTAGACAACAATTTTTTCTTTTCAGCTTCCTTGTATCATATGGCTTCACATATATAAACCAAAGAGGTTCAGCTTGTCCTGGATCACAAACTGGGTATGTAAACCTGTCACAGCTCTAGGAACTCTCCTGTAACATCCTCAAATACAACATGTTTGGAACTGATTAAGGTTTAACGTCTGAATAATTGCAGGTATGCATTATTTTTGGTGTTCTGTTGACGGTTCTATCACCCATTGGTGGCCTAAGGAACATCATTATTTCAGCCAAGAACTACAAGTTCTTCTCATAGATAGACATCCTGCCAATGTTAGTAATTACCGGGATTGGTCTAAGTTAGAATCTTAAGTTCATAGTGTTTTTTACTTACTGTGGGTTCCAATATAAGTAAGTTGAGAGGGCTTTCTTTTGATGTGAGGTTGAAATAATGACAAATGAGCCATTTGCAGCAATTAGGATTCTATCTTTCAGCTCCTTAATATGAACAGTTCCTTCCTTGTATGCATTGTTAAGAACTTAAAAGAGTTAGTCTAGTTCTCCACATGTACAATGCTCCCTATTTGTTCTCATATCTTTCGTTCAATCCCGATTCAACTTAATGCAGCTAGAATTTAACAGGTGTTAGCTGCAGAATCTTAGGTTCGATTCATAATTTTGACTTTAGTAGCAAAAGGATAGACTAAGTAATTTAAAATTATAACATTAGGGAATTATATTTTAGGTAGAAAAATTATGATTTGAATTTTTAAAATTACTTTTAGAGTTTTAATTGTTTTGTTATAAAAGAAAAGATAATCAATCTTTTGAAAAAATTTTAATCTAATTTTCAAGCTTTTAAATTTTTTCATTGAGTGATCAACATTTCAAAACACTAATAATTCAGTTCAAACGTTAATTCCATTAATAATTTGCTAATTTGGCTGATGAAATCTTCGTTATTCATGACAAATAGATGTCCACTTGGAAAAAATAACAGTCATAATTAGACTGGAGCAGAGAGAAGTTTTTCAGGTGAACACTTACATATCATGAACAATGAAGTTTTTGCTAACAAATTACAACAAAACTTATAATTTAAAATTATAATTTTTGGGAATTATATTTTAGATAGAAGAATTACTTTTAAATTTTAAAATTTACTTTTAGAGTTTTAACTATTTTGTTATGAAAGAAAAGATAATCAATCATAAATTGTTCAATCTTTTGAAAATTTTTTAATCTAATTTTCAAGCTTTTAAATTTTTTCATTGAATGATTAACGTTTCAAAACATTAATAATTCAGTTCAAAATGTTAATTCCATTAGTAATTTGTTAATTTGGCTAACGAAATCTTTGTTATTCACAAAAAATAGATGTCCACTTGCAAAAAATAACAGTCATAGTTAGACTAGAGCAGATAGAAGTTTTTCAGTTTGACACTTACATACTATGAACAACAAAGATTTTGTAATTATAACAAAACTTATAATTTAAAATTATAATTTTAGATAGAAGAATTACTTTTACATTTTTAAAATTACTTTTAGAGTTTTAACTGTTTTGTTATGAAAGAAAAGACAATCAATCTTAAAGTGTTCAATCATTTGAAAAAATTTTAATATAATTTTCAAGCTTTTAAATTTTTTCATTGAGTGATCAACGTTTCAAAACATTAGTAAATCAGTTCAAAACGTTAATTCCATTAGTAATTTGCTAATTTGGCCAACGAAATCTTTATTATTCACGACAAATAGATGTTCACTTAAAAATATAATGACAGAGAGAAGTTTTTCAGTTGACACTTACATATTATGAACAACACAGATTTTGTTAACAAATTAATAAATTAATAATATAATTAATGTTTTGAACTGAGCTGTTAAGGTTTTAAAAAGTTAGTTATAGAAAAATTTAAAAGCTTAAGTATTAAATTGAAAAAATCTCAACAAGTTGAGCGCTTTAAGATTGGTTATCTCTAAAAAGTATATAATTAAATTATTTAATATCGTAACATATTCTTTTGATCAAGATTTAATTTCTATTATCTTTCAAATTACTTCCTTGTTGTGAATAATAATACATTAATTCAAGAAGATTACCTCACTAGCTAATACGAAAGATTTGTGATTGATCTTTTTTTCATTAGAATCGATTGTAACAAGTTATAAATATAGAGTATTCCAAATTATGATTAGATGAGAATTACAACTACCTTACTAAAACAAATATAATTAAAGTAAATAAAGAATTTATAAAAAATAGTTAAATTACTAAACTAAAAAAATAAGATAATTAAATAATAAAAAGAGTATCAAGACAATGAAATATTGTGAGAATATTCAATTGCAATGTTTGATTATTAATGTTAAAATAATAATTAACTTAAAATATTGGTGTCCTTTCTTAAGTTGCATAATTACAATTAAGAAATTATCATCCCCTCTGATGTGTAACAACAAATTAATAAAATTCTTTAATTATAGTTAATTTATTAATTATTACTTTCGTCTAGGATGAATCTGTCTCTAAATTTAAATATTTATTCTCTTAATGCATAAATTATATTTCATTTCACAGTACTTCATATAGTTCTTAGGATTGAATCTATGATGATTAGCTTCAAATCAAAGATTAATATCAAAGAAAATCAATTCAAGTATAGCCATAAAACAATCATACATTAATAATTGAAATATCTCTAATCTTAACTAGGAATTTAGTTAAGAAATATCATGAAAACAAAATAAAAATAAAAATAAATTAATCATCTAATCAAAGAAAGTAAAAAAGAAAGGATAGAAAAGGCATCCCAATTATGACTAAGTTGAGTTGAATCCATGATTGAAAGCAGTCCAAAGCCATCCTTAATTAATCCTAATATGAGTACTTATAAGTTAGAGGTTATATAATAGGGTCATAAGGTTAAGACTAGCTTTTATGTCAACGCTAGTTAGATTCTAGAACTCTACTTGTTCGAATCTTCTGTTTAAAATAACCCTGTTAAATTTTATTCAATGCTTAAAATGACATTATTTTAGCCATTGGACGTGAGTTTAAAGACTGTTCAATCTTGTTGACTTCTATTTTTCAAATTTCTCCCATCCAACATAAGACCGACCCTTGACTAATACTTAAGCCGTATATGAACAATCAAACTTAAGTACTTCACAATTTCATATTTTTCATTTTATAAATGATTTTGTAAATAGGATTATATTTACTAAGAAAAAGGATAAATATATTTTTTTAATCTTATAAATTAAAATTTTAGTCTCTTAATAAATTAAAATTTTAAATTTACTAATCATTATATATTAAGACTTCTATTATTATTTATTAAAAAATCCATGTAATATTTATATTGAATACGTAATTATATTCAAACTTGACTAAGTGGCTTCAGGCCCATGAAGGCTCTGAAGCCTTGTTTATCTCTCTAAGTGGGCTAATTTAAAACTGGAATGGGGCTCAATAGCATTTCTATTATAGTCTAAACTCTAACCGGTAATAAAAAACGTAAGGATAAGAATGCATATAAAATGATAAAATTAGAATAAATCTTAAAAAATCCGAACTTTTATTCCTATAAAAGGTATAGATATGTGCTGAAATGAACAATGAGAAATATATGATAAAATATTATCAACTTGTTATCATATATTATCAAAATATTATTAAGATAATAATTTTATAAAAAATATTATCAATAAAATTATCTTTTATATTATTTTTTAATAATTATGTTATTTTATTTTATTTTATTCTTTTAGTAAAAATTATTAATACTTATTTAAAGATTAATAACTTTATAAATCATTAAAATTTTTATTAATTACTTATAAGATATAAAATATGATAATTAACTGTATAAAAAAATTATATAATAATTAAATATAAGTGAAAAATCAAACGCTTATATAATTATTAATTTGTATAATTTCAAATTTAACACTTGTATATTGAATTTGCATATTCAATAATTTCCGATATTTTCGTTACTGGTTACCAAACAATAAATACCAATAAAGTCGCTACCTTACGCATTATTGGCTCGAAGAACAATAATTTTCCCGCCAATTTAACCCTCTCCTTCGCCATCCAATTCGGTATTTCTCTGCAACTTAAACCCTAGAGAGAGAGAGAGGGAGTGGATAAGGGAGAGTGTTCTCAGATATGGAACAGGAGATAAAGTCAGAATTCAATAGGATGGGGTTCACTTTCGAGGAAGAAGAAGAAATTCTCAAGAAATGTGAGCTCCTTTGCTTCCATATTTACCACCAGACTCGTCTCATGTTTTACAAACTTGACTCCCTTTTCTTTATCTGCTTAACTTTTAGGTCTCACTCTCTGCATCAATTACAAGCTGGAGCCATCCGATCTCGTCTCGAGTTGGGAGGTTTACTATCTCAACAGGTGAACTTGTGCTAGAAAGCCTTAGCTCTTATGATTGTTGAAGTCTTTGGGGTGTAGAGTAATTGTTTCGATTTGTGAAGTTTCGTGGTTATGGTCCGCGGTTTGTGATTTTGGGCATTTTGGGACAGGCAATTAGGTGAATCTGTGGTACAAATTGGAGAAATGGAAGGGTTTTTGTTGCATCTCCAAAATGAACAAAAAGAATTGCTTGTTAAGGAAGAACCGAATTTGCACGTCTACACCAGCAAGGATTTGGATATGTGAGTAGTTTGAATGTAGAAGATTATTTAATTTAATTTTTCATGTTTTCTCTTTTATTTAAGGGTATTTGAAGTTGTTGTATTGTCAAAGTTTCGTTTACTATTTGAAAACTCAAGGATCATAATTGTTTGGATTGAATTAACTCTTTCTGATAGAAGGATATATGCATCATTTCTGCACAGATCGATGATTTTGTAGTCTTAAAATTATTTTTTAGCGCTTTAGATATTTTGATGAACAACGAAAACAAACCTCTTGCATAGGATCTTAAATTATGAGGAAGATGATTCAAAAGAAGGTATCCTTGGAACTCCACCAAGAAAATCTCCAAATTTCATAGCAGAGCCAGCTGGTTTGGTGCCCAATTCAAATGGGGATGGTTACTCTTCTGGGAAACGCACTAAACTAGTGACACCATTTGGGCGAAGAACAAACAGATTTACAGTGAAATTCAGCATATGCAATGTTCCTGACGCAGACAATGCTGAGAATGAGCTTGTTCCCGAGGGTTCTGAAGAAGAAATCATTAAGAGGGTTCAACCCCACAATAGGTGTTCTTTGAAATTCCATGGATCTGGGCCCAAACCAGGTTGCAGATTCATGTATGACAGAATTGAAGATAGGGTATATGGTTCTTCCTAATCTAAGTGGTTCTTCTTAATAACTGTTATGTATTTTGCATTAACATGGGTTTTTACTCATTTAGTTTAACACACTTGACAACCGGATTAGGAAGCATGCGGCTGCAATTGTTGCTTCAGGGCTCTATGAGGAACTAGTGGACCCTACAGTTGCTTCACAGGTGATTGGACTGCTCAATTTTATAGTTCTTTTTACATGCTATAATCCTGCAACTTATCTGCTGTTTTGCTGATATATCAGTTGCTTCTAACGTTCTACCATACTTGATGTGATCATATCATTCTAGGGAAAGTATTGTTAGAGATATTATAATCCAACATCTGATGGAAATTAGTGTTTCAGAGAAATGTCTTTGCTGTTGGCATGATCTGCTGTGATGGAGAAGGCCGTCTAAATGAGAAGTCTATAATCTTACAGAGCAGGTAAAAGTTATTTAAGTTTTCCATCTGCGCTGTTCATCCACTTCAGTCTCTAGCAAAGGGGAAATTTTGTGGGGAATTCTATACAAAATTTATGGTCTTGTAGAGTTAGCTATATTCAACTTACGCATGCTAACAACCATTCCTTCCAACTAAAAACTATTCCCAGAATGAAAAAAGCTCATGTTTGGCACAATGTGTTTCAAACAGGCTTAGCTCTCTTTTGTATCATCGTTCCATTTAGTGTTACATATCTTCTTTTATAATCTCAACAGTGTTGAGCACTCTGGAGGGCAGCAAGTTCGCGTAGACTTGCATCAATTGAACCAGTGTTCAATCTTTCCAGGGCAGGTAAAACCATGGATCTATAAGATCATTCTCCATCGATATATAGTAACGTTAAACCTTAAGCATTCATTTCTGCAGATTGTGGGTATTGAAGGTCACAATCCCAGTGGTCACTGTTTGATTGCTTCAAAACTTGTAGACTGTGTTCCTTTATCTGCTCCTGCTGATGCCAGCACACATCCTGCAAAGAAGCAAGCTTTAGATAAGCAGATTCAGCCAGATGATTTATCCGAGAAGCAAGAAGTGCTATCAATAGTATGTAATCTTATAACTTGCATCTCTCAAAAGAAGAGAAAAAAAATGTTGCTCTGCTGAACTATAAATGTGTCGTTTTTCCACATTTCAGAGGCATAATGAAGACAAGATTGAAAGAGCAAGTAGGAAAGAACCCTATATTATAGCAATGTGTGTGGGTATAATAGTTTTAAGACATTCATGAAGTGATCAGGGAACAAAGGTTTATCTTGTAGAACCTAGATGCTCTGATAACTAACGAGGAGTATCTCCATATAACGTGGAAGAAGGATTTTAACTACGACTAAATAGTCTTTGACAATTTAGTGGCTTCTACACTGTTAGTTATTTTGGATTTGGAGTTATGGGCCTAACTCGGATTTCTCTCTAGTATTTTATTCCACCTTTCCATCTGTAGAGATAATCCTTTATGCTTAAACAGCTTATTGCTTCGGGCCCTTTCACTACCACAGACAATTTGTTGTTTGAACCTCTGACGGAGTTGCTAGCTTATGCAAACAGAAAACCACCCCAAGTGATTATACTGGTATAATTTACTATTCTTTCAAGCCAATAACTTATTTGGAGTACCTTACTGTTCAGTAAGTTGTAATTAACTTGAGATCTCTTTCCAGCTGGGCCCATTCATTGATTCTGAACATCCAGAGATTAAAAAGGGAACCGTAGACAGGAGCTTCGATGAGATATTTTATTCAGAAATTCTCAACAAGGTATCTACTATAAACTGCTGTATTTGAGTAGGAAGTACCATTTTGCTAATTTCCACTCTTTTATTATTTCTGTTTGAGTTTTATTTCATCTGAAAGCAAATTTGCTGTTTTAGTTGCAAAACTACGTAGAATACATTGGTTCAGCTGCTCGAGTGATTCTTTTGCCATCTGTTCGAGATGCCAACCATGATTTTGTCTTCCCACAGGTGATGCTATTATTGTGGTGACTACTGACGCATAGCTATTTCTTAATTATCTTTCTTATATATAGGACGGCATTGCTCTAGAGAAGAACAATGGTGACACAAATATATGTTTTCATTCAAATAAGAAAAGACCGTTATCACTAGACTAAGCTCCTCTCTTCGTAGCTACTTATTTTATTGTATGCAACAGTTTTAAAACTCTCTTTTCCACAAGAATATCATAATCTAGTGAAAATATATGGCACACCTATACTAATTTATGATTTTCCAAACCCAAGGAAATACGTGCAAGGAATTGCTTGTTCTTGGGTGTGGGCAACATGCATGATCGCTGACTTGTCATAAAATTGATCAGTTTCATGTATGAGTAGATTATTTTCTTGCGCGGTATACAGACATTTGTATCTGACAACGCAAAAGCTTGATTTTGGTTATACAGCCCGCTTTTGATATTCCATCCAAGTTTGAACATCAGGTACAAAGTTTTATCATTTCAAACGCAGTCCTTAAACTACACGGTACTTCAAACATTCAGAAATGTTTTGTGTCCTCTTACCAGATAATTAGTCACACAAATCCAGGCATCTTCGAAGCAAATCAGGTGAAAAATGGAATGCAACTTCTGTAATTAAAATGTCACATCATGAGACGCATATGCTCTATTTAACAGCTCTAGTTTCAGGTTAAAATAGGTTGCTGTACGGTGGATATTCTAAAGCAACTTAGCGGAGAGGAGATATCAAGAAACCCGACTAATGGGGCTTCTGCTGATCGGATGAGTAGACTTGCTAATCATATCCTTAGTCAACGCAGGCATGTGTAGAAATCCCTTCAAGGACTCTGGTTAACATGATATTATAAGTAGTTCAAAACACCAATTACATCGGAGGTTTACACCTTATTCCTAATTTTTGTTGAAAATTTGCCCGGACAGTTTTTATCCTCTCTATCCGCCAGCAGAAGATGTACCATTGGATTTTTCACTGGCTCAAGAAGCTCTTCATATTGACTTACTTCCAGATATTCTCATCCTACCTTCAGACATGAAGTACTTTGTAAAAGTAAATGCTTACATCAAGTACCTCCAGCATTTTCGTCCATTGGAAAACAAGTGAAATCTTTTGATTTTTTACTCTCTTAAAAAGAGGTACTCTCTCTCTGGTGCAGGTGTTCCCCGTTGGAGTAAAAAGTGAAGGAGAAGAACAAGTAAAGTGCATTTGCATAAACCCAGGAAGACTCGCCAAAGGAGAAGGAGGTGGCACCTTTGTAGAGGTCAATTATCATGGAAGCCCAGACAAGATCAATGCTTCTGTCATAGGCATATAAGAAAGTCACCTTTGCAAAGTCTTTAAGCCATCAGCAAATCAAATGTGACAGACATAATCCAGCAGCTCCCCGTGGAGGAACCAAGTTCTCTAGTTGTCTTTAATCAGATTCATCCGAGGATTTGCTAAGAATGGAAGGAAGAGATAGATATTTTAGATGCATCTGATCGTCCTAAATTTATTTCACAGGTAGAATGAATCAGGGGTACAACAATAGACCGTGATCAGTCATGTAACTCGCTATGTGAGCCAAAAGAACTCTATTTCTAGGGACTTGTCCTTAAAAGTATTGTTTAACTTCTAATGAAATTCAGTTCATCTGTAAATTCTTTTAACAATCCTATTCATGAATAGAAATTGAAGACTTTTAATTGACAGGAAGCCAAACACGATCGTTAATTCTGGAGATACAGAAGCTAACAACGACAGTGGATGCAGAAATTCTATCTCAATTTCTTCTGCACTCCACGATTTTTTTCTCTGAACCAGTTTGTCCAGTGATTCCCAATCCATAACATGCTAAGTAAAATTGCAGAAATAATTATAACAATCCAAGAAATCCAAGCCCACCTAGGAATCAAACCATCAGCTGCCCCTCTCAGATAGAACAATCCCATCTCAAACAAAAGAAGGGGACCAAGAATACACCTAACGACAGTGTAGAAAGTGTAAAAAGGGGGAGACAAAAACGCATACAATTTGGCAGCAGCAGGAACATCAGATTTCCCGTAACCAGCAATGCTCCAAACATTCTGACAAGGACTGGTGATCTCTGCCAGTACAAGAAGTTTGAGAAGTCCATGGGCTCCATGACTGACAATGTATCGACAAGTCAGAAGCACATACAAAGTTGCCAGATGGTGAATTATGAAGAGGAAGTCGCTTGGATAGAATATGAGGTAGTGAACGAGGTCCACCAAGAAATATCCCGTGCTGAAATCAAGAACCCTGTTGTGAATCGCTGAGTTTGGAGAAGCAAAAGATGGTGAAGATTGAGTGCTCAACAGTGCATGAATTGCCATGACAACAGCAGGAGTGCCATGAGCCAGAGACATGAAGCTGCTTGAAGCCTCAGTTCGATGTTTGGGACCCCAGTTCCTGAAAACTACAAAGCAAGCAAACAGATACACCGTGAGAAACATAACGAAGGATGTGACTAAAGTTGGGTTGTCAAGAACCAGAGTATCCATGCCAACCCAGTTCAGGAAATTCCCTTCAAAGCAATTGTAGACGAGAGGAGGATACAGAGAGACTTATGGGTGAAAGGAGCAAAAGGGGTTCACAGGTTCTTTAGAGTGAAGAGGCTAAGGAATAATCAGAATGTATGGTAGCCTTCCCCTTTTGGCTAGCTTTTGGTCTTGGGGCTAAAACACAGATCACTATGTGGTTCTGAACAGGTGTTAGGATTCTGTCACTTTCAATCCTCAAAATGAAAATCATTTTCAATGGAATCAATCATTAATCCCAAGGATAAGAACGTATAAGTTAAAGCTTAATAGGCGTGCAAACTTGTATAAAATAAAGTTGCCATAAACACAAGGAAAAGAAAAGGTTTTTATTACATTCTGAAAGTCACATATCTTATATTAACACGTTACGTCATGATCATAAATTGAATATTCGGACATTTGGGATTCTCTCTCCATGTTATAATTAAATTAATTATATGTTAAGTTGCGTTTTTTTGATCGTTAAATTACTAGTCTAATTTATGCAAATAGTCTCTTTATAAAAACACAAAAGAAAGAACGTATATATTATTATCCTTTATATACTTCCGCAAAATGAAAAATTTTGTGCATTGAATACGTTGATTTGATTAGTAATATTTAATAAATAAATTAGAATTAGTACAGTTTCAGTTAAAACTATAAAAATAATTAGTATATTTGGCGTTAAAACAATATTTTGATCAATAATTATATAAGAAACTATGAAATCAGCTAAGTTTTGAACATTAATATTGTGCAATTATTTCATAAAGTACATCAACAAAAAACAACTCCCATGTTCTCATACTTTGTATGTCTCATCAAACAACAACAATTAATGAACTACGATTACACTTTAAAGCTTCTGGTCTTTAACATGTGACAGAACCGAATGACTTCGTTATCCCACAAGCAAGACTCACAAGAAGAAGTATTGTATAAACCTTCATCGTAGTCTTTAACATCCCATGCACTCTCACTCTTACCACCGACATCACTTGCCATTCTCTTTTCTTTGCAGTTGCATTGTTTCATATAGTCCCGGAAATTTCTTGCATCGTTCTCTACGATTTTGTTGTGCAACCACATCCCTCTGAACGCACGTTTCACTTCCTTCCGACATTCTCGGATTACCAAGTAAGCCGACTTAGACTCGGATCTTGTCAGGGAATGGAGTAACTTCAATCCCTCTTCTTTATGTCTACCTCCATGGCAAGCCAAGATTATGCCATGCACGTACTTTGCTCCTGAATGCCCTTTATCAGCTGCTTTGCTTAAGAGTTCGAGTCCTGATTCCGTTCTGAGACCGTCGAAGAAGTCCTTCAACCCTTGTCGGAACAACGCTTCTGGATTTCCAGAATCCTTGCACTGCTTGAAGAAAGAGGAGGCACCACCGTCGTTCTTGAGCAAAACCGGAAACTTCTTGAGTGTGGCATGTTCAAAGACATAGCTTTCTGATGCTGCTTCCAAGAATGGTTTGGAGCACATCTTGACAATGGAAAGAGCAGGGATGGATTGAGAGGCCACTCGGGCAAAAATTTCAGTCCATAGATGCTGAGGGATGTGCTTGAACCCTGGATTATATGCATTTCTTGTACCTCGTACTGAAACTTGCTTCCTACTTGGAACAACCATTGCTTGATAACTAGTTCTTGTAACAATCTAGCAGGCTAAAAATGTCGTCTTGATTTGTAGTTATATAGAAATTTCATCACTTGTTGCACAGGAACTAGAATTACCAAGCATTGACGAGTTAGTAATCCTATTACAATTTGGAAAAGAAGTTCCAAACCTTAATTTAATTTTGAATAATGAATCATCACACCCTTAGTAATCCTATTCCGATTTGGAATTTACAATTTGGAAAAGAAGTTAAAACCTGGATTTAACATGAATAATAGAACCATCACACCCTCAATAATCCTATTCCAATTTGGAATTCAGGTAGTTTAGTTAAGAAATAAACTGCCTACTCCGATTTGAAATTATGTGCAGTAACTGGTTATATTAGGTGAAATAAATACATGAGCAACAACAATTGGCTGAAAAATTACTGAATTTCGTTAGAGCTCAAGCTCTCAGAACAAATCAAAGGTCCCTGCATAGATCTGCAGTAACTGGTTGTAAAGATAAGAACTCCTGAGAACTTCATCAGACCAATAAATCCTGCCTTTGCAGCACTGTTATCGACCAAACCAATAACGGATATTATGTTAATAATCCTACCCTGAAAGAAAGTCTAAAAGTCTCAATCACTTGAAACTTGTACAAGTATCGTATTTGTAGCTACTAATTATTAGAGAAAACACTAAGACTTCTCAGTTTTTGGATTTTAAGGGGAAATGACATAGCAGTATCACTTAAATTGGATTGACCTTCATTTCTTCTTCATCATGATTTTGGCTGCAGCATGAAAAGAAGTATGTGCATTAGAATGAATATGAAAATGACAATATTATACAAACAATAGGCGGGCGTTGAAACACATACTTGGGTAAGAATACACTGGTGAGATTGAGATCAATAACCTTCTACCACTGAAATTTCTTCATTCTCAAGAGCAATGTATCCCTTGCGATCCGTGAAACCATAAAAGCAATTTAACCTAGAAGGACAAGAATATTTGATGCAGGGGTATGAAAATTGACTCCTCTGAACCTGCGTTATTTTTACATTGATAGCCTGCATTGGTAACAAATCATGAAGAACAAATATTCAGCAGGATAATTGCTAGATCCTATCAAACAATAGGTACATCTGCTCACAGCTTTCATCATTTTTTTTATTACAAATGGAAAAAAGATCAGAAACTATCTCAAAGTTCGGGGATAAGCAACGCCCTGCCTATCCTTTCGGGTGACTTCCTCTGTTGCTGCTAGAATCTCTTGTAGCCAACGAACTCTTGGTCTGGCGAAAAAGGCAAGTTTGGCCAGGCTATCTGCACTCTGATTCCCTTCCCTGTGTACGTGTTGAATCTGGACGTCCCAAGTTCTCCGCATTAAGGCACGAGTATCCTGCACCAAAGGAAAAAGAGACTCCGTCAAAGGCATTTTAGAAGAGGATAGAATCTTAATGACCTCTAACGCGTCCACTTTAAGGACAACACAGCAATAGCCGAGTGTCCATGCCAAATTGAGTCCAGCATGGACGCCCCAAAGTTCAACAGTCAAGGGCGAACACCCGACAAAATGCGTCAGAAAGCCACCTAGCCAATGACCTTGGGTGTCCCTGATTAGCCCACCCGTAATAGCAACGTTGGACTTATAGTGGACTGCGCCATCTGTATCCAGTTTGACCCAGTCATCAGAAGGTGGTTTCCATCGTATGGAATTACCAACAGGCACTCCCTGCCTCGCCTATAACTCGATCAGTCACGTCGCTTGCTATGCTTATCCACGAGACATAATCCATAACTATTATGATGCCAGCGCCTGGCCAAACAAATTTGCTTCAAAGATGCTCCTGTTGCGCCACTGCTAGAGATGCCAGCAAGACACCCCAAAATTTTGGGCATAGTCCATCAGAGGCCCAGTAACACCTATAGTCAAGTTAGCCATCTAGCACCTCTCCTCATCCTGGAGGAAGAAACGATGCTCAAGTAACCTTGGAGGGAAACTCTGCCAGAAAGCTTTCACTCTGTGGCAATCCCGAAGAGCATGCAAAGTGGTCTCTTCAAGACCACAGAAGGAACAACCATGGCCCGATGATAAATGGCGAGCAACGCACTGCTGATTTGTCAGTAGTTTCTTGTTAGCTAGCAACCAGAGGAAGGACCATATGCGTTGAGGTCCCGGCCATTTCCAGATCAAATGCCAGTAACGGGGGAACGTTGCAGGCGTAGACTCTTCAATTAGCTCATAGGCGGAAGCCACCGTCAAACCTTCCCGCTTTCGTGGTCCCCACAGTGAGTGGCCCTCCCCTATGTTCACCCGGGGTGGTGGAATGTAGGCAATTGCCATACATATTGTGGATGGTATATAGTGCTAAAACAGGGGCCAGTTCCAGTTCCCGTCCTCTCCAACATAATCATACACTGTGAGGGAGAGGACATGATCGGGGGGAGGGGACAAGGTTGCCATATAAAGCGGGCCCTAATCCCCTACCCAAGAATCCATCTAAAATAGCGCTTGGTGGCCACTACCTAGTTTTCAAGTGAGCACTTTGTGGACGTATTGCCACGTAGCCGATATCCCTTGCCAAGTCTCCGAAGCCCCTTTTTGATCTAGCGTGTGGGGGAGCTGGGTAGGGTCAAATTGGTATTTGGCCCGAAGAATTTATACCTATAGGGCTGAAGGCCTAGTGAGCAAGTCCCAGCCCAGGTGAGTTAATAAGGCATCATTGGAAGAACGAATGTGTTTGATTCCAAGGCCTCCGACTTGTTTTGGGCGACAAATTGTCTCTCAATTGACCAAATGCACCTTACGTGTTTCGTCCTAAGAGCCCCAAATAAAGTTACGCATTATCTTTTCCAAGTCATCACATAAATTTTGGGGTAGGCGCACTGTTTGCATCGTGTAGATAGGCAGAGCTGAAAGCACGGACTGGGTGAGAGTGACGCGTCCTACCAATGACAACACTCTGGCACTCCACCCTGCTAGCTTCTGCAGTCATTGATTCAACACCAACCTCTTTTGAGACCTCGCTGCAAAATATACACGGACTCAGCTAAGTTTCTGCTAGTGCATAAAAGAAATGGTAGACATTGCATGAAAGGCAGCGAAATGACATATTCTAAAAGCCTAAAAATAAACAGTCAAGAGATGCTTTTACCTCCTTACAGACCTCCTCAACCTCTTTTGATGACCTATCATGGTTTACCAAGACCTGTGACACAAGGAAATACCAACAATTACCATTGAAGGATTTCATCCCACAGAATATGAAAATTACATCAAATATGTAGAAATAAACTGGAATTCCAAATTACAATTACCAATTTGGAATTCAGGTAGTTTAGTTAAGAAATAAACTGCCTACTCTAATTTGAAAATATGTACAGTAACTGGTTATATTAGGTGAAATAAATGCATGAGCAACAGCAATTGGCTGAAAAATTACTGAACTTCTTTAGAGCTCAAGCTCTCAGAACAAATCAAAGGTCCCTGCACAGATCTTAAAATATGTGCAGTAACTGGTTGTAAAGATAAGAACTCCTCAGAACTTTGTCAGACCAATAACTCCTGTCTTTGCAGCACTGTTGTCGACCAAACCAGTAACGGATATTATGTTAATAATCCTACCCTGAAAGAAAGTCTAAAATTCTCAATCACCTGAAACTTATACAAGTATCGTATTCGTAGCTACTGATTATTAGAGAAAACACTAAGACTTTTCAGTTTTTGGATTTTAAGGGGAAATGACATAGCAGTATCACTTAAATTGGATTGACCTTAATTTCTTCATCATCATGATTTTGGCTGCAGCATGAAAAAGAAGTATGTGCATTAGTATGAATATGAAAATGACAATATTATACAAACAATAGGCGGGCATTGAAACACATACCTGGGTAAGAATACACTGGTGAGATTGAGATCAATAACCTTCTACCACTGAAATTTCTTCATTCTCAAGAGCAATGCATTCTTTGCGATCCGTGAAACCATGAAAGCAATTTAACCTAGAAGGACAAGAATATTTGATGCAGGGGTATGAAAATTGACTCCTCTAAAAGTGCATTATTTTTACATTGATAGCCTCCATTGGTAGCAAATAATGAAGAACAAATATTCAGTAGGAGAGTTACTAGATCCTATCAAACAGAAGGTACATCCGCTCACAGCTTTCATCATTGATTCAACATCAACCTCTTTTGAGACCTCACCGTAAAATATACACGGACTCGGTTGAATTTCTGTTAACGCATAAAAGAAATGGTAGACATTGCACGTAATACCAGCGAAATGACATATTCTAAAAGTCTAATAATAGACAGTCAGGAGAAGCTTTTACCTCCTTGCAGACCTCCTCGGCCTCTTTTGATGACTTATCATGGTTTAACAAGACCTGTGACAGAAGGAAATACTAACAATTACCATTAAAGGATTTCATCCCACAGAATATGAGAATTACATCAAATATGTAGGAATTGATTTCTCAAAATAAAGGGATAGGTACTAGAAATGTTAAGAGTTGAAAAAACAAATAACTAAACCCACCTTAACCTTCTTTTCCCAATGCTAATGCAGTTGCTCTACTGATAGCTGAAGTAACTACAACTATTAGAATTTCCACCTTTGATGTCGTGAAAATTCATAAATGGTGTAAGAAAAGGCATAATATTAAATGGGTTATATATAAAAATAAGGTTTATAAAGTATGGACTTAATGTTTCCAATTTAGATATAATATATGAGATCACTTTGGAGACGTTAATCAATTTAGAGAGAAAAATAAAACAGTAACAAGAATCTCAAGATTTTTATACTGGTTCGGCAATGCCTACGTTTAATTTTGAGACGACAGAGTAGTTCACTATAATCAATGAGAGCATACAATAGTGTTTATCACTCAATTTTCTAAAGACCCAAATTAACCCAAGCTCACACACTCCTACTAGGAAGAAAAAACTGAAAAAAATACAAAGCAATTACTCCTTGCTATTTTTCTCTCTCCCTCTAGGCTTTTTTTTTCTGTCTCTCCTCTCCTCTTTTTAGTTGTTGCTACTTCTCATTTATAGAGAAGCCAATGGGTGCAATAGTTGACCAACTTGTTGTATCGAAGGCCAACTGTTGCACCAAAAGTTCCACTTTCGGTGATTTCTTTTGGCTATTTTTGAGACAATAATCAACAATCTCCACCTTGGCTCAAACTCTCGAAGTAGAACTCCCAATGGTTATCTCCCAATCCCCTACAGGGCAATCAACAAATTTTACAAATGCCAATCAAGTCTAAGCAATGCTTAAACTTGAGCAACGAAACTGGTTTTGTCAACATATCAACAGAATTGTCGGCGGTCCCAATATTTTGAAGAAGAATATCTCCCTTATTAATAATCTCACGAACAAAATGGAACCTCACTTCAATATGTTTCATACGTGCATGATGAACTTGATTCTTTGCTAAATAAATAACGCTCTGACTATTGCAATAAACATCCACATGGTCTTGTTGGACCTCTAAGTCATCAAGCAATCCTTGAAGCCAGATGGCTTCTTTGATAGCTTCTATTACTACCATGTATTTAGTCTCAGTAGTCGACAAAGCAACTGTAGATTGCAAAGTTGATCTCCAACTCACTGGACCTCCAGCAAGAGTGAATACAAAACTTGTAATGGACCTACGCTTGTCCAAATCACTTGCGTAATCAGAATCCACATATCTAACAACACATTAACCAGTAACTTCGTCATCTTGTTGATACAATAAACTAACATCCACAGTACCCAGAACCGTAGAATCTATTTCATAGCTTGTTAATGCCCTTTTCCTAGATTATGCATATATCTGCTGACAATACTAAGAGCTTGTGAAATATCAGGCCTAGTACACATCATAGCATACATCAAACTACCAACAGTACTTGCATAGGGAATTTAAGCCATGTAATGACTCTCCTCATCTGTGTTAGGAGACACAGAAGCACTAAGTTTGAAATGAAAAGCAAGAGGTGTACTAACCAATTTTGAAATTTCATTCATCCCGAAATGTTGTAGCACCTTCTTCAAATACTGCTTCTGACACAAACCAATCTTGCCTTTTGCTCTATCTCTTTCAATTTCCATACCTAGTACCTTCCGAGCTTCTCCCAAGTCCTTCATCTCAAATTCATTACTCAGTTGAGTCTTCAATCTTTCAATCTCCACTTTACTTTTACATGCTATAAGCATATCATCAACATATAAAAGCAGATAAATAAAGGTTCCATCTTGTAGCTTGCAAAAGTATACATAATGGTCATAGTGACTTCTTGTGTACTTCTGCTCGATCATAAACTTATCAAATCGCTTGTACCATTGTCTTGGAGACTGTTTCAAACTATACAATGATTTTTGCAATTTACAAACCCAATTTTCTTTTCCAGCAAATGTAAATCCTTCTGGATGAGACATAAAAATATCTTTCTCAAAATCACCAGGTAAGAATGTCGTCTTGATATCAAGTTGAGCTAACTCAAGGTCAAACTGCACAACCAAAGCGAACAAAATATGAATAGAAGAATGTTTTACTACAAGAGAGAACACCTCATTGTAGTCAATGCCTTCCTTCTGAGCATAGCCTTTAGCTACCAATTTGGTTTTGAATCTTACATTGTCTTTTCCCAAAGATTCCATCTTCTTAGCATACACCCATTTACAACCAATTTCTTTCTTCCCTTTTGGTAACTGAACCAGCTTCCAAGTCTCATTTTTATGAAGAGATTCCATCTCCTCATCCATAGCTTTCTTCCACTCCACGCTCTCTGAACTCCTGACAGCTTCTTTGTAGGTGGATGGAATATCATCTTCAATAATGGGAAGTGCATATGCCATAATATCAGTAAACCGAGCAGGCTTTCAAAATTTCCTTCTTGATCTTCTGGTTACAATAGAATCTTGTTGCTGTAGAGGCTCTTGGGTAGATACCTCCTCTTCCTTAACATTGTCCTCATCATCAGAGGCAACTATAGGACTAGTGTCTGTAACATCAGACCTTACTGGAACAACTGGAGTCTTCAATAACTCTACCTGCTTTGAACTACTCATGGTCTTGGTCACTTCAATTTCCCCTTCATGCTTGTTCTGATTAACCATAGTAGCCTCATCAAAAGTCACATCTCTGTTTATAACAAATTTCTTCTCATCTGGACACCAGAGTCAGTATCCTTTCACACCAGTGTTAAAGCCCATAAATAGAGCTTTCTTTGCTCTTGGATCCAACTTGCTTTCTCTGACATAATAGTAAGCAGGACAACCAAATATAAGTAAATATTTGGAATCAGTATAAGGTTTACCAGACCATACCTCCGTGGGCGTTTTGCCCTCGTTCGCAACAGTAGGCAATCGATTAATAAGATGGCTTGCATAAGTAATTGCCTCAGCCCAAAACGCTTTGCCTAAACCAGCATTAGACAACATACACTGAACTTTCTCAAGTAAAGTATGATTCATGCGCTCTGCCAACCCATTCTGTTGTGGTGTCTCCCTAACCGTGAAGTTCCTCACAATGCCCTCATCTTAACAAACTTTCAAAAAAGGATCAGACTTATATTCACCACCATTGTCTGATCTGAGAATCTTGATCTTTCGACCGCTTTATATTTCAATCATCTTTTTCCACTTTAGGAATATCTTCAAGACTTTATCTTTATGCTTCATGGTGTACACCCATACTCTTCTAGAGAAGTCATCAATAAAGGAGACAAAATAATGGCTACCTCCCTAAGATGCATTCTTGGAAGGTCCCTAGACATCAGTGTGAACATAATCTAGAATGCCTTTAGTGTGGTGAATAGCAATGCCAAATTTCACTCTAGTTTGCTTACTTAGCACACAGTGTTCACAGAATTCCAATTTACATGCTTTTGCACCTGTCAATAAGCCTTGCTTCACTAATCCTTGTAATGCTTTTTCACCAGCATGGCCAAGACGCATATGCCATAACCTCGTAGTGTCTGAGCTATCTGTGTCAGCAACTTCTGTGACAGCTGCTCCACCAATAACTATACTCCCCTACAAGAAATACAAGTTATTTCATCTTGTACCTTTCATCACCACCAGTGCCCCGTACACAGCTTTAAGAACTCCACTTTCCATGGTGATCTTGATACCCTTAGATTCCAATGCTCCCAATGAGATAAGATTCTTCTTCATATCTGGTACATACCGAACATCACTCAATTCTATGACTGTTCCATCATGCATCTTCAAACAGATTTTGCCTATCCCTTGTGTTTTGCAGGTATTATGATTTCCCATCAAAACAACTGCACCATCCAGCTCTTGGAAGCTAGAGAACCATTCCCGAATGGGACACATATGATAGGTGCAACCTGAATCCAAAATTCACTCCTTTGAGTGACCATCAACTGATGAACTAGCCAAAGCAAACTCGAAATCATCATCTCTAGATTTTGCAAAATTTGCTACAGAACCCACTTTCTCCTTCTCTTTGTTCTTCAATTTGGGGCAATCTTTCTTCCAATGACCCTTTTGAGACAAAAAGCACATTCATCTTTAGCAAGAAACTTCCCTCGTGATTTTGAACGAGATTTTGCCCGCTTCCCATGTTTTCTTTCCTCTGTTCGTCCCCTTACAATGAGTGCCTCAGTTTGTAAATTGTGAGTCTTCTGTTCCTTCTTATGACACTCATAATTCACCAATGCCGCAGAAACCTCATCAAATTTCACCTTGAATTTTCCATATAACAAAGTAGTTGTCAAATGATCATAATCATCAGGCAATGAATTTAACAAACATAGTGCCTTATTCTCGTCAGGAATTTTCACATCGAGGTTTGCTAAATCAGCAAGTATTTTATTATAATCATTTAGGTGTTCATGCATAGAAATACCTGGACGATATTGAAATCGGAAAAGTCGCTTCTTCAAGAAGAGCCGATTTTCTGCGCTCTTGGTCATATACTTTTCTTCCAATTTCTTCCATAACTCCTTAGCAGAAGTTTCCTTCATATACGGGTATTTCAGCTCCTTATCAAGGAATGATCGAATAGATGCACAAGCATGGAGATTAATTCGCGTCCACTGCTTGTCATCCATATCTTCAGGTTTATCTTCCAGAACCATGTCCAACTCTTGTTGATACAATACATCCATAACTTCACATTGCCACATACCAAAATTATTAGAGCCATTGAATTTATCAACCTCTAACCTTGTAGTAGCGATTGGATGTCTATTGGACGTAGGTGTCGACGATGACGATATCGACTCCTTCTTAACAGACTCGTCTTTATCTCCAGCCATTTACTTGCCCGATTCACGAACTGTAGCTCCGACAAATTTTCACTCCTACAACACCCCAGTCGAACAAACTAGAGCTCTGATACCACTTGTTGATTAGCGTTTCCGCACAACAACTTTATGCATCCCTCCAGAGGGGTCTTTCATAAATTAGTTATTATCTGCTCGAATTAATTATATGCTTTCACGTGTACAGTCCTGACGGCTTGCTGGCCATGGCTGTTATAAGTTACAGTTGTTAATACTTCATATATACAATTACTGGAGATTAGATCTTTCTCTCTGCCGTACATACTGTAACGTAGTGAGAATTTTGTGTTGCGTGTATCTCTGGCATCTTGTGCCCTTATTGTTGACGTATGATCACCAGGAGTATGATACATAACCATGACCTATATATTCTTTTATCCATCTTTTTCTGCTTGGTCCTCGAACAAACAAAAATTCTTTGCTTTTTGTACCGTGTAGAATAATTAGCTTGATTGTAGTAGAAGAATCTAGAAGCCGATAATTGCATCATAAACTAAATTAAGAACGTCCTGAAAAGATCTGCAGCTGGCTATATGATTTTTTTATAGATGATTTATTAGATTATTACTTCCTAAAAATGATGCTTACTTCTATATTGTATTTGATGTAGACACCTATGGTTTCTACATTATGCTCAAATTGCGTTTTATATGGACTACATTTGACTGGTTAGACTAGATGCCTGCACCAAATACAAGCGGCAGCAAGGTGATCCATCATCTGGGTGGGTTTGCATTGACCTGGGCAAGCTGCGGAGCTTGTTGAACAGATTTGATGGATCGGCCGTGAGCCCAAAATGAGCATCAGGGTCGCCAATCTGTGAAAGCTTTACATGGGAAAATCCCAGAGATGGAAGTAAGCGCTCTGGCCAATCACAATAGAAATGGAAGTTGGAGCTGGATAGCGTTGTTGATGGCTTGTTCATAAAATCTGCCAACAGAACCGTGTTGGTAAGGGCACACTTATCAGCAATGATCTGCAATACTTGCATGGCGTCAGAGTGGGAGAGGTAGTAGATGATACCTTCTAGAACCCAAACTGTACTTTTTTCTGGAACAAAGCCTGAGTTCTGAAGCTTTTCAAGCCAATCGTTATTCGTTATGTCAGCTGCCACTCTACATAAAGATTTTGCTTTCAATGTTGGATGCTGGTCGTTGTTGATTGATTCGTTTGCTGCCTCTAAAAGAATGGTTTTAACTTCTAAAACTTCAGGAAAATCAACTTCAAAGACATCGCTCTCCTTCAGGCAGCTTAGACGGTATGCTCTGGTATCCATTCCTGACATTGGATAGCAAAGTTTTGTTACCAGACATAGTAAGATGTTTTAACTACTTGAATGCGAAATAACTTTTCCTATTGCCCGTCACTAGAGCAGCCTAAGAGAGCACTCATCTTTTATTCACTCCAGGCATTCAATTACCAGCGGTCAAATTATGTCACAAGTTACTGTTACATAGACTAATCAATAGCAGTCTGGAAGTCGCACTAAAGCTTTATCTTGTCTTTTCTTTTGAGTGGCTGGTTGTATCATCCACTAACTGACAACTCTTGTAGTTCAGTAGACTTAGTCGAATCTTGAACTTTATGGTTCACTTTCGACAACTGTGCACCCTAGTTTGATCTATATGCAGAAAATTTTGTCAGGGAAAGCACAATTGACTAAAGGTCAGAACCTCTAGTATGATTTACTGATTCCTTTCTGTAATAGTTACATATAACTGGACTTGTGTCATGGCCCATACTCCAATTCTAGATGTTAAACTCTGAATTATAGTATGATTTCTGACTTTAAATTTGAACTGAATGCTGGGAGAGGGGACTGATATCAGTCAGATTTCAGATTTGAAACAAGTAAAATTGATGAATAGATGGATGACCAACCTGCGCCAAGGAGGACTACTTGCGTTCCCCCACTTAAAGAGTCAAGAGCAGCTTCTAGCTTCGAATCAAACCAAAGGGTTCGAACTGCAAGAATTACTCCCGAAACTTCCCTGGCATTGTTAAGAAGGTCATTCTTTATCTTCTCATGAAATTTTCTAAGGTACGTCTCTCCTGCTAGCAAGTCTGCAAGTGGGTCATGAGTAACATGCTTCCACAGTGCTCTTCCAGCCGCGGTTTGGCATGCTGACTGTCGGAGAAAATCCCACTTATTTTGGATAGTTGCGTGGAGTTTTTGAACTGCATCAGTATGTAATAAATGTGGGAGCTTTAGCTCTTGCCATTGTGCATCTTCCTGCAAGCCATTGTTATGAACTGACATGTTTGTAAATTTAAAGAGAAAAGCGAATGCTCATAGAAAAGAGAGTGTTGGACGAAGCATGAAAATATATAAACAGGCAGTGGAAGAACAGTGTATTCTAGCTGGGGATAAGAAAAGAGAACCACACATATACCAACGTTTCAGAACAAAGCGCAATCGTAT
This sequence comes from Erythroxylum flavicans, assembly GCA_027576715.1. Classification (NCBI taxonomy): domain Eukaryota; kingdom Viridiplantae; phylum Streptophyta; class Magnoliopsida; order Malpighiales; family Erythroxylaceae; genus Erythroxylum; species Erythroxylum flavicans. Next base: position 7,947,812 of record JANZXP010000003.1, on the reverse strand, counting down.
CCACCTTCTCTGCCTCGATTTAAAGGACGGTAACAATTTAATCCACGAGTGTTGCGCTTCTTCTGCATGATCCTTCCCTGTCAACCATCACTTTCCCGTCGAAAAAGTGAGGAATTGTGAAATTGCCCCCACCGGTGAAAAGATGTATTTATTATCAGCAGTGAGTGGCTCATAACTCCCTAGTAGGATAATGCCCCTCGCACGACAACAGGTACTATATTGTCTTTTGGTTGCAGATGACAAACATTGATTGAATCCAATGGAACAGGATTTCATGTCACACAAAGACAGCTAATAGAAAACAGTGGTTGACAAGTGATCACGTTGGCAAATGAATGGTTCTAAATGAGACAAGGAGCCACTTTGAATGACCAGCTGACGTACAATGCCAGAATTCAACTTATGGTACTTTGGATATTTCTTGTGTATCCCATGTATACTCCAATTCTGCACTAAATATATCAGTGAAAGAGAAATCCCATTGAATCTTTGCTCTCTAGGCATTTGTTCTAGTAAATTTTCGAAAAATATATTTTATTACAATATTTAAAATAAACTTTAAATAGATGAAAAATTTGACGAGATTAACTTTTTGTCAATTAAATATCATGTTAGCATATATTTTTTAAATAGAAAAAGGGTCCAACGTGGGTTGCATTGTCTCGTAGCATTGTAGTCTACAATTATACATTTTACAAAGTGGATCTCACTTGTCAAGTAGTAATTAAGATCCATTGTTATATATTTCATATAGTGGCCAACGGGTCCATTTTAATTTTAAAAAATGAAATAATGTTATGTCATGTCGGCATTAACGTGTTATTTAAGTGACGAGGAGTTAACTTCGTTATTAAAGCTCACTTTTTATTTTAAGAAAATAAAAAATGTAATATTAGCATTGAGATAATATTTAACTAATGAAAAATTAATTTCGTTAAAATTTTCATCTTATTTAAAGCATGTTTTGAATATTTGAAAATATTAGAGATTTAATTTAAACGTTTTGAAACGTTAAGACCTATTCGGTATTCCATTGTGAATACATTTTTACCCTTTTCATGCTTACTGCAACGTTTAAATTGTACTATGACGCATCTACTTTGAATAAATACCTGCCCAATTTTGGCATTCTACAACTTGATAATGATAATGCTTTATTGGGATAGGAGTAAAACAAAAATGCTGATTTTTTTTATATACATTAGGTTTTTAGTTTTGTGAAACTAATTTTAAGTTTTTAAGATTTCACTCTAAGAATTTTAGAGGACGTAAATCTAAAATTCTAAGGTCTTTTAAGTTCTTACGTAGTTTGTAAATTTCTGCGCACAAGAATTCTTCACATACTGATTGATCGCTGACCCTACTCAGCATTAGGTTCTCAATCAGCTTTAAGTTTCTTAGTAGTTTCAATTTCCACACTGCTGTTAGAAGCGAGACGTCCGTAATTAATCCGACTAAGGAACATGCCCAGTAGGCTAGAAGATCATCGATAGGAAAATTTTCCCTTCTTCTCCCCTTTTTAGTAACTCGAACTCACCAACTCCTACAAAAGAGAGCCTTAAGTGAGGAGTTAAAACTAATTAGGTCACTCCTACTTGTCAAGAATTATGATAGCTGTTATTGTAACAAGTAATATGAGTCTTAGTACGAATCTCGAATCAAACATGAAAGAAAAATAAATGAAAAATACAGAAAATACTTAAATTTTAGTTTTATAACTTCAAACGAGTTTTTCAATACCGAAACGAGGACGAATCTATTGACAACTTCACGAAATCTGTACACCGGGATATGTTAAAATCTTTCTGTAGCATTCTATATACGTGAACCTTTGAATGAGTCAAAGTATCCTTACGTTTACAATTTGTTACAGTAGCTACAAGAGACCTTAAATTCCTTTATATAAAATTCATATCGGACCTCTCCATTACAAGCTCAATATGAGTTTGATCCATACTGATCGAGATTTATTTTCTTCTTGAACTTTGGCTTATTAATTCAAATAATTTATTGGATCATTTTATTATTTTTTGGGATTAAATTTACGTAACTTAATTAAGTTATTAAAAACTGTTAAAATATAATTAATTGTTGTCTAAACTTAGTCGATGATGTTTCTTACAAAGTTTTGAAGAACAGAAAGGGTAAAAGGACACAGCTGGAGTTAAAATGTACAAACAAACATAAAAGAGTTTCTGAAAATTTCTCACGAACATCACTTCAATGATCCAATATGAATAACATGTGAAAGGTATGTTTTGTCTTTTTGTTGTATTAGGATGTGTTTATGAAAGGGAATGAACATACTTAATGAGAAGTTAGGGATAATGAAGCTGCCAAATGCCTAAACAACAACACATAGTAATATACAATCTTATTTATAACTAGTACAGAGGTTGTTTCTAAGAAGCTGCCAAAATGCCTCTGCTTAGCAAATTGAAGGAAGAAACTCTGAGAGGTTCCTGAACATGCTGCACTACCATATTTGTTGAGCTTGAACCACAAATCGAAATTTCAGGGATCCACTGAAATAACCTAATATTTCTGTTCATGCATTATAAGAGTCATTGTTCTGTTTTCTTGATCCTTACAAGAGTCTTTATTCTATTCATCATCATTGTCTTCGTCACCACTTAATTAAAGTCCTGCTAAGACACGAAGTTTGAAGAAGTTCAATAATACACAATTTTACTCTTTCTTAATAACAAGATTGTTTTTAATAGACCCATATATAATATGTTGTAAAGATTTTTGTTCCATTCATGACTCTTAAATTAAAATTGCTTGCTTGAGCGCACAAGCATTTTAGGAAAACTCTGTCCTCCATTGTCAAGCTTCTTAACTAAACTTTAATGAAGTATTTAAAATATTTTTCAAAAAAATCTTCTTTTAATGACGAAATATGCTTCGACTAAAAATAACAACAAAATAAACGGGTCATAAATATCACACTTGTACCAATCAAATGTTGCTTATATGACGATTAAACCTAATTTTTAAACTTGAACCGAACTAATTAAATATGACTCGAACTAATAATTTATTTTAATTATCTTAAATTATTAATTTAAATCGAATTTAATTAGTTCAGATCAGGTATAAAAATTAAGATGAATTACTATGTTACTGACAATTGATTACTCAATATTTGATATTTATATTGTATATATTTCGTTGTTATTTTTTAAACCAAAGTCTAAGAAAAAAGTTTTCTTTTAAAATTAAGAAATTTTATCCATGTTTTGAATTTTCCATGACCATGACAAACAAATTAGTAATTATGTATCCAAAATATGATCACTTATTTAATATTTAAAAATTGTGTACGCCACTTATATTTTTCAAATTTGTTTTATTAATCATATTAATAAAATATTAATGAAAACAACATTTTGAATTAAATTATTCATAATTTTTGTTAAAAATTAATATATTAAATAATATATATTTAGTTGATAGTAAATCAAATTATAAAAGAATTAAAAATAAAAAATAAAAACCATTATTTATGATTTTCATATTTTTTGTAAATAGGAAGAAACTAATACCAACAATAATAAATCAAAAACTTAAATAATCATATACTTTTAGTTGAATCTGAAAATAGAAATAAAAATAAAAAATAAAAACAGAAAACAAATAAATCCTTAAAATTAAATATTAAAATAACCAAATTTTAAAATTTTTTATTATTTATAATCTCACTATCCCTGTGCAAATATGCTGTTAGCATACCTTACATTTACATTTGAGCGCCTAGCACTTCGATGTGAAAGCTTCCTGGAAGCCCAATATAAGGCTGCTTGAGCATTTCCACTCATGCAGTGCTCTAGCTAAAAGTTGGGAAGTTCACTAATAACGCCAGTTGGAGCATTAAGTTCCCATTAAAGTATTTCGATCGTGGGTCACTGTATAAATATGTAGATAAAATTTAATAAAATATGGTAAGAATTGATTAATCAGAACAGATGGTTTGATTGTTGATAATTATTTATATCTCTAACAAAAAAATTTATATTATATATATTCAAGATTATACTAATTAAATTATCTTTATATATTATAAATCATTTATTAGTATATACAAGTAATTTAATTAATTAAATTAATAATAATAATAAAGGATGACATTTGCATCTGGGCGGACCTGATCCAATCTAGTTTGGAGTTAATAAATTCAACTAGATTGATTTTGTTCTAAGTTGAGCTTAATTTTTTAAATTTTTTTAACTTTGAACCGAGCTTAATCTTGAGCTGCTTAATTTGACCCAATTCAAAGTTTAAATATATCAAATATAACGACGTCATTTTTAATTTTTAAATTAAAAAAATAAAAGTTGATTGGACTCGAGCTATAAATTTTAGATCCATTCTAATTAAACAATTTGAGTATTTTCTTTTAAGAAAGGGGTGATTTTGAAGTCCTTTGGAGATAGATGTAATAATGAAGACCTAATTACTAATTTTTCTACATGTTTTTTTGGGTGAACCGGGGTATCTACCGCCGACAGTGATGGCTAATCCCTCGCAACAACTAAGCACCCAGAACTAGATGAAGGTAGGCCGCTAGCTACAAGTGCTGCTCCTACCTATATGTGAGAATCAAACTCCACACCTCAGGCTGAGACCAACGAGAGCATCGAGAGGAAATGCCTCATAAGATTGGGAAAAGTTGGTAAGTGACCTTTTGTGTAAAATGTGATACCTCAAGATTCTATTGGCAGCATTTCTTGGCATACTAAGATTTAGCATTTAGGTATGTTATATAGTCTTATGAGTGTCTTGGTTAAATCTATAATTATGCAGAATATAGGGAGTAATTTGCATGGCATTAGTGAGTTAGGATGATAAAAGAAGTTGAGACAGTTTGATTGGATCCGATTTAAAAATAAGGAATTTAATTTGAGTTTATTAGACTTTAAATCAAACTCACAATATTTTTTAAAAATGTTTAAATTTTAAGTCAGGCTCAAATTCTAATAAGGCCCAATTGAGTTTCAAGTTACCCAAGCTTGATCGAAATATATTTGACTTAATTAAATCTAGGATTAATTGTTAAAAAAGTCTAAACTTTCGTTAATTTTTTAATTATAACTTGAATTTTAAAAAGTAGCAATAAAATATCCAAACTTTCAATTTTTTTTAATTCTAATTCAAAATTCAAAAAGTAGCAATAAAATTTGCAAACTTTCAATTTTTTTCAATTCTAACCCGACGCTATGTATTGTTCTCCTAATACCCTCAGTCATTTATTTTCTGTTTATTCTTCTGATGCCCTAAATTATTCTAGAGTGTTGCATCAATCAAGTCGTCAGGACTGTGTAATATGATTTAAGTGATTTTTAAATTTAACAAAAACACTAATATCGAGTTAGAATTTTAAAAAATTGAAAGTTTGAATATTTTATTATTACATTTTAAAGTTGGCGTTAGAATTGAAAAAATTGAAAGTGTGAAATTTTATTGCTAATTTTTTAAGTTTGAGTTATAATTAAAAATTTAACAAAAATTTGAACTTTTAAAACATAATTAACACTTAAATGTATAATTATGCTGAAAATCGGGGCAAACTTCAGAGATTTGCTAATTGCCTAGTGCTCTTGTGTGTAGAGATGGTAAAAAAATTCTAGCCCAGTCTAACTAAACTCGATCGAAGTTAACAAACCTGACCTGAATTGATCTCTAATCAAAAAACAGAAAAGAAGAAGAAGAAGAAGGAAAGGCATCTTTATGGAAACCATCTATGAAAGAGAGACACATTCATTCATTCAGGTGGTTCACTCCGTCTTTCCTATTCTTTTTCTTTTGGTCCCAAAGATACGGATATGGATGGATAGTCTAAACACTCTACGCGCCCAATACAGGGAGTATGTTGCACGTCCTAATCAAGGACTACTAGACTTCATCATCATCGTCATCCTCTTCATCTTCAGTGATTGATGTGCTCTTTTCTACCAAACAACCCTATACGACGTAGTTTCATTAGCACCTCCTCATCATCAACCTATGCTCTTTAACTCTTACCAAGAACTCTGTTCAATTACTCATCTTAAGTGCAAATAAGAAAGTCTCTACCTATAAGGCTTTGTTCAGCTTGAACAGAAAATGATCTTCTTCAAGGTCAAAAAGATACAACAGGCACAACAATGGATATACATATTATATATATATATATATATATGTATGTGTATGTATATGTAATAATTAATCAATAGAAAACCTCCCACCTAACCAAAAAGCAACTTTCTTTCATTTGAAAAACATGCAGACAAAAGGAGGAATACATCTTACAAGCTAACTGGCTAAGAATGATGAAGCTAGTCGTCAAGAACATTGATTCTGTAATTCGTAACCAGAAGTTCTATGAATTTGATCATCATCTCTTGAAGTTTTTCCAATATGGGTTCTTGTCAAATTTAGCCGCAGACCTCGGGAAAGAGTAGATATATAGAACTTGTAATAGTACCGATTTAGTAGCTCTTTCTGGGTTGGCTCTTCCTCCTCCTGCTTCTTCTTGGAGGCTCTCTTTCTTCAGGTTGTTCACTTTCTTTCTTTTTCCCTCGCTTATGAGTCGACAGGACTCCCTCAGCCTCTACCTTTTGCCCTTGTTGTTGTTTTTCTTCTTCTTCTTCCTTGCTAGTTTTAATCCTTTTTGATTGATCACCATCAACAGTGTTACCTTCTCCAGTGAGTTGCTCTTTCTTCACTTTGGTTTCAGTACTCTTTTCAACGATCTTGCGAGGCCTACCTCTCTTTCGAGGAGTCTGAGACAGTTGTTGATGTTGCTCGGTTTCATTTCCTGTCGATGAAGCTTCTGATATTGCCACTGAGAGTTCCTTTGTCTTTTGAGGTTTCTTCTTACCCATCAAATCTTTTCCCAATAAAAACCGTAAACTACTCTATACAACAAGAAACACTCGAACCCACATATAAAAATCAAATCTTGATACAAATTTTCATTCTTTACTACTCTCCAGCCTCTCCAAATGAACACAGCACGACTCTTTCTGCAGCATAAACCCTTCTGCTCGTACCTTTTATCGATATTATTAAAGATTCTGCAAGAAAAATTATTTACCTTTTCTCTCCAAGGAAGCAAAAACCAAAAGGGTCATTTCATTGAGCAGAATACTGAATCAATAATGAGAAAAAAGCTCCAAAACATGACCAAATTCATATGTGTTATGCCTTTGCTCTTTATGCAATCCAATATACGAGTATGAACACTACCCTTTGGTTGGAGAAGAAAAGAGCAGACAAGGTTGGAGCTATGAAATGGAAATGGGGTCGAAAGTCGAAACAAGCCTAATAAGGTTAAAGGGGCTAGTGACACTACTCTTGCCTAACCATGGTTAGGGTTTTAGACCAAAAGCGCCCAAAGTGAAAAAGAAAGATTGTGCCGGCTTTACGTGTGCAAGGTAAAGTTAGTCTTATTATTATTGAAATATTTAAATTAATTTAATTTTTCATATTTAAATAAATTTAAAATAATTAATTTATTAATTAATCGGTTAATTTTTATAAAAAATTAGTTAATTTTTATTTAACAATTTTTTTATTTAATTAATTTTTAGCTTTACTTATAAAAAAGATATTCTATTTTTTAATTTTATTTTAATTTCATTTAATTTTTATTATACAATTTAATGTTATTTTAATTTCATTTAATTTTTATTTTACAATTTAATGGCATTTAAAATTTTAAACTTTAATCATGTACAAAATATTTAAACAATTCCTTTTATTGGAAAATCTCTTTTTAGTCGTTACATACTTTTGATAAATTTTGGTATGGAAGTAATATCCATAAGTTGTATATAACATAAATAATTCAAGATCTTAAATTTCATATATTCATAATGAGGTACTGATAATTAAATAAATTTTATTCCAACTTAATTTTAAATATTAAAAATATTTCAAAATCCACTTTTAATTTTATACATTAATAAAATTCGTCAATAATTATTGTTTAGATATATTTTTAATACATTTTTTATTTTAAATGCATATTTAAATTAATAAATAAATTCAATTTAAATAGTTAATAATAAACTTAAAACATTTACACTCAGTAATTTTCATTGTTTTAAAAATCAACCGATTCAGTCAATTTAACAGTAAAAACTTTAAATCGGCTTATTCTTCATTTCATTTTTAACTTTTCAATTTAATTTATTATGATAATCTTTGTTGTAAAAAATCGATTAATTTATTAATTAATCGGATAATTTGTATACATTTATCAGTTTTTATAAACCAAAATAAACCAATTAATTGTATTTAATAATATATTTTATTTTTAATTAAAATTTAAATTTTCAATGGGTAAAAGTTGTCTTCTTTGATTATTTTTAAAATTTTGTAATTTTACCTTTTAAATATTAAATTTTTTATTTTATCAATTTAAGTTTTGTTCTAAATTTTAAAAAATACGTAAGTTTAGATTTTAGTAGTCTATATATAATAGCTTTTAAAGTGTACGCCCGACGGCCCGAGGTTATTGTGAATTCCATAAGTGAACTAACCGGTTAATCTTTTTCTGTGGGTCCATGATGGAGTAGTTAAACGTCATCATCATCGTCGTGATCAGATAAGTTGTGGTCCCATTCCATCATGACCGTCCAATACGAATCCTATCAAATCTTCCTCATGTTGATGTTACTTTGTTGACCCATATCCGTTCAAATGACTTCTTTACCCCTTTCTTCTTAATCACGAGCCCCCTAAATGGCATTACCATTTGCCACGTGGACAACGTAATTACTTAGAGCTTCACGAAGTTGCCACGTGTACAACATAGGGTATTTTGTAAGTTCATAAAATCGCCACGTGGGCAATTGAGGGTAGGTTAACAGTGCCACCAATGTTGTGCAAGGGTCAAACAGAATATAAGGCATGTCAAGTGTTAACCCCTACGACTATTTGAATCAAATATGCATTAAATAAAATATTAATAAATTCTTTTTGAAAACAAAAATATTAATAATTTACAATCACATATTTTAAATGAATTATATAATAAATAATTTAAGTTTGAGGTAAGTTTATGAGATCAGATCTTCTGTTTCGGTTATGATATTCTTATCATGTTCTATTAAATCTCGTTTACATATTTACGTAGACCTCATACAAATATATAGGTGAGATTTAATAAAACAAGATTAGAGCAGAGTAACTAAAACAGAGGATTTGATGAGTAAATTTATACCTTGTTAATTTAATTGTTTGGCTCAAAATTATGAATTTTTTATTTTTTATTTTAAAATCTAGCAAAAGAAAAAAAGGGTCTTAATCAATATAAATCGGTATGTATTGAGCATGTGATAGGGAAACTCAATAACGGTACTATAAATAGATCTTAAGGTCTTATGTTATTTGCATAAATAAATTTGTAGATGTTCGGTTTCTCTGACTAATTAAAAAATTCACATATTAAAAAAGACGTATAAAAGCATTAATGTTATGAACAATTTTCATAATAGTTGATCGAAGGTTTCATAAGCTTGTTCAAATAGTTCAGCAGCTTGTTCGTTGTGTAATTGATAGCAAAGCAAATATTTTTTCATAATTTTTCCATTGTTGCAAGTTCATAGTTGATATTATGTCTATAATTAAAGTTTATTTTATAATTAACATGTGATATTTTAAAATTTTATTAATTAATTTTAAATCAAATTTGACTTGAGTGCTACTTCAATGTAGACAAATGTAGAAAATTTCACATCAATCAATTAAATGAGTAATGATTTATAGACAAATTCTACAATCAAGGCCTTGTCTTATGGTTTAAGCAGCGAATTAGGTTTGCTAATCAACATCATTTGGTGTTTATGTCTATTAAGTGTAATGTAAACACGTATGTATGGGCAAGGATAGTTAGTTTAGGGTCCCAATTAGTTTTTAAGTCAAAAGTTGGAGGACAACCCATCAATCATGATACCACAAGGTATAGGTCTAGTTTCATAAACAACTTATTAGCTGTTTTTTCGCGGTTTCAAAACTTTTAGTTGATTGAACATATCAAATAATTGATAGGAATATTTGATAAATGACTGATTAGGTTAAAAGATTTATCTCAATCAGTAAAAAAAAAACAAGTTTGAGTATAGGAGAGTTTCACTCTGTTGCGAAAAACGTAATATGCAAAAAGTTAATTGTGCTCTTTATTTTGTTCTTAAAAACAAAACTGTCACTCTCCTGACAGGAATTATCACTGGCGTTATATAAATGTCACAGTTTGTGAGTTTTTTTTTTTTTATCATTTTAAGTTTAATCTTGTTTTATAAAAAGTTAAAATTAAAATTAATTTTAATTATGTTACTGTTAATTTTATAAAAAATTAAAATTAAAATGATAAAAAATAAAAAACCAAAATAAGTGTGAAATTAAGTGTGTTTTGATTTTTGATTTTTATCAATTTAATTTTAATTTTTAAATAAAATTTTAAGATAAAAATTTAAATTTTTATTAATTTATTAAAATTGTTTAATTAATTTATTAATTATAGAGAAATATTTAATTAAATTAAAAATATGATTAATTTATTCTTATTATTATTGTTATTATCTATGTTTTTTATTAGAGTTATAAACTTAATTTTTTTAAAATTAAATATCTAAAATATAAAATCTTATAAAAATATTCAAAGAAATACCAAAATAAAATACTCACATTCTTATCATTTTTTTAAAGTTATACCTTTATAAGTCATTTTATATATAAACAACTAATACTAAACAACTTTACCAAACATCTTTAATAAACAGTTGATGTTATCCGTTGGTCAAATTAGCTGATATAATATGATATTAGCTAACTTTTAATAGAATCAGTTAACAACTAATACAATTAACTGATTGCCAATCAGAGCCTTAGTCTGTACGTACTTGCATGTATAGAACTTCATATTAAACTAGTGGATTTGCTCCATATTAAAAATTATTATTATCTGTTTAAGTCAAATTAATTGTTTTACTTTAAATTATTGAGTCATTTAATAATCACTCGTATTCAACTATTTAATTCTTACATAAATTTACTTCTATTATGCAGAGATACATGTATACTCTGTAGTTATCTTTATATAATGATTCTGTGCATCAGAAAGTATCAAACCTATAATCCTTTTTGAGTTTTAAGTTATACAGGGAGGATTGATCAACTTAGATTTTAAAGAGATAGGCTTTAAGAGTTGACATCAGTTGAGAGGTGAAGAGCTTGTGTCTCAGGTAGTATATATAGAAACCAGATTCTCTGCATCTATTATCTTGTACTGATTCTATTCCACACGATCTCATCTATATAAATATGTGAGATTCATGTGAGACTCAAAAAAATGTATGGATGAAATCACATAAAACAAAGTTAATACAGAATAGTGAGTACAGAGGATCACATCCCGATTATATAAAGTTTTAACTACAATCATCGTTGTCTATCTTAGAAATTTGATAGAGGTCTGGTATATCATATTGCCGTTGATTTTCTGTTATCCCAGTAACCCTCATTTCAGGATTTTCTAATAAACTAATTAATTTTCTTAGCTTAATCCACCACCTAGGTTTGGACTAATTCACTTAATCAACTTTATATCTTACTCCCCAATTTTGAAAATATTAATAAAAATATTTGCAATTATTGTTCTTTATGAATATATTAACTAAAAATTTTAAAAATATGTAATAATTTTTCAATCATATACACCAAAATTAACACTTGGTAATTTAAGAAATGTATTTAATGAATTATCGTTGCCATGTATTTAATTTCTAAATATATTAAGAGTAAGGTTTTAAAACTCTTAAACTTGAATCACTAATGATACATGCAAAGTTGATATTTTGAATCAATAATAAATTCGGTTCAATCAATATTTTAAAAACCGAACTATAAGTTAAACAAATAAGGCTACAAGTTTAAGGTTTAAAATGTTTAATCGATATTAAATTGTCATAAAATCGACTAGTGATTAAATAAAATAAAAACTGAAATATGATTGCCTTTATTTATCGAAAAATTTAAAGTTTAATTGAAAAAAGATTGATAAATGAATATTAATTGATTTATTTTAGTTTATAAGAAATTATTAATTTCAAAATTTTGTTTGATTAATTATTAAACTAGTCAGTTTTTAATAACAAAAATGATTAAAGTAAATCGAATCAAAAAATTAAAAATTAAACTAAAAATTAAATAATTCAAGACTTTTATAATTGAACTAACTGAATCGATTGAATTTTTTAATAATTCGTCTTAATTGATTCAATTAAAATTAAAATGAATTTTAAAAATATATTCATAGCTTTCCGGCGCATTGTTGCCATGGATATCACGTAAGGACAGCAACAACAAATGTCATAATTCATGTAACTCGTAAGCTGTACCACATTGTTTGTATATACGAATATAAACTAGAAAATTACACAAATTTTGAGCGTAATTTTACTAAAGTTCAGAGTGTCACTCGGGACTTACAAGGAATCACGTATTCGCGTCGGTTGTAATTGTTTAGTCTAAAGTGTTGTTAGATTCATTCCTTCTGTATCCAAAAAAAAAAATATATATATATATATATATATTTTTTTTTTCGTTTGGTTAAAGCTGGCAATTTTGGTTTGTTAGGTATATGAAAATGGCATTTTTCAGTTTTGAGTCAACATATTCAAAGAGTTGATAGGTTCTTCTTCTTCCTTGTGATGATCACCCGAACAAAAAAAAGAATAAAAGTGAACGGGT